>CAJNDT010002391.1:320000-441314 GCA_905221615.1 Symbiodinium sp. CCMP2592 | reverse complement strand
TTTCACCCCCCACGAGGGTTTAAGTGAATTGAAGGTGTTGACCCCCGCGAGGGTTTAAGTGAATTGAAGGTGTTGACCCCCGCGAGGGTTTAAGTGAATTGAAGGTGTTGACCCCCGCGAGGGTTTAAGTGAATTGAAGGTGTTGACCCCCGCGAGGGTTTAAGTGAATTGAAGGTGTTGACCCCCGCGAGGGTTTAAGTGAATTGAAGGTGTTGACCCCCGCGAGGGTTTAAGTGATTGATTGACCCCCGCGAGGGTTTAAGTGAATTGAAGGGGTTGACCCCCGCGAGGGTTTAAGTGAATTGAAGGTGTTGACCCCCGCGAGGGTTTAAGTGAATTGAAGGTGTTGACCCCCGCGAGGGTTTAAGTGAATTGAAGGTGTTGACCCCCGCGAGGGTTTAAGTGAATTGAAGGTGTTGACCCCCGCGAGGGTTTAAGTGAATTGAAGGTGTTGACCCCCGCGAGGGTTTAAGTGAATTGAAGGTGTTGACCCCCGCGAGGGTTTAAGTGAATTGAAGGTGTTGACCCCCGCGAGGGTTTAAGTGAATTGAAGGTGTTGACCCCCGCGAGGGTTTAAGTGAATTGAAGGTGTTGACCCCCGCGAGGGTTTAAGTGAATTGAAGGTGTTGACCCCCGCGAGGGTTTAAGTGAATTGAAGGTGTTGACCCCCGCGAGGGTTTAAGTGAATTGAAGGTGTTGACCCCCGCGAGGGTTTAAGTGAATTGAAGGTGTTGACCCCCGCGAGGGTTTAAGTGAATTGAAGGTGTTGACCCCCGCGAGGGTTTAAGTGAATTGAAGGTGTTGACCCCTAAACCGTGGCTGGGGGGGGGGGCGAACCGCGAACCCTTTTGAACTCCCAGGCCTGGAAAAGGCGCTCCCGAGGCGACAACGTTTGAGTGTTTAAAGCTCAGGGCGCGTTTTAGTGTGGTATTAAAGGCTGGAAGTTGGTGCTGCGAAGGGTCGCGTAAAATTTGAGCTTTAGGTTTCAGGATGCAGGTTTTCTTAGTATTGAGGGTTCTTGGGTTGGTATATTTGTAGGATCGAAACACTCAACGATCCGGAGCCGCTGAACCTTAAACCGTAAACCCTGAGTTCGGCGTCTGCGCCTGGCTGTGCTCCGGAGCGTTGTAGCCGCTACCTAAACCCAAATAAACCCTCTCTAGCCTTTGTACACGTAATCCCTGACAGCCCTGCTCCCCTGAAAAAGCGATAAAGAAAAGAACGGATACCCCAAACAACGCTGACTTTAAACCGCCCTATCGCAAACCCCCTATGCCCGAGAAACGCCCCAAAACCCTCTTAAACCGGAGTGAAATGCCCTGAAGCCTGAACCATCCCGGAACCGTTCAATTTACTTAAACCCCGCTTGGGACTATGCATGTCAATTTGCTTAAACCCCCTGCGGGGGTGGTTGCTTCAATTTACTTAGACCGCGCTTGGGGCTATGCATGTCAATTTGCTGAAACCCCTGCGGGGGTGGTTACTTCAATTTACTTAAACCCCGCTTGGGGCCTCCCACCTCGATAGCGGAGGCCTCGCCCGACGCGAGCCCCAAACACGAAATCGGACCTAGAATCCGTCCGCGGCCAGGTATGTCAGGGATGAGGGTTAAGTTCGTACTGAGCTGCATCCAAAAGCAGCTGCAGCCTCGAAGACTGGGATGGTTTGAGGGACTTCTTGATTCTTGATCCACAAGCTCATGGAGTGACGACCTCACCTGTGCACCGTGAACATACCCAAAGAAGCTATCTTCGCATCCATGGAGGCAGCTCTAAGAGCTTCAAGTGATGTAGGTCTTTTCAGTACAGGCCCTGTTGCGCAGCCGCCTCTGGAGTTGTGAGAATAAACGAATAAACGCTTCAGCATACCAAAGACTCGTGCACAGGTTCGGCTTCAGCAATAAGTCAATAAGTGTGGGCACAGGCAGGCTCACAAGGCTGATGGGAACCATGAGTCCAGGAAGCCAGCAGAAGATGTTGGCCAGAGCTTTGGCTGATTCAGGGTCTGAAGCTATTTCCGAAGCCCAAGCTTGATATGCCTCGTCAAGTAAAGACGATGAAAGCCACATTTGTTCTGAAAGTGCCTGTTGTGAGCCGGAGCTTCAGGGTGCATGTGTTTATATTTATTGCTATCTCTCCGCACTTCTTTGCCTCGCTCCGTCCCCACCTCTGAGCTCCTCCCCATGTGGCTAAGTTTGAAGCCAGAGCGGTCATAACGGCGATTGGGGCCTGCTTTTGGTTTGAGTTGGCAACATGAGGGTGTTTTCATAATTCGGGGTCCTCCCTGGGGTCCCTACGTTCCGGATCCTACCATGCAAGGTCCAAAAGCTGAATTGGAGTCCTTCTTTTCTGAACCTCCCAGAAAGCAAACAGGTTTGCAAGACTAAGTGCAGTCCAAAGACAAGTCATCGCAAACGTGGCTACTGGATGCCTATCTGAATCCACTGTCCTTGCATCGCACCTCCATTGATGCCAGTCGACTAGACAAGGTTCAGGCCCAAATCCTTCAGCTGCCTGTTGTTCGGTCTAATCGTCCGGATTGAGATAGCAGGGTTCATGCCGGATGGAACATGAACACCTAACCGCTCGTCAAGCCCGAGGGCAGCATGCATTCCTGCAGCCAGGTTGTGGCTGATCCTGCTTGTGTGTGGGCAGCCAGAGACAAACCCTAAACCCAAACCCCTTCAATTTACTGAAACCCCCTCCGCTTGGGGCTAACCCCTTCAATTTATTTAAACCCCCCGCTGCGCGGCTCCAAGGAGCCGGCAGCGCAGGCCCCGCGCGGCAGAAGGAGCCGAGCCCTGCCACTGCCATGTTCCCTCAGCAAACCGCTTCTGACTATCCACAGATTTTCAGTTCTTCAGAATGTTTTTGCTCTGGAATGGTATTCCTATGTTCCTTGCCACCGTTCCTCTTGTTGCTTTTGCAAACTCGTCTCACCGTCGCATGGCTAATCGACCATGTCCGGCCATCTTTCAACAGACGAGGTGAAACCATGAAGCGAGAAAGATGTAAGCTTCAAGAACGATAAGGTAATGAACATTTCAGATCCTGCCGGGGGGTGGCAAGCACCTTTAACTTGAAAGGGGATACTTGTTGCGGGATCCTAGAATGTGATCTAATTCGTGTTTTCTGCGATCCAGCTCATGCAGGCCAAAATCTGAGCCGCACCGCTGCCTAATCTGCTTCTGTGATCTTTAGGGTTTAGGGTATAGGGGTCGTCTCGCGCTAACTTCGGGTTTTCCCTCCTACCTAGCAAAGACGGAGTCTGCATTGAGGGAGTCTTGACTTCGGGCTTAGGGGGTCAGTGCTATGGGCTCCTCCTTTAACTCGGGAATGCCATCCGCGAAATGGGTTGCTGAGAAGGCCGAGGACCCGCTTCCCATCGCGGCCCAAGGGGTCGCAAGTGGCCGTCGGCACACTTGAACCGCTTTATGAAGCGAGCCAGCGATGCGAAATCAGCTCAATCATAAGTGCCGTACTATACAGGCCGCAATAGTTAGAAGAGGGTTTTGAAACACATTAAACTATAAGCCATAAGCATCATGCAGAACCTGAATATGGTATTCTTTACACATCACAAATGTGTCTGCCGCAAGGGGCCGACCGGCTCTAAGAAACTCGAAGACCAGAAAGTAACTAAGGATAAAGGTGAAGGACATAGTCAACATACGAATAACAAAAGCAGCAATATCACGAATAGTGCAACGATATAACACAAATATATGAGTCATAACAAGAAAAACAAGAACGGTAATAACATAATAATGGTCTGACTAAAATTATCGAGAACTCACGGGAATATATTCAAGATATATAGCAAGCCAGAGACAAGTTTAAGAAAAAAATGATGCGTTCGACATCGCCGAATAATGATATATACTTAAGACCGGAAGGGCCACTAACATGCTTGACCTTGATTTTGACACGCTCTCGGACCAGATTCAATGAAGTCCTCTGCTAAACGACGGCTCTACAGCCTGTCACACACAACATCATCCCTCTCCCCATCATGTATGGGATATTTCTGAGCTCTTGTGGCTCTGTGCTGAGCACTCAGCCTGTTTAGAATGCTGTGAATACGCAACCAGCCTTGAAAAGCTGGTCAAAAGTCGAATCTTGCTTGTCTTGACGATCTCGGAACCCAGGTCTTCTCAGCTGCTGGCATGCTAGGCCGATAGCTCAACGGCGTATGCATGCGGAAACGGTGGCTTCAGCGTAGTCCTGAGAAACAGCCACCTGGGTGCGACGCGTCGCAAGAACAGCAGATATTCAACGAGGTCTTACTTCGGCTGCAAAGACACATGCGCCACGGCACCAAGACAAGTTCTTGGAGCCGACTGGTTCTCACAAAGCACTTTCTAGCATTTTTGAATTGGCGAACTGCCTTCGGCTGCCTTGTTCTGGGTTTCTCGTTTCAGTCATGACTTTATCCGTTTGTCTGGCCTACGTCCGCGATAATATGCCACGCTGGCTTGAGAAGTTCTAGCTGCCCATGTCCTACGGCTGTTCGTGTGGTTGGCGTGCACCGTCCACCACATAAGCAGCAGAACACTTCACACCCCCTGGGCGAATCGGAAGAGGCACTGCAGTTGAAACTCGGATACGAAACACTGCCATCCTGCTAGGATGCAGCTAGCTGAGTTCAGGACATCCTCCTTGACGAAGATGTTCACCGCGGAATTCAAGTTCTGCTCACTGCCAAAGAGCTTCACATACTGATTCCTGGCGCATCCAGCTCTAGCTGAGCTGGAGTAAGACACCGGTTACAGCTCAAATGGGTTATCGTGGTTATCGCTCGCTTTGCAGAGCTTACGTACACTCGAGGGTAAGGCACAACAACCCCAACAGAAAGTCTGCGTCAACAAGTTCCCGAATGTGCTCCTCCTTCTTAGTTTGGCACCTCCTTATATGTCAGTCCTATGTGGGTATAGGCCCGAAAAAGGATGTCCTGGGTGTCAAAGAAACCCACATATTAGCAGCTACCAAGGCTCTTGAACAGCTTTTGCCCGAGCTTGTAAATTTCCCGGCTCTTGTTGGACACGTATTTCGCCATCCTGTCAAACAGATAAAGGAGGCTCAGAAGTCAGAACGTGTGCAAGCGTCGGCGACTTAAGAACACGAGTGGGTCAGGAGTTGGCCCTGTAGCCTGCATGCATCTGGAATGCAAGGAACGACGAATGAGTTGAATCCGTTCGAGGGCAAAGCGGCTCGCTATCGAGATGCAGGCCCCCGCAAATTTCCCGTGGCCCTCGTGCATGGACGTGAGGGTTTGTTTCAAGATCTTTTATTTGGCGGGTTCGAAGCAAGGGTTACCCAAGGTACTTTTCGGATGGGTTGTAACTAGATTACCCGTAGTATGCTCGAGGCACTCTATTGTCTCCGAAATAAACATATCACACCCGACTCCTGACTTTCCAAGCTTCCAGCCACTCCGCCCTAGCAGCTACCTAGCACCCTTGACCCCTCCGCATCTCGACGCACCTCAACTCTTCCTCTGTCCACTCCAGCTTGTCACTGTTGCTGTTGCAATCAGGCGGCACCTGAGAGGGTGCCAAGTGCAGGGAAAACGAAGGAACAGTACAGCTATCAAAGCCATGGCACTGTTCGACCAATCTTGGCCACATCCTGTGGTGTCAGGCCATACAGCTTACCCAAGGTCACCAAGGATTCGTCCATTCTCTCCTGCAGCCCCACGAGGTCAAACATCGTGGAGAGCGTGGCCAAGGATTTCTCAAGTGACTCTTCGCCCAAATATCTCTCATACTCACAGCAGGAGCGTCGCAAGATGGCCAACGACTTTGCGCCTCTGGGAAACGACTTCTGATGCTCAAACTGCTCCAACGACCAGTTGCCGGCAACGTAGTCCCTGCAGAAGGCAAGGAACCCATAGAAGCCCTGCCGTGAGGAGTAAGCCTCAGATTCGTCGAGACAAGATACGAAGCACAAGTGCAAGACCCTCCCACCACGGCCTACCACCTAACACTCATCGAAGCTTCCATGTAGAAGTTAAAACAACATGCTTGAAGACTTAGCTTGACGAGTTCGGGAGGATGATTGTGTGAGTTTGAAGCTCCCGCCTGAACTTGTGGATGGGCAAGACATTACTCTGGGACGGGCTCGACAAGGCCTCCGTTAAGCGTGAAAGCAATCATTGTCTTTGTTCGGACGTTGTGGGCCTGCTGGAAGACCAGAGTTTGCTTAGGGAGACGTAGCAAGTTGTAGTCGTCAGGAAAGCAATAATAACACGAACCGTCACCTACAAACAATTTGATCCCGTATAGTCTTTCGTATACAACGAATCCACAATAGCCACGGATGGGATACGTTTCTGCTTGCATGAGCTGTGGTCTTTACTCTTCACTGATTCCTTCGGAAAAAGCCAACCTTTTGGGCGGTCCTCCTGATAACCTCGCTTCCGCGGAGCCTTTCGCAATGGTTTGATGACTAGATAATTAGCCCTTCCGCGATGCTTCTGCGAACAGGGTTTTAGTCTTGCGCTGGGTTCGTTTGGTCATGAAGGGGCTTCTGTAAGAGCTCGCTCGAGTAATGTGCTTCTGTGAAACCTTCCGCATACTTCCGTGCGTACAGTGGGATACAAATTTTGGAAGCCACGCCGGGAGCTATCTCCGTATCTGAAAGTAATTTCCGCAGAAAAGCGCAATCAACACCGAAACTCAGAGACTAGTGACCCACTCAGTTGCAGTTACGAGGCTGAAGCTTGGGTGGCTGCTGAAATGTAATCAGACTGAATGTCATTTCAAGCGCGGCTTTTTCCTTCCTACATAGCAAGGACGAAGCCCGCATCGCAGGGTAAAAGGCGCTTGACCGTCGGGGTTTTCTGCGTCAAGTGCGAGTCTGTCAGGAAGAACAGCAGGTGTCAGGCGTCGGTCGAGTGGCATTGTCGTAATAATAATAGGAGCGGAGTCGTTCTGTTGGCTCGCGGAGGATGGTGGTGAGCTTCAGACGCTTCTGGACGAAGGTGGAAGGAAGCCAACTTCGAGCCCAGGAGACCTTGCGCTTCTCAGAAGCTTGACAGCTGTGACACTAAACGTAGAAGCCTACGAAGTTCGAGGACTCATGCTGCTACTTGTTGGGGATAGCACAAGCGAAACTTCGAACACCATGAAATGGCTTTGCCGAAATCGGCCCGGGCACTCTCGCAAGCAACTCAAAACGTCTCGCGTCTGGGTAGAGATTCCTTGAGCAATATCAACACATGTGCAGCGTGTCCGATGCGGCTTGGGTTGCACGCCATCAGAGGACGGGGCTTCACATGAAAGGAATCATGTCACAAAAAGCAAGCAATTCCTGCGACCGAGGCATGACATACCTTCTGGAATGTACACCAAGTCTGCGGAACACAAGCGTGACCGATGGGACGCCACTACACTCCCCTGCTCAAGACTTGGTGCCTTGTCTGAGTACGGAAGCCAAAGCAAGACAAGGCTCTGCAAATCGGATAGGACCGGACTCGTAACTGCCAATGTCTGCCCTGACACCGCTTCTCGAATGACGTCCGTGCTGGGATGAGACGTGCAGCTGCCTCGGCTTCAAGACGGCTCGCCGTGCTGTTCTTTGTTTACAGATGAGTGCTCCCGCAAGAATACCAAGAAGCCATTCGGGCGCTTAGCACTTGTTTGGTGTGTGTAATTACTCGGAATTGCATGCCGCTCGAAGAGTGCGAGAGGTCCTTACATACTCGGCCTTTACTGTTTCTACAACTAGCACAAACTTAGTCAAGGACTCCTGGTCCCAAACCCAGAGGGTTGCACCAGCAAATGTTGCTGACGCCACCGTGTCTTCCTAGTGCCATCATTGTCGGAAGGTGAGGGGTGCGAATTCGCACCAAAAGAACTAAACATAACTTGTGCCCATGTTTACAAATACTGCGCCTGCCAGTGTTTCGTGCAGAAAACAATTTCGGCTCAGTTCCACCCTTTGATAAAGGTGATGAGCAGTATCCTGATTACGATGATGATGCAGGTGGTCCGGCGATGGCAGTAGGAGCCCAGCCCTGCCGAGACAGGCCGGTCATCCTTTCCAGCAGCCAGAAGCTCAAGTCCAGCGACAGCTTTCGTGATTTTCGCAGCACGAGCACTGTTAGCCCCAATCTGAAAAGCCGTCAGCATGTAAGCAGTTGGCATTATTCCACTCCAAGTTCCTCCTTGAGTCTCCACACCACAAGATCCGAAAGACAGCCCCAATCCATACTCCAAGCTGCGGGGGCGGGGATCCTGGCAGAATGGGACCACTGCCCAGGATTCACTTTGGCCCTTGCAGCTCGCAGCTTCCGGCGAATTCGGCCCGGCTTTCTGCCTTGCGGATATGTCAGAACCACTAGCACTTGGGTCCAATCAAAGAGGGTTGTGGGTCGTGGCTATCCTTTAAGTTTTGAAGCTACAGCTTCAAGTGAGCCTTGGCCCTCAGGCATATATCTCGCATCCAAAACCGTGGTGATGTTCTGATTGTTTGACTATCGTCTACCCCTGGACAGCCAACCATAAGGTTGCCGAGCAGGATTTGCAAACCGTGCTGTCCCCGCTGACAGCATGACTGGAGGAGGAATTTGTGCGGGGCTCTCAGGCGTGGTGAAGTACAGGAGTCGACAGCTGCCTGAAGCTTTCGTTGCTGGTTCTTGGGATTGGCACGTTTTTCTCTTTGGGCTTCGGACTCTGAGGCTTCTGTAGCCTATGACTTCTGCGAGTGTAGTGTTTACATTCCAAGTCATAGACTCTGATAGACCTGAAGAAAAGCTTTGCCAAGAGTGGCCGAGCCGAGCGTGTTCCAGCGTGCACGAACATCGGAATGGCTGCGGTTCTGACCCCACTCAACAGCTCAACAAGGCTTGCAAGATACCTTCTATTGCCAAACTTAAACTGTCGGAATACCAAACACCTGTCTTTCCAGGAAGCTGCTCGCAAACCCAGTCTGGGTTGCCGCAAAGCGAGCTGCAATCGTACCACTCGCCTTGGCTGCCAAAAAGTTCTGAAGTTATACGTGGCACCCTAGGCATACCTAGATCTTTGGTGTTTGGCACTGCTTGAAGTTGCGTCTCGGCCCGTCTAGGCACACAAGAACTGTTCAAGGCTCCACGGCTCTCAGCACAAGCCTTCACAACGAAGCTCAGCCAGTTGCAAATGCATCGCACAAAAATGCCGTATCCAAGCCTTGATCCTTCCGGGTCAAACATGTTGGGCATCACAGGAAGCTTAAGGTGACAGCAACACAGGCAGCCCCTCGTTGTGTTTTCTTGGCTTGACCTCTGCAACCCAGACACCAATCATCCTGATGAGGTAGAGCTGCCAAGTAGTGCCTGCCACCTTGTGAAACTTCACGAACCTCATTGGCAGAAGCAGGTGCCAGCTTTCGGAAACGCATTGACCTCGTTCAACACGATGCAAAACACAAGTGTGAAAAGCTGGCGTGACTAGCTTCAAAGTGCTGGATTGAATGTGTCAGAGCTTTACGTTTGGGGGTCAACGAAGCAATTTGGATTCAGGGCCATTTCTTTCGCCAAAAACAGGGAGTGCATATCCTCGTCAGCTTGCACCACCTGGACGCGGGAGTCATCCTGCAGCCTGGCATGCGCCAGGGTGCAAGTGGTGTCCTGAAGACTCAGCGCAACCCGTCCACGGCATTGGCGGCCTTAAGGCGTGCTGCAAGAACACGACATCCGTGCGCTGTCGCTCCGTCCTTGGATTTCAACTCAGCTGACTGTATTTTGGAGTGTGATGGAGGCAAGGCTTGCAGGCGCTTCTTGTGGACTCTTGACTTACGGACTACGGGCCCGTACAGCATGGCACGCGAGGGGTCTGATGCTAAGAAGATAAAACCGCCGAGACGAATCGCTGCGACATGAAGTCACAACTCCGACTCGCCTCTTACGTCGCCCTCCGGGTTTGGGTGGCAAACAACGGGGCCCGCGTCTCGCAATGCTGTGGTTCAGGGATGGGCGGCTTCCCAGAGGCCTCTCCGAATTTCGGGGGGAGGGCCAGGCATTCCACATGATGTCCCAACGGCTGGCATAATCATTTGCACTTTATGATTCGGCATGGCCTTCAATATGCTCTCTTCCAAGGGCTGGATGTTATTTGGACTTGCTGGGGCCGCTTTTGTCAGGGGCCTCCAAAACTATTTTCAAAAGACTGGAACTGTGGTTCGGGATCGGGGGGATTTCCACTCTCAAACTGAAGCGCGCCGATCCGGAAATATCAAAGAGTATCAAAGACATACCCGTACTGAAACGGACCATGGTAAACAAACACACCGCACCAAGGCGTTTATGAATGATCAACGCCACTCAGAACCGTGGCTATCAGGGAAGTAGGTACAGTCACAGTTTGTCGCCTTGCGGAGTCACGACGGTTTTCATACAGGCCATAACAGCCGAGCCAATGGTAATTATGTACGTGCATAAACGACAAGTAGCCACTCTCACGACAACGGCGGCAAAAGCGGTGGTTCGGGATACCGGAACTGCCCAAAAGCTTGTCCAACGCAAGGATAAGTCGGATAAGCCGAAAGCCCAGACAAATCATTAGGCCACGCGGCCACAACAATTACAGGCTGGAGTCGAGGGAGCTGGCTTCCGAAGGCTTCCAAAATCATTTTTCCGAAGGCCTGGAAAATCATTTGGTGCAGGTCTGGCAAGAGTGTTGGATTGTAAAATGCTGGATGCTGTCCACTGCCGCTTTACTACCCCCTATAAAAGCGGCCTAAGCAACCGCAAACCAGCAGGCAAAGCAGCAGCAAGCACGCTCGGGCAGCTACCCTTTTCGCTGCAAGAAGACATCGATGCTTCGGCGGATGCTGCCACTATACGCTGCACACAGGCTGCACATCACACCCCCACCCCGCCACAACCGCCACCTGTGCAGCTTCTACCTAGTACTTCTGAGATAGCAAACGTAGCAACAATACGTACAACGACATGTATTGCTGCCGCTGCTGCTGCAAAACTACCCAAGCCGCTGCAAATTGAGCAAAAACGCACCCTTGCTATTTAAGCATGCAAGGTGCAACAGACGTATTGACTGCAGGCGCATTGACTCAACCTGTTCATGAGCGGCTTCCCAGAGCTGATCTCGGTCCTACCCTACCAAACACTCTTTGCACTGTCTGTCTAGTCCTGGCAAGCGGCTCCGCATCGTAGTGGCCCCGGGCGGTTTGCAGCGAAGCGCCCAGCAGGACGAAAAGCACGAAGGACATGGAAGTTCAGTTGTCTTGTACCGCTCTTCAGTTTCACATTGGCTGATGGCGGGGCCTATACGGTGCTGAATACTTCGTGCACTTTTTCTAAGGCATGCATCCTGAACTGTGAACGCCTGTAGAGCCAGCACTTGCGAGGAGAGGGAGATGGGTCCTTGTGCAGCCACTTCTTTACCGTCATGCACGCGGCAGCGTAGTATCCTGCTCCAAGCCACAAGCACACTATGGGAAGCGTGATTTCTTCACGATTATGCACAACGTAAAACCAAAGGAACTATTCTCCCACAAAGCACGCGAGATTCATAGGGTAGGGCCTGAGAACGTGGGGATGAAATCTTGTTTAGCTCGCCATCAGGAGTTGGATCCTGAACCTGACCTCATGTGCTGGAACAGAAAGTCGTTCAGAGTTCTCAGCATATGTTTCCATTACATGTTGAGGATATGGAAGCGAAGCTATTCCAACGGCGGCAGAAAACAAGGAACGGGCAACAGCAAGTTCGGGTTGACATCTAGTCTCCGGGCCTTCCAGCGAGCTTGCGTTTGGGCAGCGCATAGTAGGGTCAGAGGTTGGTGTTCAAGGAAACACCTGTGCTTGATTAGAAGCTCAACTGCGTCATTGCTGGAGTGAATCTTCAGGGTTTCGTGGACTTGGGCCCACGGTACAATCCCCCACTAGCACTGACAGGCTGTGCCAGCCCGGTGAGAATATTCAGCGCGCAGCCTGCGGCTTTACTGGCTCTGTTGGCCAGCTTTTGCAAAATGCGGTTTACCGTCCACACCAAAACGAAAGCTTGAGGCTGAGACCTGCAGTGAGACACGGCATGCGACATGGAATTTTAAGTTCACCTGGCCTACCCACCGTGAGACTCAGCAAGTGACACGATCACTGGAGAAAGGCAAATACTTGGAAGGTGCTGTGCTCCCGCGACTTTTTTCCAGGGGACTGCCCCACTTCCACACAGTCTGAGACATGGCTGCTGCTGCCAATTCTGGGAGACCTCTGCGCGAAGTCGCGGCTACATGGCTCCCCTCTCTCTCTCTCTCTCTCTCTCTCTTTTTCTCTCTCACTCTCTCTCTCGCTCTCTTGCTATCTCTCATCCGCTCATTTCCCTCCCTCCGATTCTTCGGTGATTGTTGAATGCCGCTAGCAGGGGCAACACCCTACTTCTCCAACAACAATCAACAGCTGACAAAGTATCTCGCTCTGTCAATCAAGGAAGGAGACTGGGCTACAACGGCTGCCATGCTTGTGTGAATGGGGTCATGACGTCCCCGGAGCACGCTAGCAGTTCGAGAATTGCGAGGTGGACCCTCCAGCAGTGTTCTCGGGGAAATAGCGTCTGCAACGGCATCAATGAGACAAAAAGGGCTTCCTACACATTGGTATCTCACCAAGTGTACAGCCGCGGCAGCCCTAGACCGTCGAATGTCCGGCGAAAACCCTCCCGGTTTCGCATCTGACTGACTTGCAGCCTTGCAACAGGAGCAGGAATGGCCTCGCACTTCATCACAGTCCCCTCGCAAACAGCTCCCGCGGAATGCACAGCAACACCATGACCGCAACTACCTCAGCCGTGAGTCACGCGCATGGTTGCACGCTGCTGGGCCCAGTTCGAGCTCCATCGCGAGCAGATTGAATGCCAAGCCCCACCCTCTCCTCCACTCCGATGCAGATGTACCTACACGGCTCCCACCTTTCAAGAACTCGTCCTGTCACCTTCTTGCAATTCGTAAGACGGATCAAACACAGTAAACCACAAAACTCCAAACCGCTTAGAATGCCCAAGCTGCGTAGAGGACAGCTCCGAAGAGGAAAGGTGCCTTACGTAAAGTAAAGACGTCTCGCTTTACTTCATTGTAGGAATGCCGCAGGCCAGGCAGACACTTAAGGATTGCAACTGCTTGGAAAATCACTACAGCATGCAATGACAACGATGTACTGAGCTGTGCGCAGCCTCTGCTAGATTTAGATATGAGGTACCGTATCGCAGAGGATTCCTCCAGCAAAAATGGGCTATGTCCGGTCCGGTGGGCAAGCGTCTTCTACCAATCTCTCGTGTTGGACATGCTGACAAATCAGCTTGCTAGTTGGAAGTGTTGGAAGCCCACCTCCGGATGAATTCGACCGCCAATGGGCAGGCGGAGACAAGATGACAAAATACCTGGAGTGCTGCAGGGGGTGCAGCTTGCGTTTTTTGCCGGGCCTATACACATTGCATGGATGTCTTGAGCTAATCTTACTTTGCGGGTTGAAGTAATTTCTTGTCTGCACCACCTGTCCAAGCTGTTTCTACAACAAGCTTTCGCCGCAGAAGTCACCAGCCCAATCTCCATGTCCCTTAAAGCACCACAGGCATGGGACAGTGCCGCGATATCAAAAAAGGCTACGTGCATGTACGAGTTGTCGATGTCCCTCGCTTCCTGGCCTTGGAAGGCCGGATCACCAGCCATGGTCATCAATGACACCATCGCCTCCAAGCTGGAGAAAGAAATCCTCACTTCCCGCTTTAGCCAAGCTGTCAACGCTATCCCCGCACTGAGGTTTCCTAGCCCCGAGACTTGGACAGTCCAAGCCCTGCATCCTGCTTGAACGAAGCTAGTCTTCCCAATTCAGGAGAAGCTTGTTACAGCTTCGACCGCACCTCCCAAGACCTGCCAGAACACAAACCAAACCACAACTCACTTACGGTCTCCCCAAGCATCCCCCCCGGTGGCAGCCTGGAGTGCTCCAAGCGCCACCGCCGGTGAAAGGCCCGTGTCCACGGCTCCTGCCACATTCCTTGACTCATGGCGCAGATCACTTCTGGCAGAGGCTTTGTCCCAATACAAACGGAACCGCATTGCCTTGACAGCTAAGCAGAGCTGGCTAGAACGATTCTGAGGGAGTTGGCGCAGTGCCAGGGATCGAGAGAACGGTCTGAAAGGCTGGAAGGCCCATTGTCGACAGGCCCCAGAAGACCTTAGACGATGCGGGGAGGCTTCAAGCACATGCTCGGAGCCTACTAGTCGTCGACAGAAGTTACAAACAACAACACATAGGATTCACGTAACTTGTCTTGATGCAACATCGAACACCTCAAGTCCCTGGATCAAGGCTGGAAAGTCGCACGAAAGACTCACGCTCCCACTGTCCAACACAAAGAGCTCGAAGTGTTTGTCTCTGTTGCTCTTTGCCTCGCCTCCTGCTCAGAAGGTTACAGGTCTCCAAGATGGTCTCCTGATGTATGTCGCAAGAGAGTCCCGCTTGCAGACTTGCATAAGTATAGGAGCCAGGCACGGAAGGCACACGGCCTCCCAAACATACAGCAGTCAAACACCAATACGTGGATGCCAAACCAAGGCACACTGACCAGGTACTGCCCGTGAAGGGTCGGCACTACGGCCATTGCAAGCATAAGTCCTGATTGGGTTCAAGGCCAGATCTGCTAGGTGAACTTTCGATTTATAGCCAAAAGCTTCGAAAAGCTGCAGTCAGAGCTCACATGTGCTAGAATCGTTGAGTAGCGCTAGTACCCGCAATGCATTAAGTCTCATTGAGAGCGCACAAAGAGCTGAGAAAACCCACATCAAGATAAGCCTCACGGCTTCAGCATCTTGCTGTAGGCTGCTGCCAGCTTCCGTTGCATGATTGCTTGGACCCGGAAACCCTCTGCCACAAGTGCCCCTGCCCTCCCGAAAACCATGAATGTGCGCCGTGTGCACGTCGGAGTTGAGGAACGTCAATAGTTCGACTTTCGCATACATGGACTCAAACTCCAAACAGAATAGCGCTACACCACAGTTGACTTTTGCATTTGTGATAAACGCGGTGAGAGACCTGTTTTGGGCTAACAAGGCGAATCCGTCGATTGGGAGGTGCAGCGATTTCAAGGGCAATGGGGATCTCGAATTCAGTTCTATTTGGGATGGCACGCCAGGTTAAATTCTGGATGGTGTAAAGCCAACACGTGTGTCCTCTGCCCAACCTTCTTTTTTCCAATTGGGTAACGACAGTCGGGTGATGATGAAGGAAGGATAAGGAAGGTGGAGATTCTTTAGGACTTTTAGGTTTAGGTGTTGCGCAACTTTCCGGAAAGTGGATTCGTGCTTCACTGCCACGGCTCCAGCACCCGCTGCAGCCGCCAGGATGAACACACCCCGGATACCCACCTCAAAAATCAAAATTGTCGGTTACGGCCAAACCCAAGCATACGTGATCGGAATCCTGCCTCCCTCGTCTCCGCCTCTCCCTGCCTGTCTCCGAGTCTCTGATTCTCGCTCTGTCTGGCTCTCGCGAGAATCAGCTCTCTCTCTCTCTCTCTCTCTCTCCCTCCCTCCCTCTTCTTCTTCTTCTTCGTCATGCGATGGGTGCGCACCTCGAGGCTGGGGAACAACCACTCTCTCGCTCTTGCTCTCCTTCGCTCTCTGCATGGCTTTATATTTGTGACAATTTATTGACTTGAACCTGCTACGTACAACATGTCGCTCCCGGCGCATGAATCTAATGCACACATAACGGTGCTAGACTAGCTGTACATCGGCGACTTCAAGATTGCAAAGTCTCTGTGATTGTTGAGCTCGACAGCTAATCGTCTACTTTTCAATGCTAAGCTGTTCTCCGGCCTCCGGCCATTGAACTCATCTGACGGCATGGTTGCCGCGGTTCTCTTAGGTAGCATCGACTTCATTTCTCACCGTGTTTTGTCTCCCCCCCCTCTTCCTACCTCCCAGCCCCCCAAGTATCAGTGCTGGTGGCTGTGGGAAGTCTAGATGACTTTCAAGCACTGAATCCGCATTGTCCCAACGAGTAAGACCCATGACTCTGGAGCCAGCGATATGTCTCTATGTCTCTGTCTCCGGCTTAGCTGAGCCTGCTGTTGACAGAAAGTGCTTCTCGAACACCGACCCACCACCTTCGCAGATCCGCTAGTGGACAGTACCGCAAGGCTTGGACTGGCCCCCATGTCCACATGCACAAGCCAAGCAACGTCATGCAAGCTAAGCTACGTATCTTCGCTCTGCGCCACACCATTCCACGGACAGGCCGGGGAACCAGTGACAGCAACTGTCACGGCAACACCAGCAGTAGTACCGGATCCCGTCTGGTCCAGAATTAAAACCCTCGGTCGGGTCAGCGAAACCGCAACCCTGAGATTTTTCATCGCTTGAGACGCCCGCCCGGTTCTCCAGCGGCTTTAGGAGGAAGAGCTGAACAAGGCAGTTGCTCCTCGGCACTTCGTGCTTTCCTCCGTATGCCCAGATACATTTGAAACCATGGCGTACAGATGCTCCAAGAAACCAAGGAGGCAGTGGTAAATAGTTGCAGGTAGCAAGCTGGCAGCAAAGGGCGGCACTGAGTGGTAACCAGTAAATAGCTTTTATCATTGCAGGTAGGCAGTAACTGTACTCATGGCAGGTATAAGGACTAGCGACCTTGCAAAGCAATGTGCCCGGGGGCGTTCTGATTCATTTCCCCCATTCTGCTGGCATGAACTGGAACTGACAAGGCGACAGTGGTGAAATTCCGGAATGGCGCTGCTTAATCCGTGCTCTTGTGGTTTGGCCAACTTCACTGCATCCTCGGAAAATTGCTGATCATCGATCAGAGCTGCCCCCGCTAAGGACCATGACTACTTTCGGGCTCTAATGCTGGCCAGGTGGCCAGACTCAACCCAAGAATTTCAAGACCGCAAACTTTTGTCCGGAAACCTTGATTCGCCTAAGTCACGTGCAAAGCCCGAAGCAAGTTAAGGGTCCCCATCTCATTCTGGCCTAAGTCGTGGGATTGCTAGTTTGAGGAACCTCTGCTACGGCCGAAGCTCATGGTGGTCAGTGCCACAAGCGGGGCAAAGGTCTCCATGGTTGCCCCAAACCTCTCCTCGGGTCTTTGGCTCAAGGTGCCATTGCTGATGAGAAGTGATACAATCTGTGTCTCGCACTCCCTCTCAAAATTACAAACTCCCTGGTGCACGCCATAAAAGGTGCGATGTCTACAATGAAGTCAGTGGCGCCTTGCAGAACAGGAACTGGACGCCAGTTGCTCCGGCGCTCGCAAACGTTCCTCAGAGACTTTATGAAGGGTTACCAATTGCAAGGGCTGCAACACTTGCAGCAATGCATTGCGCTTGTCGACCCATGCACCCAAAACATCCCTTCGGAACCTCACATCCGGATCAAGACGGTAACTCATTCAAACCTCGACTTGCCAATGGGCCGATCATCCCGGACACGATGAGCAGTCTCAAATCTCTGTCAGAAAGCAGCTCGGACATACCCTTCCTTAGAGACAGAGACCAGCAGATTGAAAGGGCAGCTGGTTCTGGTTTTGATCTGTTTGCGCCCTGGAGGCTTTGCCAGCAAAACGGGCCATTCGGGAAAACATAATGCGCCGCAAAGTTGCGACAGGCACTGTCCCGTCAGCTGTGCAAGTACCACTGGCAAAATAGCTTGGCCACGATGGAAGCAGAGCATCAGTTCTCACACAGTGCATGAATATTTTGCAGCTTGTGTCCCCAGTTCTTCCCGACGTGTGGCCCTATCTCGGATCTGCAAAGCTACCCCTCTTCGGGAGTTTGCAGTAGGAAAGCCAGACCTGGACAAGGATCTTGTGCAAACGCTGAGATGGAATTCCACCTTGCTCAAAGTTTCTAGTTTGAGCTGGCAACTCTGACTATCGGGAAGCAAATACCAACACCTTAAGACTTTCCCAAGCCGATGTGCAGTATATAAGGCCCATACCTCACTTGCAGATGTGGTGTTGGCAGATTGACTTTTTCAGACATATTTCGTTGAGTCGTAGAGCCTGAGGGCAAACCAACAAAAACAAAAGAAGACCAAGGAAGTCTCCGTCAAACCCCCAAACTCTGACATGAGACAAACCTCAGTGCAATCCGTGTGCCAGCGCTGAAAGAACGCACTTCTGCCATCAGAGAGCATGCTCCTGCTTGCGTCAGCTGTTGAATTTGAGATCTGGCCAAGCTCAAGCCTGTGTGACAGACTGGACTACAACATTGCACTCAAAAGCCATGTCATTTCCAACGGGAAGCCCAGGTTTCCACTCAACATCCAGTCATCCATGATCCAGGATCAGATCAAGGACCGAA
Source organism: Symbiodinium sp. CCMP2592 (assembly GCA_905221615.1). Taxonomy (NCBI): domain Eukaryota; class Dinophyceae; order Suessiales; family Symbiodiniaceae; genus Symbiodinium; species Symbiodinium sp. CCMP2592. The sequence continues at coordinate 423,022 of CAJNDT010002391.1, read as the reverse complement.
GCGTGTGCTTACATGCACTTCAGCACTTGGGGATTGGGCACTGGTCCTCGCCGATGAACCCAGCATGTCTGGTGGACGAGACTCGCGCACGCCGACTTAGATCAGCACAAGCAGATGAATCCCCAGGTACGTTGGCCACTAACCTAACAGAGGATGCTGTTGGGATGCACCTGCAAAGTAAAATGCTGCCGGAGTTCCTGTGAGTCTGCAATTTTGCAGTGGGGTCCAATGCTGCCCCCGGAATTTCAGAATCGTGAGTTGTCCACAGGGTGGCACTGCACGTGTGTAGGCAAGGAATTTGATAGCAAAACATCGCAAATCCTGAAACCAAACTCTCCTGCCGCACGTTGGCAAACTGCAATCGAAGGAAGCACTCACAACAATCATCCGTACACAGAAAGTCCAACCACTTGAGGAATGAGAGTTGTGCTTTCCCCAGAGTTCCTACGTTTGGAGCCCTGCCCTCAACGGGGGTTCTCCTTGAAAGCTCTGTGCGGCAAGGAGGCGGATCATAACCAAGAGCCCGAAGACTCGGACAAATGCCAAGACCAAAACCTGAAACGCGCTTTCCACAGTACTCGCATCGATATGCCTTGATATGGGATTGGTTTTGAATCGAACCGACATCCGCCTATTTCTCAACGAAAAAACCGTTCCTGAACGGCATCTGGGTTGTTTGGAGCAGCTTGCACAATATGCCTCACACATGAGCAGCCGTGGACTTTTGCATCATTTCTGGGTTAATGGGGTTCTCACTTCGATAGGTGGGCAGACCCTCCATGACCTTAAGTATACTGTCGTACCACAACTCCCAGGGCGTAGGTATATTCTTGCCGACGGAGAACAAAAGCAGTACAAATGAGAACCGAAACATGAAAACTGCCTGCAAATAACTTCGTTGTAGTTGTTAAGCCGCTTTCCTTGACAGCCCTGATAGCGAAAGTTATTGTGCATGTCAGGTTGAGGCTTGCGGTGCAGAACTTGTCCTGCCAGGTTGCTTATAGGGGCCTTGACTCCGTGAAAACACACCGAAAGAGACAAGTCGAAGGGTCCTTCCTCAAGTTTTCGACGATTCTGATTGAATTCAATGTATCTTTACTCTGTTTAGTGTAGCAGGAAGCTCTCGATGGAGCGTTCGAACAGTCAGGAGGGCAAGCGAAGTCATAGGCTTGAAGGTCCAGAGTAAACTCCAGCAAGCAGAACCAGTCATTGCAAAGCCTCTGACAGGCTCCGAGAGTTTTGGCAAAGCGACTTGCACGGTGTGCCACACGTAGTCTCCTCGATATAGCTTTCGTCAACCCAGGTTCGAGTTAGCAGCTGACACCCAAACTGATGACAGATTTGAAAGCGACTGTAGATGCTAGCTGCTAGACTGAACCTCTCTCTCACACGGACTCGAATCCATCATGCCGCTAGACTGAACCTGAACATTGGAAACAGCAAGCCTGAACGCTCAACGCCAAGCGAGCTTGAACCGACGCTTTCAGACCGGAGTTGCTCTTTATCTGTAGGAAAGAAGCGGCAATTTTTCCATTGCGCGCCATGATGGCAACGAAAGGAACCACGACGCCTCCAAGGGCTTATTCTTGGTCGACAAAGACTACTATGTTTATAGTGTCAGTATCAGTACTACTGCCACAACTCTAAGCCCTAAGCCATCAACTCAATTCCGAAGATTCAGGCCTGAAGGATTAAATCTGTTGAGTATTAAGCGTCGAAGATGTCGGCTGTAAGCGAAACAGCCCAGCCTTGCTCGCAATCTAACACCTGAAATCCCCAAGCCCAATCTCGAACTTGCACACTCAAAACATGCTCAACCCACACCTGGACCTGGGCCCATATTTCACACAAGAGCAAGGCCTTCAATGTTCGTGGCCGCAGCAAGTCTCCCAAACATCTTCCCACGCTCGTTTGGTGGAGTTTGGTCACAGATCCATAGCCTGGCTCTCGATGTGGACAAGAAAATAGTATTGACTACGCAAGACACATTCTCTCCAATGTTGTTGCAAGGGAGAACAAAGCTTCAGTGTACTTACACCTTTCATATCCGCAGTCTGGCAGTACAGTAGCAGAGTCGGGGAATGCAAGAGAAGATCCCATGTTAAATTATGCATTTTGGTTCAGTGATAACAGGAACATGCACTCCGAACGCATTATGTTGCCCTCGCGGGAGCTGAAAACGACTGGAATTGAGAAATGCACCACATCAGCATAGGGATGGAGAACATGTTCGGGATCATCGCGGCTACGAAGAAGTAGTAGATGGATGTACCGGCCTCAAGATCGCGACCAATCGGCGCTCAAAGCAAGGGATCTACTCCAGGAAATGGTGTTTCTGTGTGAGTCTGTGTGAGCCTCCAACAGCCGCTAGATACCTGAAGCCAGAGGTTGTAACATCACAAACTCTGTAGACCTGTGTCCACCTAGGCACAATTGAATGCTTCAGGCCTGGTGTTGCTCTGCCCCAAAATACGAAAGACACACAAGACTTGACCTTCTAAGTCTCGTGCGTAGACATCGCAGATGAGCGCAATGAGAGCTACCTGCCACAAGGCCGCAAGGCTCAGGACATGCCGACCGAGCAGATCTCGCACAGGTATTGCCGCTCGCCTTCGAAGATAGACACCCCACAATTAGCATCGGCCGCCGGCCGAAGTGATCAGAGCAGGAGCCTTTGCTTGTAACCCTCGGTTCAAGGCTTCTCCAGGATAGGATTCAGGGCTCCAAAGGACAGGGTGTAGCCCAATCTCGAGATGCCTTTGCAGGCTCCTGCGACACCTTTCAGACAGGCTTTATTGTAGGTGAGTCATGCTGACACAGGCAAATCAGCCACGGGTCCGACGAACGGAATCACAAAGATGCTCATGAAACCTGCTGCTGTCTGAAACCTTAGCACGACCATCTTCTCAGGCACAAGTCTAAGAGTAAACTGTTGCCGGTGGAAGCTTCGGGACTGGCCGCCTGGTACCGTAGTAGTAGCCCTTCGTCATCGGATGCGAGATGCCAACAGTTAGTGGTCTTGAAAGCACCCGAAGCCCTGGAGGAGACCTACATACCCCGAAACGGCTCGTAAAGATCCCTAAATCCTGCAGACAAAGCCCAAGACCGAACACAACATCCAAGGCTCATCGCACCCACCGCGGAAGCCTTGGCAATGATCCTTCGCTTGACCGGCACTTATAGCGACGCGTTCTAGGGGCTCGATAGGAAGCCATTTTGCATTCGGAGAGGGGGTCGGGCCCGGGAAGGCAGGAAGTGGTAGCGGGACGTGGCTTCGGCTAGCAACAAAATCCCATGTCCTCTACGACCTGCCCATGACTCAGATCACTCTTTCCACTTGAAGGCCTAAAGACCCCGGGCAACTTAAGTGCTCCAAAAGCTCTTTTGGCACTGAGGGCTGCCTGCCCCTGTGCCGGCGCAGGCATCAATGCCACCATTCAGCGATGCTACAGCGAGGTCGGGGTAGAGCAATTTGACCCTGAAGCTCAGATTGAGGCTAGAGTCGGCTGGAGGTTTTGGAATGCGTGAGAGAGCTGATGCTTGAGTTTACAGGTATTGTAGGGCTGGAGCTCAGGAGCCTAACCAGACCCAGAAGGCTTGAACTCGAAACCTTGCCTTGTGTCACGCAGCCTCAACAACAGGAGCTAAGTTCGCCAACTAATCCTCAAAGGTTTTTCCGTGTCCGGAACTTTGATACTAACAACCTACCACGGCAAGAACAAACCCGCAACCTAAGCCTGAAGGCTTTGCACTTCGAGCTTGTCTGCCTGGGGCCTTGGAAGTCATGTTATAAGCTTTGGAGCTGCAGACGGAACTCCCCATCTTCGGGCAACAGTGAGGCGAAGTGACATAATTGTCGCCATGTTCTCGAACACGACAGCCTCAGGATGCTGCTGAGAGGCCAGGAGTGCGCTCGTTGAGCAACCTCTACGTCTTTTTCTATACGGCATCAAGACCGCACGCCAATGTGTTTGGCCTGACTGTGCAGGTAAGCCCACCAGGCCACCAGGTTGGGGCCCGCATCTTCTTCACGCAACAAAAGCATCCGCGCCTTGTTTAAATGCTCCTTAACGCAAGAGGCCTGACATCGACAGCTGGGGCCCTCCGAGCAAGAGTAGCTGATCTAATCCTGTATCCACGCCCAGAACCGTTGTTATTCGCCTCGGCCCCGGCCGAAGCAATCAGAGGTTCTCACAAGGATTCCCTGTTTCCCACCTGCTCTGGGACCCCCGCCCCCCCTCGGCCCTCCCCCCACCACCCTTTTCCCCCCTTCCCTCGTCTCTTCCTTGCGGCAAGGCAAGACAGGCTAGCTTACAGCATTCGTGCAATTGATGCCAAGGCCTGGTAATTTTGGGGCTGTGTCTTGTACTTCGTTACAAGGCGTGATTTCCCATTCCCCTCCAACATATGGGAGGTTGTAGTGAGAAGTGTAATTTGTTTTTTTCTAATAACGTCCATGGGCCACCTTTCGCGTGGGATGTTTGCTCAGAGCCTTAGCATGAAAGAAATACTGACATTAAAAGCGCATTCAGGCAATGCATTTTATTCACGCAAGACAACACCTGTGTGCGCACCTTCAGGCACAGCCCGGCCGAGGCCGAGGCGACGCGAAGCGTTTAAAGATGAGGCTACAAAACTTCAGAGCCTTTTGAGTCCTTTTTTTATTCCAAGGAGCCAGCCAGAATGGCCCCCAAATCCTGCAGGATGCCGAAAAAGGCGGCGGGCGCCAGCCGCTTTCGCCGCTCTCGCTCTCCGAGCGAAGGTTCAGGGGCTGGACATTGCCCGCTGGATCCAGCTCCGTCATCCTTAACCGTGTCAAACTGCAGACAAATTTGGACTGAGTTTGGGTAAGGCAGGTACGGCCATCCTAAGTCTTGCACAATCTTGATTTGAGGCTTGAGAAGAAAGCTCCTGCGTGAACTTGCATGCCTAAGGGCCCTTGGGGCAAGCGAACCACCAGTAACAATGCACTTCCCTCCCTCATTCCCCCTCTGTCTTGCTTGCTTGCTTGCTTGCGAAGGGGTTTGGGCACATGCAAGCATGCGCCCTGGCCCGGAGGCCTACCCTCCTTGGTGCGCGTCGGTACGTCTTCGCGGCCACGGCCCCTCTCGGGGTGGGTTGACTGACACGTCTCTCTCTCGCTCTTCTTCAGCACTCTCTCTCTCTCTCTCTCTCTTTCTCTCTCTCTCTCTCTCTCTCTCTCTCTCTCTCTCTCTCTCTCGCTCTCTCACACACACACGCAGACTCCGTCACTGGCGACAGAACACAGCGAACACAACTTCAAGCGCTATTTTACGGGAGGCAACGAGAGTCGCATTCGGATCCTTGCAGCTTCATTCGAGGCCGTGAACAGCCTCTTCTTAGGAGTGTTGCAGAGCTCCGCTGTGGCTCTCCACTAGAAATTGCCGCCTTTGTCCTTGCTCATCACATCCTCCGTGTTGAGACTCACCTTGCTCTCGAGTGCCTCTTCTACACAGCAGGTGCCTTGCCACACCAAGGACACAGTCTTGTACACAGTCAGTGCCCCCAATGCACAGAGGACGAGCTGCAACATAGCATAGACGCTGCGGCCGCCAAAGTCAACAATGAAGCGGGCAACGATCGGAGCCATAAATCGGCTGATGTTCACGCCCATGATGTTTCGCACGCGATAGGTTTCGATACTGTAGCTTGTGCCTGGTGTAGCAGCTCGGCAAGCCCAGCCCTCCCCAATGCCATTGGCAACACTAGCTCCGCCATAGACGATGGCATCGGCAAGGAGCAGGCTGCCGGGCCCAAACTTGCCAAACAGCAAAAAGACGCCAAAGAGACCGGACAACGAAGCCGTGATGAAGACCATGGACTCGCTCATCAGTTTTCTCGAAAGCAAAAACGTGGAACATGCCGTAAGGACCAAAGAGGACGTGGCGATCACCATGAAAGCTATGCCACAGAACTCTGCTGTCCATCCGTAGGACACCTCGAGCAGCATGATGGTGGCGACCTCGATCGCCGCAACTGAGAAGGGTCTCTCGTAGGCATAGTAGATCATGAACCAAACAATCTTCTCACGGTCGCCTGGTGGCAACTGTTCTGGGCTGACCTCAAGTGGCTTCGTGGAGTGTTCTCCCTTGGCTTCGGCTGCTGGTGCCTCAGGCAGCGGGTTGATCTTCAATGGGAAGACCAATGATGCATACATCAAGCTCAGCAAAGAGAAGGCTGCCAAGCCTGTGAAAGACCACGCCATCATGGAGATAGGGGATACCTGGCAAAGCTGCAGCGGATTGCAAATGCATCTCAAGGCTAGGGTACAGGCAGTGTGGTCTGGAGCTCAGGGCTTTTAGAGATTATCAAAAGGTTCTTGCAGCACTGAGCCAAGAGACGTCGCGACCCCGCCTTACGACTGAACTGATGAATGCGAAGAAGGGCGGGCCGAGAAGGAAGCCACCATTGCGACAGCACTGCGCCATTATCATCCAGAACGTCTTCTCCTGTGGAGGTGTGATCTTGTTCCATAGTGTGTTCCAGGTGATTGTCGGCAAGGCAGCAGCACCGAACACGGAGCCTAGCAGAAGCTGACTCCACCAGAACGACTGCTGTCGAGCCGGCAAACTCCAGTGGACGCTCGCTTGCGTCAGAAAGGCTAAAAACAAATTCAGCGCAACGGAAAGAGAATTACAAAGGATGTAGGTCTGCCGAGCAAAGGCTTGGTCCCAGCCTGTCTCACTGTTCAGTGACCTTCCAACCACCAGCCCGAACACACTCAAGATCGTGCCACAGCCGAGGAACACGCCGCTGGCTGTTGCGGACTGGCCCATAGCAATGGCGTAGTCTAGGGAGAGCGGGACGATCAGCGAGGAGTTCACAAAGAAGCCGAACCAAATGATCAAGAACATCAGCTGGATGCGGAAGTTGTTGCTGTTCTCATGATCTGCCAACAGTGGCTTCTTGCTGGCAGCGGTATACACCTCGTGTGCTGCTAGAAGCACCGACAACAAACCGAAGAATGCGAACACGTTCGCACCAAAGGGCACCTGAAAGCTACTGAAATCCTCAGCTTGCATGCCGTCCGTGAGTGGCCCCGCACCATTGACAGCATTCTCAGTAGCCAGTGTTGCTGACACTGTATAACTGTCCTGCAGCCAGCAGATACCTGCAGCCCAGTCATGTTGCTCCAGGCCCGACAGCTCACTGGTGACCACAGGCCAAGCCCGAACAGGAATGGCCCTGGACAAGAAAATGGTCAGAACGAAGACCATGCGCATCTCTACAATATGTGTACAAGTTCGGTTTTCCGCGCAGGCGAAGGCTTCTGTTTCGGCAAAGTTCTTCATGGATTCATAGCTCCTTCTAGTGAAACAGCTTGCGAGATGCCGGGCTCTTGATGTTGCGAGTGCTTGCAGGTGTGACAACATTTCACGACAACATTTCGCATCCGCCGACCGCGATGCTACAAGAGCATGCCTGATGAACCACGCCTGCGGATCTTGTTGCAGAAGCCGCACTTCAAGGTCTCGCGCACTGTTTGATGAGGCAATCACCGTACAGAAGCCTCCGTGCTCTGCTACTTGCTGTCACATAGCACCGGTTCTGCGCTCCAGGGGCAGCTGGTGCAGAATGGCGCAGAAAATCTTTGGCGGCCTTTGTGGCCTGCTCATGTGACAAGCTCCCTCACGGTGCTTTTAAGAGGTCTGCTGTGGAACTTGAGACTGCTAGCGGCTGGTGTGTTATGCACTAGCTCAGCAGGCCACGAAATGAGGAAAAGCAAGGACATCCAGATGTTGTGGAGTTGAGTCTACCACCCCTGCATCATCGCAGCTGCATGCTGCAACCCACTCATGAATTTTGCGGTGCAGCCGGGCGGACATATCGGACCTCTCAGCCTGCCTTGTTCCCTAAGTGACCTCTTTCTTTCAGCATGCGATGTTTAATAGCCTTTGGATGTCTTGCAGTCTTGTGAGAAGAAGCCTCTTTCACATTCCAGGCCGCCTCCGGAGCTTTGTCTTTTGGCAGCGTAGTCTGCAGAAGTTCTGCGTAAAACATGTGGTATCTTCGTTGTCAATGAAGTAAGGTGGTGACCACTATTTTTCGTAGTAAGCTGGTTTGCCTACCTTTCGCTTGCACAGTTGCAATCTTGTCCATCCAGAATTCCGCCCGTCTTGTGGCACATTCCAGGGCATGCGTATTCTTGAAGTGAATTTTCCAGAGCAAGTATGCTGATTGCGCAGAAGGCTACTGTCATTCTACCCAAGCCTATGGCTGAGGTGGGTGCAAAGAACGTATCTTGACGTTTGTTCATTGATGTACATTTCCAACCTCAAGTTTCTGAGCGCTTGCACGTGGAGTACACCGTAGGTGTGGAGATGATGTGAATATGCCTGGGTTGGAACTTAGTGCCTGGCATCGCTTGGTGTCGACGCCATGAGCCAAGGAAGGGTGTAGTTGGTCTTTGGAAGGTTCGGGCAAGGCTTCCGACCCATTCGCTACCGTTGTGTCAATACTGCACTGAAGACTTTGCAACATTTTCCCAGAGTAGGATTGCTAGCCTGAAGCCTCCGTGCAAAGGAAACATAGAAGGTGAGGAACTCGCCACATGCATGAAGCGCTGCTCTCACATACTCTCACAAGCCGTAGGTCCTGCGTAGGACGAAAGAGTGTCCAGGTGTAATCGGACTATGTGACTACTTGTGCGAAGCGCGAGCACGCAGATACTGGAAACCCATTTGCCACTTACGAGCAAGTACCAAACATTCCAAGATCCAGAGTTACTGGAAACGCGCCTACAGCTAAGCGAACTGGCTACAGCATGGTCCCAGAGGTTGCTCCATGCAGTTTGGCGAGCTTGTCTGGCAATTTAACATAGCTAACACTGAAACCCAGGTTCTTGGCAGGCGGTCTGGACAGCAGCCTGGAAGTTATTGTGTAAAATCGTAGATTCTCTCTCTCTCTCTCTCTCTCTCTCTCTCTTCTGCCGTTGCATCCAGAGGGTCGAGCACCGCATGAGGTGAGCAACGATTTTTCAAGCGAATGGCTGGTACGAACGCTGTCTGCGTCTTGTGTGCTACGCTATCTGCAGGAGGGGTGATAGAAGCAATGCCAGCGGTCCACATGAGGCCCACAACATGCATGATGCATTCGTTACGCAGTCCGTCTGGGCTAGGCTACTCCCGCTCGTATATAACACTCCTGGCATGTGACGTGTGACACATTGAATAAGATCAAATTCGCCCGGAACACATCAAGGGCAGCACTGTACACCACCTCATCGATATCATCATGCCATCCAAGAAGCTCCGAGTTGTCGTACGCATGATGCGCGGACTTCCCTGGATCTGAGGGCCGTGTGTCAATGAAGTCAGACGCTTGGCACAGTCCCCCAAACATCTTGCGAAATAAGCAGATTGATAGGTTCCACTGCTCTGTAATACCAACAAAAGCAAAACCATCTTGCACTCTTCGAGCTGCTTCCACTGCATCTGCGTGGGTCATCTTCTTCCGGTCTGGATCAAGCGTTTGCGTGGTAGGATGCTCTACCACCAGCTGATATGTCATACCGCCTTTCCACGACTCAGCAAAGTCCAGAAGAGGAACTTTTGGAGATCCCTCCTCAGACGTGCAATCGGTCATTTGCAAGAGTGGCTCTTCGTCGTATTTGCGCAGGAATTTTCGGAAATCCACAGATGCCAAATTGTCCATATCATCATGATAGCCCGAAAGAATGCGCTGATCAGGGTCTCGAAAAAAGCCCATGAGCGTGCCCTTTTCAGCCAAATAATTGTCAATTGGCGGGTGTGGCATGCTCAGATCACTTTTGCATCTGAACTTGTCCTGATCGCACATCTGGGAACACATGACATCAGTCCAAATCTGCAGGAAGCAAGGCCCCAGTGACTGCTCGCTGATTGTGAAATTAGCAGCAATCGGGCATACACCCGGCAAGTGGATTATCGCGTTGAGGAAGGAGCTGCCACTTTTTGGGAAATGAACCCAGTTGATGGGCTCTGCAGCTTTCAAGAGCTGCTCCTGCCGGCCTTCCGGGCCTTGTAGCTGCAGCTTGTGTTGAAGTAGCTGCACTGCCTCAGGCTCAGAAGGCTCAGGCTTCAGCGGCTTCAAACCAAGCACCGCCTCCATGGCCAAGGCCAAGCACACAAAAAGAGGGAACCTCATGGCGGATAGCGATGGCGTGACTTTTCAGGAACGGTTCGGTTCTGAGCCCAGGCACAAGCAACATGGCGCACTATACCACGAGAATTGCTAAGTCTGCAAAGCCTAGGCCAATCAGGTCACGAGGGGACACCAATAGAAACAAACATGGATTTATGAATATGTGAGAACCGAGACTGCCGGATATAAATATGTGAAAACCGAGAATACCGGACATCTAAAGAAGACTGTCGGCACGTGCACGGGAGCCCCTTCCCTCCCGGCCGTGGGCGCATGGGATGTAGCGAGTCAACGAGAAACCTATGCTAGTACATCAAACTTGCGACAGGCAGGGCAAACCACCTCAATCCGGATTTGAAAGCAGGGTTCCTACAGTCGACTGGGCGTGAGCTCCAAGCAAGGCACCAGGCGTAAGCAAGGCATAGGCAGATAAGAACCTAAAGCCCATAGTGGACCTCTGGAGCAGTCAAGCAGCGCGAGACAAAGGTGGTGAGAGCATATCACAGAACACCATGTGTGTAGTCCTGTGCGAATCAGTTATAAACAGTGAAACTACACCAGACCCCTGCGGTTCGTCATTTTTACTCCTTGATCCAAAAGGCGCTGCAGGCGGTAGCTCATATTGTGCTCCACCATTTCCATTAACGGCTTGGCTGCCAAGAAATGAAAAAGCCACGTGGTTGAAATGTTTCTCATGTGCTGATATCCTGTTGAGCCCATAACGCACAATGGTGTTTTCAACGACGCATGGCCCTTAATTGACCTGACACCCTCAGCCCTAGACTGAGCAGCCACCAGAAGCTGCTATCCAAGACCATGATCAAAGGTCGCCCAAAACTTTTCAACGGGGGATTTTTCACGAGAGGATTGCTAGGTGCCTGAGTGGCAGAAGCATGTGCGGAACTCTGTGCATCTGCCAACACTGCGTGTGCTATACCAAACAAGTCACCTGCACGGCGGCTAATATTGTTCAAGCAGGACATCCTCACAGCCGTGGCATCGATCAAATCAATCATGCACCATGTCCAGAAGCCAGCTTACACTTTGCACATGGACTGCGACTGTACTAGTAGTCGTAAAGCCCATTGTATGTTGTGTTTAGCAGGACATTAGTGCCAAACCTGCAGAGAAGCACTGAGCCCCACTGCACATACCTGTTTTGCCCAGGATGGCCGGAAGTCACCTGCAGTGTTGCTTCAACGTTGCCACCACAAATGGGTGTGCTGCAAGAAATCGCTCTGCTGGTGAACACCGCCTTCCAGAAACCTCGCACACGCATCTTGCAGCGGCGTCCGGACCACCAGAACAGTTTCGCAGTTTGCGCTTGTCCAAGGATGAAGTAGAAGTATGCAGCTGCGCTTGCCTTTCAGCCTGCTACGTGGTCACAGTTGCCTCAGCAAATTCGCAGCGTGTATCAACGCAGCAGCTGTAGCAGCTGTTGAAGATGCTGCTCTCATACCAGCTGCTGAAGCTGCGATCCAAGCGCTTGCGAAAAGATCTTGTCTGAAAGGCATAGGAGTCCGTGGACTAAAGGAAAAGGCTCATGACAGCGTGCATAACTCATGTTTACTGGGGGCAGGGTAATTGAGAAACAGCAGAAGCTCAAACTCCCTCAAGCACAACACGCTCACATCACACTCTGGGGTGTAAGGGTTCATTTTCGATTTCGACATTCACACTCGCGGTTTATTTTCGGTTTCGGCGTTCACACTCGGACAATCCAGACGAGGCATGAAAATTTAGGGTTATGGGTTTCTGCTCCCAAAGTTTGAAACCTAAAAACCAAAGTACTAAACCCGAAAGAACCCTACACCAGCAGCCCACAGAAGGAAAGTGTCCCTAGACGAAAAGCCCGCCAACCCTCGAAACCGAAACCCAAAGGTCCAAACAACCTTCTGTAAAACAATAAGCATTGAGGTCAAGCAGCGCCCGCACGCACCAGCCACACAGCGAAATCCTGGCAGTTTGGGTAGAGGAAACAGTAACCAACCGTCCTGTCAGCGCAGTCATGCATGGGCCTCCACGGCCCGTGAAAGCAATGACAGGAGAGGGCCATTCCGTCCTCCACTGCCGAACCGCCGTGGACATGGCCGCGTTGGCAGTGTTGCCAGGCACCGTGCCAATCATGGCGGAATGGGGCCAGCCACTTGCAAAGGCCTTACAGCATGAGCTTGGTCAGGTATGTGCCAGCGTCTAGAAGCAACCAGTCTTTGTCCCAGCACATGACGCTGGGGGCCGTTTTTTACATGAAATCACGCACCTACTGCCAATTTTCTCAGGCTAGATCGTTCAGGTACTCTATACCGCATCCTGTGTTCAGCAGGCCTTCTCCTCCTGGCACTACCCAGTGTGTAGCACCCTTTCCTGCTGCCTTGAATCCCCATCTGGTGCGTGGGTGTCTTTTTGGTGCTCTCTAGCTCCCTTCTGTTCGCACAACACCTCTTCTGCCGCCTCTTTAGCGCCATCTTGCTTGCAAGTTCCAAGTGCTTTATGCCCATATCCTGTTTTCGGCATGTTTGGAAAGTGCGCTCTAACATGCTCTAACCCTCTCGTGCTTGGAATGTGTGCTCTTATCGTGGGTCTTGGTGTATCAGCCGTCGCCCGCACGAGACATGCAGCCAGGCCGTGGGGGCGGCATCGGGAGCTTTCACCAGCAAGGGTCACAGGCCTCTGGCGCACCCAGTCTTGCAGGTTCTCGCGTCTTTGCCCCCCGGCGCCCTTCCGTAGAATTGCGCCGATTCGCCACGCCGGCCGGAATGAGCGCCTGCACTGCTGTATCGATGTATCGGTGCGGGCCTGTGCCAGCGCACCATTATACCGTATACCGATACGCCGGTCGGATCGCATGCGTGTACCGGTGTGTCGGTGCGGAGTTGTTTTCCGACCGCTGCTTACGGGCCCCTGATATTGATATAAGAAGCAGCAACGTAGCAACTCCAGCAGGCAGACTTTCAGATTGACTTGTTTGTGTTGGCGTCGTAGGGGCAAAAGCTTTCCGAGTGTAGTGTGCATTAGTGTGCCATGGATCCCTTCCTTTGTAGACGCTGAAGAGTCCGATCGGCTGTTCATACGAAAAATGAGCTTGGGCTTTCGCCCAAAAAAATTGGCTTAAGCAAAAAGTTTCGGGCTTTGGGCTCGTAAGGTTTGGAGAAAGCTTGGGTTTCAGGGTTTCGAGGTTGGGGGTTTTGATCTGTTCGGCGCAAAAACCCCCAAAAACTCCCAGCTGATTGCCAAAGCGCCGGGTCGCAGCCTGGCTCCACAACACGGACCCCGGAATGCCCGAAGGTAATCTCGTACTGGCCTGCGAAGATGGCTTGCGCAAGAATGACCACGTGCATTTAATGGTTCCGCCGGGGCTCCAGCCAACCACTACGCCCGTGTGGAAGATGAGGCCACGTGGGAGGAGCGGCATGATGCAATAGTTTATGTAGACCGTCACCTTCTGAAGCAAGGTGCCAAAGTTCTGCAGCTTGCAGCTCCTACACACCTCCCCTCGTTCCCAATCTGAGGCAACCCACCTAAGCCTGTCTAAGAAGGAGTTGAATCAACGTCTGGCATTGCATGTGACGGTGCCTCACGTTGCCCGAGCGACTGCGCACAAATCAACATGTTTGCAACATGCTTCGCAAGCCGGCGTCCATTGCCGATTTCATGGCTTACCCCACCCATGCTCTAAAGGAGTTTCCAACTTTTTTGGGGCATCTCAGTCCAGTTGTTGCATTCATTGTGCTCTTTGACCGATTCCTGAATGATTCCTTGCCAACGTGCGAAGACGCGGCTTGTCAACATATCTTCTTCCGACCCCGTGCCTTATGAGATGTTCAGCCAATTGCTGTTAAAACACCACCGAAAATTGGCTGCCGGAAAGCATCGAAGCGTCACAATGTTGATGCATGCCTACTCAAGCCAACATGCCATCAGAACACTTTGAGAAGCTGGATATTCGAGTTGTTTGCTGGCTGCCTGCACAATCGCTCTTTGTCGCACGGCCGACCACAGAATGTCGACATGTTTTGGTAGGAGTAGATCTCCAAAGCCACGTGCTCAGGTGATGTGGACTGCCCCTTTTCATCTTCGACGGGCCCCGCATGGGCTTGGAAACCACAACCGCCCAAAAAAGAGGAAAATGATAACGCCTCGCATCTTTGGGGTGTTTTGGGAGATCATGGGCCATTTCACCAAGCTACCCTCCACCCCTTCTGGCCGCGATCTGCTGGCAGGCAGGCCTACTTACTCACCAAAACATCCGGCCGTCCAACGCTACACCGAGGCACCGCTGCTTCTCAACATGCCAGAATGTCGTCAACATAAAACAACCAGGAGGACAACTGCAAGAAGAGTACCGTGACCAGGTTAGCTGAACAACAACACAGTAAATATCGTAACAAGGCAGCCGTAGAACCCACGCCTGCTCCTCCAGATTGAAGTAGGTGGTCCCTGAGGCATCGCGCTGCGGCTCTGTGGTGACTCAACATGACACGTCTCCAAGCGACATGCTGCATTTGTATCGGAGCCTGGCGACAGTGACGGCGAATTGCTTTCGTCCTGTCCGAGTGAAGCAGGTCATGCGATGCAGCCCAGATTTCGTGATCACAAGCTGGAACTATTTTGCGACTGCACCACAATGGGTCAGCTCCTGCGTTTCGCTGCCGCCATCGTGCTTCTCCATAGCTACGGTACAGGTGGTACAGGATTAACAGTTTAACAATTAAGGGAAGTCTCAATCCAACGGAAGCGCTGCTGCGTTTTGCATGCTGACAAGCTCACCACATTCTCTGCATAACAAAGATGATTTGACCGCAAACATGTGTTGCTGCACAGAGTCAACATTGTGACTTTCACTTCGACACAAGGCTCCATCAGTCGCATCGTGGGTGAACTTAGTCACTCAGTTCGTCAGGCTCCGTACAGTAAGCATTGCGATGATGCAAGCAGCGAAAACTACATCTGCAGCGGCAACCGCTTTCGTCCGCCAGCTTGCGAGTCCGATTCGAGGCACAGATCTAGCACAAATGTGTGCGCCGCCAGCAAGAGGACTCAAGCAAGCACGACCTGCAGGCACAGCCACTGTTCGTCCAGTAATACCTACGCCTAACCCCAACTTCGGGGGCCCCCCACCGTTTTACATTATTGCTTGGGGGGTCACCAGGAACAAATAATGTAAAACGGACCCTTCGGACTAGGTTGGCACGATGGACATCTTCGCACAGCAAAGCACATGAACAGAGCTCTTCACTCGGATTTTTTGTTTGCTCGTGGTTTGGGTATAGGTCGAGATTGACAGTGGCAGGAGTATGATGACACCAGTCCAGGGAGTTTTGGAGTACTCGACTGAGGCAATAATAATGTACGCCGCCCCCCCCGTTTTACATTACGCTATCCCTGCCCCGTTCCGGCGTCCCGCTAAAACACTAGTCGAGCCATTGTATGTGTTTAGCCCCAAACAAAATACTGCTGTTGCATGGTCTGTGACGGCAGCATGTTAGCATGTCCGCACTGTCGGGCCCCAGCCCCGTGCATGCTGCCAAGTCTGCGGATTGTAGTGCGGACATTGACATGCAGATCGCACGTATCCAGCTCCGATTCCAGACCCCCCCCGTTTTACATTATTCCCTGGGAAACCCTAAACTCTCCGAAAGAGCAGGCCCCCCCGTTTTACATTAGTTGGGTGTGGGCCTGTCCAGTAGCTATTCATGACTCTGCACTGGCTGGACTATTGTGTGCGTCGCGATGGCTCAGCAGGATCTAAATGCACTCCGACAGGGTCTGCAGCCTCCAGACATCGTTTGGCCCAATCAGACATTCACCTTCGCTGCACAGCCGACGTACCTCCCACAGGGTGACGGTACTCACATGCATCGGGGAATAAGAAAAGCCTAATCCTGAACTCTGTAAAGTTGGAGGCCTTGGCACCGATCCACAGGAGCTTGCCATCGAATCTGAAGGAGGCGCCGCAGGACTGCCTGGCTCTCTGGAAAACTCGAAGGGGGGGTGTTGAGGGTTTACACTCTCGCAACTCGGACACAGCCAGACGAGGTTCTTGGTGCGCAGGTCGGACTACGGTCAGTTGAAGATTTCGGGTTCAGGGTTTCGGCGCTCACACTCGGGCAATCCAGGCGAGGCATCTGTCGGGTTTAGGGTTCAGGATTCAGGGCTTAGGAACTGGATGGGGGGTGCCTTCAGCGGTTTAGTTCGGGGTGAAGGACCTGGTGTGTGAAGGCCGGATTTAAAAGATTTACAGTAGAGCAGTTCATTTCAAGGTGCATCAGTCTGTGGGGGATTTTGACATTCTATGATCCTTCAAGACAGCTCAACAGCATTGGGCTGGAAACAACCTGCAGAACAAACACAATGTGGCCTGGACCATTTCGGACACTAGCGGTTTCCTGCGATCTGGGGTTCAGGGCTCAGGGTTCCGGTCTCAGAGTTTCGACTCGCACGCTCGCTCGACGCAGGCACGGCTTCATGAGGTTTCGACGCTCACACTCGCACAAGGCAGGCAAGGCTCCACAGGCTTCAGGTCTAGGGGTTTAGGGTTTATAGAGTCGTGTTTTGGACACAGCCTTCCTCGAGTGGAAAGATTTCTCCGCCCTTGGCATGGATTTGAGGGAGTCAGATGTGCACACGACGCTTATCTCTTGCCAACGGAATTGTCCCCACAAGATGTAGGGTTCTATTATATAGGGTTGTACAATATGGGTTCCACGACAGGGGGAAACTTTTTGTTGGCTCCCGCTGTCGATTGCATCGGGCGCGGCTTCAGGAGTGAGCGCGCAATCATCATGACCGAGGGTACTTTAGGGCCTGCGAGGTTTAGGAGCTTAGCGTGGGGTTGCGCCTAAAAGGACCAGGGGCCTCGCAGCAGGGCAACAGAACATAGCGCCATGTGCATGAGACACAACCCTTGTACTGTACTGGTAGAATCTTGTAGTGTTCTCTCTGACTGACAGCAGCTAGCCGAGGCAGGGAGAGGCGGGTGCTGCTTGAGTGCAAGTCTTCAGCTGGCTCTGGCAAATCGGCATGATGCGAGTGATGATTGTTTGAGCAGCGTGCCAAAACGGCTGCGCGCAAAGACTGATTCTCCACCCTCAGCGCAGCAGCCCAGCCGAGCACAATCATTACGATGCTGATGTGTTGTTGCTGCGACAATCGCAAAGAGTTAATGGTGGCTCCTTTAGTGAACTTTGGTGTACACTCTCTTTTGCTCTTCAAGGAAGGGCGGGCTTGAAGGCAGCGTGCGATGCCTAGGGCACGCAAAAACCAAGCCCTGCACAGCACAGTGTCCACAAATCCAGGAAACTCCAAGTGAGATCAGATCACGACTTCACCTCCCTGGGGATAGATGTACTTCTTGTCTCCCGCCTTCAGCGGGTAAGGATCTTCCAAAGGTGTACCGTCCTCACCCAGGTGCAGAAGGCGTCCTTCTTCTGCCTCCTGAAAGCAGTACTCCTTGTTCCCGGCTTTCGTCTCTCTCTTGAACCTGGCGTTAAATGAACTGAACCGGGGGTTGCAAAGCCAAACACGCATGACGCGCACAATGCTCCTTTCTGTGGGGGCTGCGCTCGGGAAAGCACCAAGCCAAAACTAGCCCTCTGACACGTCCCCACCACCTATCCCCCGTCCCGAAAGAAGCTTGTTCGCAAAGCTTGGTAAAGCCAAGCAGCTCTTCGACTTTGCCGGTGTCAGACATCATCTCGACCTGGGTGCCCTTGAAGATCACGCAGTCCCCACTGGTGGTGAAGGTGCCAGTCCACAACTCCGTCACTTCCGGAGTCTCTGCGCTAGTGGAGACCTGTTCCATTACAGTTCCGCTGGCATCGGAGTTTATCTTCACCTCCATCTTGTAGGAGCCCCACTCCCCGTCGGTCCCCTGCAGGATGTAGGAGCTCGCCAGCTTCAAAGGTCCCGACGGCCCTTTCTGAAGGATCTCTAGAGCTTCAGCGAGTTTCCTGCGCTGCTCCCCCGAGATCGACCCGAAGAACTCCTTGATCTCGTCCGGGGTCGCCACGGAAGCTCCGCTCAAGTCCACGGAGGGCTCGGGTCGCAAGGGCTGGGCGGCGCTCGGTAACATGGCTCAAAAACTCCCGAAACCAGGACCCGGAGCCAGCAAAGCTCTCAACGCGGCGGAGTGCCCCTCACCCTCTTGATCCCAGATAATAAACCAATCACTTAATGGACTCCACGTGCAACGGTCATAATAAAGGCGGTCGTCGCATCCTAGCATCGTTCCTTGTACCTGCTGTGTCCTTCTTTTTGACTCTCACGTCCAGAAGCTCCAATAGAATTGACCCTTCGTACTGATAACCCCGGCCGGCGATGTTTGCGGCCTGGGCCTACAGTTTCACTCGTTAACAATCAGGAAGAAGAGCGGCATCCGTCTCTTCGGAGCTGAGCTTGTGCCAGCTCAACAGCCAAATCTCCGCCGCGGCGAATCTGCACAGAAGCACGGCTGAAGCAATGCATGGGATACAGCCACCGCCGCGTCATCCAAACCGGGCCTTGCCTTCCAGAAAGCAAGCGCTCTCTGCAATGCCACCACCTGCGCCAGACAGTTGTTAACAGGAGGGGGAGGCAAGACAACATGCCTCGGAGCGCACGGGCACTCCTGAACCCACTCGGAAGTAGCACGCTGAACTCTCTCGACCACGACAGGAGACTGGGGTCAAGATCTAACACACCATCTTGCATGTCTTCTCACAATGGTCTTGAAACTGTCACTGCAGCATACTGCAACCTTTTCCTGTTTCTGTGTCTTCGGCTTCCGCTCCCCAAGAAGCACTTGGGGCGATCTGCTATCGGTGCACTCCTAACAGCCCAAGTGTGCAGCCTGGAGCCTTCAGCCCGGCATTCGGGGACGCACGGTCTTGCCGATCTTGCACATGCATACGGAGCTCAAAGCTCACCCTTCCCCCTCAGCTCGCGCAGCAGCGGCAGCGAGCGGAGCAGCTTCTCTGCCTTTCGAGGCTTGGATGTAACATACTACCCCACAACTCTTCCACGGATTTCGAAGGCTCACACCTTGTGTGAGCAAAACACCCAGATCTGGTCGCCCTGATGGGAGCTGCCGGGCACTCATGACACGTCTAGGCCGCCTTCGGCCATGCGTTGAGCGTGGAACGCAGATCCTGCCGACAGGAAGTGATCGGCAAACGAGCGGTAGTGTTTTTTCGAACACAATGCCTAAAACCTCAAGAGAAACAAGCTTGTCTAAGAGATGATCGCATCCTCGGGGATGGCAGTGGCACCATGGTAGGCACCTGGCGGGAAAGCTGGAAGCATGGCTCAGTTCCATGCACCCGTGCGTGAGTGGCCGGTTGCCTGCTTGTGTCAAGTATGTCTGGCCGTTGCACCCTGCAACCATGAGAGCCAACTGCAGGTGCCTAGCACCAGACCGATGGCCACAGATCGAGCAGCATTGTCGCCACCAACCATGGCATTTGCCTTTGCCAGACGTATGCTGTCATACTGGCGCTAGATCAAGGCTCAAATGCCGAATCTGAGCACCCTCTGATTTTCTAAATGCACCTGCAGTACATTTCGCCTGGAGTGCAAATGTGGTGCACCCTTCGTGCGCCAGTCAACCCACGTTTTTGGCAATTTGGGGTCTCGTCTCCGACAAATCTCCCGCCTTCAGGCCGGCGACGATATCATCTTCGTACCTTGAAAAGAAGGGTGCCCGCACGAAGAACGGATCTCGCTGACGCAAACTAGCGTTCTTGCCCTAGATCATCTTACCATCTTCCTGGGCTTGGAGTTTCAACCGGCGCTTTGCGAACTAAGCGATGCAGGAGCAACCAATCCCATCGTTTGGACCACCTGCGCCAAGCTTCTTGAGGATGATGTACACGCTGCTAGGAAGGGTACCCTCGGTGGGAGATGCTTTGCCAACCTGCAGCTGATACTCACGCAAAAGCACCTTTGCTTTTGGATCGTGTATGAGCAACGAGAACGTTACGGCTCCGAGAGAGTCATTGCTGTACTGGTACAAACCACACAACCAGTGACAACAGCCTTCGCTTGACTCTTCTGTAGCCCCCTGGCGTAAAGTGGCCTTAATGGGCTCGCTCTTGCCCACATCCCAGAGCCGTGCCATAGATGTCATGGCCAGATCATCCACAAACTCCTTGGAACTTGCACCGAAAATCGACCAAAAACTTGCTCAGACCCTCACAGCTTGGCGATGCAGGTTGAAGGGTCGGAGGTTGGCAATGCTCTCTCGAGTCGTCTGGAGTCCAGACAGGCTTTGAGATCTTGTGCAAGTATTTAAGACTGGCCTGCTCTGTCTTCTTCGAGTGTTGAAAAGCTTAGTAAGTATAGCAAGTATCTGACCACGTGAGGTTGAGTTGAGTCTGTTCTGCGTAGGTCCGACGCCGCGCTGTCGCCGTAATTCAGGCCCCACCCAAGGCTGATTTACATTGTGTTTGGTACTGTCGTCATGGCCTCTTTGGACAGCGGCTTCGCCGGGTCCGTGGCTTCCTCGAACTTGGCAATGCCCTGCTCGGCCTGAAGCTCGGCAACGAGGGCACGTCCCCCCAGCTATTCTACGTGTCCAAACATGTGCGAAGATTTCTGAGGGAGCCCTGGTGGCATGTCTGACCTTCTGCTTGAACCAGCCGCCCATGTCCGAAGCGACCTGCTCGATCGCCTCACAGAGAGAGAGCGCGCGGCATCCAACAGCGTCGTGTGCCTCAGCAGGCGTCCCCCCCTGCGGCGCCCTGGCGCCCCGTGCCTCCCTCGGCTTCAGGTTCTTGTGGATGATGCGGAAAGCCACGCGGCCGAAGAATTCCCCACCCCCCAGGGCTTCCGAGTTCCGATGCGTGAACATCATTGTGCCTCAGGCGATGCCACTTCCCTGCGGCCCTACCTTCAGGGCAGCCGCGCTTCAGGCCGAGAAACGCGCAGCTTTGACGACCTCAGCCTCGGTGTCGAAGACAGCGTAGGCCGCGGCATGTCGAAGGGACATAGCCTGAACAGGCGGTGCTGATGGCAAAATTTCCCGGGCTTCTGCTAAATGCTACATACAAAGACCTCGAGGCATTGTCAGGGTAAGCACTTCCAGCATAATGGTTTTGAGGCGAAAAGAGTTCGCGCCGGGACGATGGCTTCCTACATAGACCAGGCCCATCTGGCAGAAGAACTTGAGAGAGGCCCCAAAGGGAGGTAGGCTAGAGGTGCCCCTTCCTGCCAAGCCCTCGAGATTCTGCCGTGTGTGCATCTGCACTGTCCATACTTTATAAAAATCCCATGACGCGTGATTTTCTTTGAAGTTAAAGCTAGCAGGAACCCAGTTACGTACAGGGAGTCGTCCATGCGGCAAGGGTAGCAAGCAGTAGTGCCAAGACAGCAGCAGCAGCAGATAGTTTTCTTCGAAGACAGCAGAAACTACAGGGGACAGTTTGCTCTGGCTGGCCACAAACACGATCGAACACGAAACTATCTAGAATCCAGACGAGCTTTCGTTGACCAGCTACTCGCCGACCGACCTATAACACGATCAAACGTGCAACTTCCCAGGACAGTCGTCTTCGACCAGCTGCTGATAGCCAACAGACACGCATGACGTCCTGCTCCGGCCGACCACAAGCACAGTGAAGCACACAACTATGTTTTCTTTGCCCAGCTACCACAAGCATAAAACACCTGGAACAGTTTTCTCCGACCGAGCACAGGCGCGATCAAGCACGCAATTCTTCCAGGAAGGCTGTTATCTTTGGCAGCTTTGGCAAGCTACCAAAACAGCTCAAACGCCGGGGACGATCAAACGCGCAGCTACTCCAGAACGGTTGTCTTTGATCAGGTGCCAGCGGCACGACACACCAAGGACAAATCCCGACCGACCACAAGCACGGTGAACCAGGCAACTACTCCAGGACAGTATTCTCCGACCGCCACGTCACAAAGAGGTCCAAGCATGCAACTAATGAACTAGCTACTCCAGTGCAGTTGTTTCACCAGCTCCCGAGCACACAAATCCCCATAAAACCGCTCGATGACAAACACGATCAACATCAGTCCAGTTCGGCTTTTAGTTACATCCAGTTGCCAGAATCACTGCTACAAGGGAATCATGGCTGGCCTCGGCGTTCTGCTCGACTTTTGCTTTAGTTAAATGGGAGTTCACCTGTTTCTCCTGCGCAGCTTTTGCGGCAGTGTGAAGTTGTGGGAGAGTCTTCGACAGGTGCTCGGCAGCCTTGTGCTGTAATCAAACCAACCAAACACCATGAGGATCAAGCACTCAACAATTCCAGGAGCCAGCTACCACAAATCTTAAACTACCAACATCAGTTTCCTCCGACCGACCACCAACGCGATCAAGCACGCAACCGTTCCACGACACTTCTCTCGGACACACAGCTAAGTCACAAGAACAGTGTTCCTCGATCACTCACGAAAGAAAGACGCACAGAACCGTTCTCCGACAGGCCATACACGCACCGCGGTTCCAGGACAGGTCTTTTTCAGCTGCCAACGTTTAAAACCATCTGCCAAGAGCGCTAAACTGCCTAGGACAGCTTTCCCCGATCGACCACAAGTACGATCAAACGCAACGGTCGCAGGAAAGATTTACTTGACCAGCTTCCCAGAGCACGAAATGCCAAGCGCCGCTTTCTCTGCCCGACCACTAGCCCAAAAAGGTAAAGATCAAGCACGCAACCATTCCAGGATGGTTTTCTCCGAAGAAACACAAGCTCGATCAAGCTCGCGACGATTCCCCCAGATTTTTCCTGTATCAGCCACCGAATGCGCAATATGTCCAGCCGGCCGAACACAAAATCGTTGCAGGACAGAAGCAGATGCCAAAAAAAGCACAAGCGACGAGGCCATGTTGTTCTACGACAGACCAGATAGGAACGCGATTGAGCACGCAACCAGTCCAGGAGTTTCTGTTTGACCTGCTTCCTGACACAAGCACGACACAGCATGCACCTATTCCAGGATAGCTTTCTTTGAACAGCTATTCACAACACAAATATGCCGAACACGAAACCGATCAAGAATGCAACCATTGCGGGACAATCTTCAACTAGTCAATCCGTGACCACGTACCAGGAGCAAAACGGCGAGTGGGGCAAGCGGACAAAGTCAGGAAAGGTAACCTCAAAATGAGTCGCGTTTCAGCGGGGAGGGCAAGCGACAAGTGGGAGATGGGTCAACTCGACAGAATGTGGCTGTTCGCTGGCAAGGTGCGTTGGACATGCCGCCCAACCTGTCGTAGGGCACCTTCTGCGACACCTCCAACAAGAAAGAACCGAGGCCTGCAGACCTCAGCCTGGACATCGCCAATCCCTCGCCTGCTGAAGCGTCTGCTTTGTCTGGGTGCAGAGCCATGCGCCCCAAGACTTCGTCACACGCTGCTGCCAGTAAGGGACCAGGCCCTCTAACCTGAAGACACAGTGCTTTCACTGCCCTTGAAGTGTTCTCAGAAATCTGGCTGGCGATCCCCTTTGTCAGGCCCAACCTTCCTTGAATTTCATTTCCCCTGGCGGTAGTTCTGAGAGCAAGCAAGGCATGGTGGAGCGAAGTCGCCTGACTTCAGCTTTGGCCGCATCACCGCTGCGTGAGGCCAGGTACTCCAAGCCTCGGACAGTCTCGTTCCGGATAGTCAGAACTGTCGCCCCAAGCAAGTCTCAGGGATGTACCCAGCAAGTTGTACTCGCCATAATCCGTCTGGTCTCCTGTCTCGTGAGTGTGCAGCCAGCTTTCAACAGATCCGGCAGTGGAAGGAACCTGGAAAAACTGTCCTGCTTTCTGACCAGGGTGGTAGTTTCGGCGCCCCCAGCCCACGCCGTGCGTAGTGCCACCCATAGCTTCACCGGGGCCCATGTATCGCGAGATGGTGCCTCCATAAGCCTCGGGACATCTAAAGAAAACCCGGGTTGTCAAAAGCGAGACTGGAACGGGTCTCTGACCGGGCCTGCTTGATGGCCTTTGCATCGTACTCGTAATGTGAACCTTATGAATCAATAAGCGTAGCCAGCATAGCGAAGCAAATTTTCTTGCAGTCGAGGTCTGCGGCTTTGGACTCAGCTGAGAAGCCCAAGCTTAGAGCATCCGCCACGAGGCAGCCAAAAAATGCACCTCAACTTCACCAATCAACGCTTGAATTGCTCTCGGCACACTGCCAGCACAGTGTGCTCAGCCATGAGTCGCACGGGCAGGGAGTGCGAAGCTTATGCAACAAAACGACAATGGGCCACAGAGTGGAGTTCTGGATGTCACTTCCGGGTGTTGGAGAGCGGAAGAAAGCGGATCCAAACCTTCCTGACATCGCAAAGCTGCCAGAATCATCATGTGCATCAGGGTGAGACACGAGCCGAAACGTCACGAAAACAGGCTTGGCAAGGTCTCAGCAGTCAAGGCACCTTCGATTCGATCAGGCAGTGAGGGAGAGGCTGCCGAGATTGGCAGAACCTGAAGCTGCACCCAAGATCCGGTGTCGTCTCATGTTCGGACCCTTCAAAGTCCAAGCGGCCAGCACCGCGAGCACTGCGAAAATCATGGCTGCAGCGAATAGAAACAAGCTCGAGCTGAAAATTGCTATGGTCCTATGGTGCCCAGCATGAAGCAAAACATTTGCTGCACAGAGAATCGTTGTGTTCACGTGTATATAGCCTAGGCAACCGTGGCGCCTGCTTAAAGCTGCAACAGTACGTGCAGCAAGCTAGCCCATCAACGGCATTGGACCCACTTTGCAGCTTTTGGAACAGCAGCAGTAGTAGTAGCAATAGTAGCAATAGCAATAGTAGCAATAGTGGCAATAGTAGCAGTAGTAGCAGTAGTAGTAGTAGTAGTAGTAGTAGTAGTAGTAGTAGTAGTAGTCGTAATAGTCGTAGTAGTCATAGTCGTCGTAGTCGTAGCAGTAGCAGTCGTCGTCGTCCTCGTAGCAGCAGCAGCAGTGGCGCTAGCCAGGTGCCACATGACTCGTCCGGTTTCACAATCAACCGCTCAGCCGACCCTGCCTTCTGGAGCACACCGCTTGTGGTAGCCGCCATGCTGACTGACTGTATCGGTCCCATGCCGGATGACTTCCGTTGCTGTTCTGCTCCGGCTACAACAGAATCGCTCCCTGTGGACACTCGGACAGTAGAAAGTCACAGAATTCACAGCAAGGCCGAAAAGAAGGACTCGAAACACTGGAGCTTGCAATACAACCCTTCGGGTTTCCTGTTTTGTCATGAATGATCGGACATCACGACCAGCGAGTCAGTGAGCAGTACTAATTCGTAGAGCCGTCAAGGGCTGATGCAAGGCGCTTCACAATCCTGCCTGCTTGTTATCAGATATCAGATCAAGGAAGGCTCTCTAAGGCCTCCTTCGGGCCATTACTATCCAGGGGATGCGGATTTCTTGGCTCTTCTCCACGTCTGCTCTGAATGATACGAGTAGCATGAAAGGGATAAAGGGTGAGTCGGGAAACCTGAAATCGGGAAACCGAATTTTCTGACTGAGACCCACTACTGTACGTGGAATTTGCAAGTCCATACACTGGTCAGCTGTAATGTCCCGAAATGCTGACGGCAACATCAGATGCGCACGTTTTCCGTTTGCTGGCTGAGAAACACTTTCAGGTCTAGGAGGCCTGCTTGTCAGGTCAGACCGTGAATGGCCCAGTAGTCATGTCCGTCTCTGGAGGTCCACATTTGCTTCGATGCAACCCTGCCAAAGCTTCCGAGGTGAGGCAAGTACTCGGAGTCTGCTCCTGCAGGCTGCCCGAGATGACTCTTAGGGGTCTGCTGCTCTTCGGAAACGATTCCTCGTGTTAGCAGCATGGTGCGACACTGCTGCATCGCTAAAAGTACCTCCAGATCTGAGATACATCGGACCTTGCGGTGGACTTCAACCATCTCAGAGAAGGGGGAGCGCGGCTGCCTCAGGTAAGTGCATCTTTTTCTGCGAGTACTCCCCGCCCGGATTCTGCCAAAAGGAATGAACCACCCGTTCCTTTCCCGGCCTGATTCCCACCCCGTCCTGCCTTTGACTCATGCAGTATCCTCCCCTGCCTGCCTCTCCTATCACGCACTGTTTTCACCCCCTTCCTATCTCCATAATCTTCGCGAGCACGCACCGCGTGTGCGTCCAGTGCCTATTCTGTCCGTGCGTGTATGTATGTTTGTATGTATGTAGGTATTTAAGTATGTATGCATGTATGCTTGTACGTTTGCACACACACACACACACACACTCACACAGCAACCCTGGCTGGGGCTCTTGCAATCTGGTCGTTTGCCGCAGCGCCTGCCTTACTAAGGTTACCAAGCAGCCATGACATATGCTATCGACGTTTAGGGCAACGCCGAAAAGGCTAGCACGAGACGACGGATACCCTTCTTTTGTATGGGAAGAAAGCGCATCGCGCCGGGTCCGTCGCCTCCGCCCAAAACTAGGCTGGCCGGCGCCGGGGAAGCTTTGAGCTACCCGACGCGCCGCCCGTGGGCGGGGGACGACCCTTCAGTCTTTCAGCAAACGGCTTCGCCGATACTGGGGAGGCCTCCTCCCCACTCCCCAACACGAGGGTGGTAGAGGGTGGGCCGAAAAAGCGATGTCGAGCCGGGACAGCTGCCGGCACGACGAATCGCTCATGTCCATACGCACACACGTGTGCTACACGACATATGCTATCGACGTTTAGGGCAACGCCGAAAAGGCTAGCACGAGACGACGGATACCCTTCTTTTGTATGGGAAGAAAGCGCATCGCGCCGGGTCCGTCGCCTCCGCCCAAAACTAGGCTGGCCGGCGCCGGGGAAGCTTTGAGCTACCCGCCCGGCGCTCCCCACCCCCACACAGCGCCGGCACAGCCGAACTACCGGAAAACTCAAATAGCGCAAGCTCTCAGCTCCGCCGATGCTCCGTGGATGGCGAACTCGAGGTCGCCAGCAGTCTTGGCCAGGATGGCGCAGATTCTGGCCGCCGGTGTGCGTACTCTGGTCCAGCCCATCGCCTCGGCCGTGGCCAGGTCGCCGCGGGACACCGCATCCGCCACATTGGCCTTTGAAGGTACCCGCCGGAAATCGGGCAGCCAGTTCATTTCCGGCCAGGACGCCGTTGACCGCGGGGTCCCTCCCGTAGCCCTTGGTGAGGGCCCACTGGCCGGCGACGTTATCAATGAACGCCAGCCAGCGTTCCGGTAACCGCCGCGCCAGCGTTGTCAACGCCAGGACCTGGGCGACGATCTCGAGCACATAGATGAAAGCCCGCCTGGAGCCGAACGCCACCAGGAAGGAGGATGGCGCCTGGCCGTAGTCATAGTAGGTCTCGCCGCCGACTCTGACCACGTATCCCCAGCCGTTCTTGCCGCGTGCCCCTTTTGGTGTGGGCAGGTCCGCCGGCAAGAAGCCCGCCTTGTGCTTGACCTCGCCTGGCTGGAAGAACGCGTCCGCGTACACCAGGGCCTGCGGGGCGCCGTCGTCGACGAACGGCACAAACCGGGGCCGGATGTTCTTGAGTAGCTGCCGGAGCGCCCGGAGGGCCGCCGCCAACCCCAACGACAGTTCTGGGGATGACTCCGCCGCCGCGTCGTGGGCTCTGGCGTAAAGCGGCTTCAACGCCGCCTTGCCGAGGCAGCCGAAGGTGGACTGGGACGCGAAGCTCAGCTTGCCCGCCAGCTTCTGCGCCGCGTGCGGCTGAAGGGCATTCGTCTCCAGCGCCGCCTCGATGGCCCGGAGGAGCTTAGACACCCTAGAGGGGGTGGGTCGCAGGGACACGCCGTCCGCCTCGATCGTCATTTCCACTCCTTGGACCACGTGCCGGGCCGCCGGCTCCTGGGCCTTCGACGGCTTGGTCTGCAGGCCGAGCTCCAGGAAGAGGTCCGCCAGGGAGTGGAAGGCCGACTCTGCGAGCTCCGGGAGGTCGACGCCGTTAAAGTCGTCCACGAAATGGCCGCCGACCAGCCACAGCAGGACGCGGGTCAGCGCCTGCATCGCGTCCGCGGCCCTGTTAAAATTCCAAACCGACGCCGCGGCTCCAAAACACATGGCCAGGTGAAACCAGAGTGTCAGCCCAGCCGGTGTCGCCAGGAACGTGCCGGAGTGGGCCGGGTGCCGGACTGCCCACTGCCGGTAGGCATTGAGCAGGTCGTGCCCGAACAGCCAGTTCCACCACGCGCCGGATGAAGTCCACCACGTCATCCACGAAATGGTGGGTGGGGACGTCCCGCGCCAGGATCGTGGAGTTGTGACCCGAGCGCCGCCAGTCCTCCCCTCGACGCACTTTCGGGTTCCCCTCGCCGTCCTCCTGCACGATGGCGAAGGACGCCGCGGCAAAATGGCGGCCAGGGGGCGGCGGCACCAGCCGGTCGGCGCCGGGCGTGTTCAGCACCGGCACGGTGACAATGTTCCACCCAGCCGGCGGGGCCGCTGGACCAACCACCCTGCCAAGCCGGGCCTCCGCCACTAGTTCCGTGAGGAGGGTCTCCCAGTGCTTGCCGGGCTGCGCCGCCGAGGCGCGCTTCCGGACGTATTCCCAGTTGGTCGCCGCCAGCTGGTCCAGGGACACCGGGTTCTGGTAACGGCCGTCCGTCCGATCCTTCCAGCCGGGGCCACGCCGCACCTCGCCGAGCATGTCGAAGCCCTGGGTGAGGTCCGCCGTGAGGCCTTCGATGTCGGGGTAGCCCACCACGCCGAGGAGCTCCAACAGGACCGGGATCTGCGTAGGCCGGTCCTTGTCCGCCGTGGAGTAGGTGCTGCGCACCGGAGCCGGGCGCTGGGCCAGCCAGGCCGCCGTCTCCTCCACGCGGTCCGCCACCATGTCTCTGATCTCCTGCAGGACCTCGCCGCGGATCCTGACCACGTCGTGGCGCCAGGCAGCCGCGAGCCCCAAGACGCGTTCCACCGCCGGCTCCAGGTCCGGCCGCCGGGTGACCGTGCAATGGCTCAGTTGAAGTGCCAGCCGCCAGTGCTCGTCAGGGTCGTCCTCCGGCAAGTCGAGCCGCGACGCCAGGCGAGGCGGGGGGCTCATGTCCAGGGGGCCGGCGCCGAACTGTGAGGCCATCCGGCTGTGCCACCGTAAAGGCCATGAGCATTGCCAAGAGGCGCCGGGCCACTCCCCAGTGCCACCCGTTGGCCACCATCCTATGCCGGGTCCTGTCATCTCCGTCGCCGAGGTCCGTGTACCCCCCCGGTATGTGGTGGAGAGCCTCCTTAACGCCGACGGGGATGTTGTGGAGCCGGCCGGCCTCGTCGTGGATCATCGCCTCCTCTGTGTAATGCCAGGGGGCGAACTGCCGGGAGTCCGCCAGCCACCTGGCTCTCGCCGGCTCCGGGATCTTACCCCGAGCTCTCTTCGGCGCCGGGCGGCCGTTCTCGTCCTCCGCCGGCGTGGTGGCGCATGGCAGGAGCAACCTGCTCGACGCCACTGCCGGGTGAAAGGCCATGCCCACCGGTAGCAGAGTGCTAGCCGCCGCCCTGGCCTCCTCCAGCCGGAGACGGTGGAACGGCCCCTTCTTGGTCCAGACCAGGGGGGCGCCGGTGGCCGGGTCCTCCGTGTGCTGCCGGAGGTCCGCCGAGAGCCACCAGAGTCTCGGCCTCGAGATCCACCCGAAATCGGAGGCGCACACCAGCGCCGGTTCCACCCCAAGGCAGTCGGAGACCTCCTTGGCCGACGCCGGCTGCATGACAACATTCTCAAACATGAAACCGACCCGCCAGCCGCGGAGCGCCGCCCTCAGCTCCAGGACGAACTCCGCCGAGCGCAAGAACAGGCTGCCGCGGGCGCCACTGTGGCCAGCCTCCGCGCCGATTTGGGAGAAATCTTGGCAGGGGGGCGCCGCGACGAGGAGGATCACGCACTCGCCGGCCGGGTCCAGGCGCTTGACTTCCGCCGCCACCTTCTCCACCGAGTCCGCGGTGAAGTCACCCCTCTGCCGGAGCCAGGGCAGCCGGATGGATGTCAATCGCCGGCAAGTCTTGTCTGTCTCCCACGCCATGGCCGCCCACGGTGTGCCAAAAAGGTCCTCGAGGATAGCCGGCGCCGCCCCGACGCCGTCAAAGAGGGAGAGCAGGATGTACTTGCCATCCCGGCGCGCCGGCCTGGCCGGCTTCAGCACCACCGCCTGTGCTGCCGGGCTCCGGTCGGGTATACCCCACCCGAGGCCGAAGCGCCGGGCGCGGCCCCGTGCTGTCCCTAGCGCCTGTGCTTCTGCGGGCGGTCGCCTTCCTGCGCCTGGGAGTCTCTCTTCCCGCCGCGGTCCTGCCACGACTGGGCCCGGTCGGCATTGGCCCACCGCCGATCGTCATGCCAGTCCTGGCGGCCGGGCTGCTGGTTGGAGTCGCCGCGAGGGCGCCAGTTCTGCCGCCAGCCACCACCGCCGCCACCGCGGCTGTCCGAGCCACCCTCGTCGCCGCGGTGCTGGTGCTGCTGTTGCGCCTGGCGGGGGTTGTTGCGGCGCCGCCTGTTCTTCTTCACCTTCTGTGGCGCGGGCCCGGGCTGGTACCCCTGGTGCGCCGCGGCGCCTGGCGGGCCGTCCGTCTCCGGGTCCGGCAGGTTGAAGCCCTCGCTGACCTTGTTCCTCGCCGGGGGCCGCGGGCGGGAGAGGACATCCAGGAACGCCGCCTGGTCCTTCATGATCTCCGCCGTGACCTCCTCGAACGTCCGGCGAAGGTGTATGTGTGTGGCCAAGCGCCGGGAGGACGCGTCCCAGTACTCCGTGATCGCCTCGAGCTGGGATGGGCGCTGCCGGGCCTTCGACGTCCACCACTGGGCGTACTCCGCCGCCCCTTTCTCCGTGGCCACGCCGGAGGGTCCAAGCCCGCCTCGATGCCGTCGATGACGCCGAGGACCCCCCTCGGGGTCCAAGGGTCCTCCCGGTCATGGACCAGTGCGCCGTCCACCAGCCGGATCGCCTGGCCCCTCTCCTTGTGGCGCCGGATCGCCAGCGGATTCACCTCCATGGCTGCCGTGAAGGTGCGCCGCTGCAAAATCTCACCCAAGCCGACCGCCGTGTACTCCTTCGACTTGGTGTGCTCGAAGTACATGCGCGCCAGCACCTCCTCCGCGCCGAGGAGGAGGGTCGTGGGGAAATCCCGGGGCTCGCCGGCGACCGTCACCTCGTTGTACCGCTTGACCAGCGGCCCCCACTCCGGGAATGTCTTCGGTGGCTTGTCGCCGGGAAGGGCCGGCACCACCGTTCCAGGGGCCGCCGCCGCCGGGGCTGGCGCGGCAACCGGTGCCGGGACCGCGATGTGGGTGGCCCACTGCTTGTGCGCCTCGGCCCACATGTGGTGCAGGATGGCTTCGACGACCGCCTGCTCCGCCTCCGGCGCCTGGTGCACAGTGCCGGCGATATCCACCCCGTCCAGGAAAGGCCGGACGACGCGGTCCTCAAACTCCGGCCAGGAGTGTGCGATGAGGGCCAGCGTCGCCGTGCGGTTCAGGTTGCGGGCCGCCAGGTAGGCCGTGAGCTGAAGGCCGGCCCCCGCCGCCGCCGCCAGATCCACGAACGGCGTCATGATGGTCACCGCCAGCGCGGGCGCAGCCGGGGGCGCCGCAGGCGCCGCAGGAGCCGGAGGAAAGCCCGGAGCCGCCATGACAGCCGCAGCAGCCGGAAGGAAGACCTAAGCGGGAGCACGCCGAGGGCGGGCGACAGCAGAGAGCCAGAGATCTACCGCCGCGAGTGATGCACTCAACCGCCAGCAAGGGAGGCACACCACGGCCGCTCACTAAGTACCGCCTTCGCCGTCTGTCGAGGACGAGCTGTCCGACTCGGACGCCGAGCTGGACGCTACCGGTGAGTCCACCGGCTCGGTCGGTGA
Source organism: Symbiodinium sp. CCMP2592 (assembly GCA_905221615.1). Classification (NCBI taxonomy): domain Eukaryota; class Dinophyceae; order Suessiales; family Symbiodiniaceae; genus Symbiodinium; species Symbiodinium sp. CCMP2592. The sequence continues at coordinate 391,131 of CAJNDT010002391.1, read as the reverse complement.
ACCTTCACCTTCCCCCGGAGCCGGCGCCGGGAAACAGCGGGCGCACCAAGCGGCGGACGCCGGCTTCTCGGACACTCTGAAGAAGCGCCGGATGCCATACGGCCACGCGCCGCACCTGGACCTCCAGAGGAACTGCTCCGTGCTAGCTTCCGCTGGGTCAGGCTGGTGCACCTTAGCCCCCTTCTCGTTGTAGATGAGGTCCTCCTGCGCCGGCGGGTGTCCGATCCCACCGGGCGCTGGCCCCCTAGGCGGGGCGTCCACCAGCAGAACCGCCGGGGAGAACTCTGCCTGGTCAGCCGGCGTTCCCGGCGATTCCACCTGCACCGGGTCCCAGCCAAGACTCGGCCGGGCCACCGCGAGCGGGGCCGCCTGAACATAGCGCTCCACCGCCGTGGAGGACCAACGGCCCAGCAGCTGGATGATCGCCGTCGGCACCCCCTTGGACGCTAGCCAGGCCGCGCTCGTGGTCGACCGTGGTGAGGGCCATGCCGGCAGCCAGCAACACCCGCCGGAAGAGCAGGACGGTCTCACCTTTGGCCCAGGTGGCGCCCGCCGCATCCGGGAACAAGGGCCCGCCTCGGACCCAGAGGCCAGCCGCCTTCAGCCGGGACACGTGGCGCAGCGCAGCGTGTGCCGGGCACATCGCCGGGACTGGATGCCGCAAGCGCAGCGGAGCTGCCGCGCCGTGAGCTCTCTCTCGCCACCCTGCGCCGTCTTGTGCAGGGGGATCCGAAGAAGGACCCAGTCCTCGCCGGCCTCCATGTCCTCGGTGCGGGCCGCCGCGAATTCGATTTCCCGCAGCATGAACCACACCGCCAGGAGGAGGGCGTCCGCCGAGTGCGCCGCCTTCCATGGGGCCCAGGGCTCCGCGGCGGACGCCGGCGAGGGATCCAGCAGACACTCCAGCCGCATCGCCGAGGGAAGATCGCCTTGAGCTTGGACCCCGCAAGGCCACGTACCACCGCCTTGGCGTAACGCCGGATGGCCCGCCGGACTAGCGGGTCCACCAGCTCGCCGCGGAAGTGTTCCTGGTAGGTCACCGCCGCGTCAAAGTAGTTTTGCGCCGAGCGGTACCTGCCCTTCCGCATGCTCGCCGCGACCTTCCTGACTGAGTCCAGGGAGATCGGCCATCGCGCCTCACCGCAATGTCAGCCCTGACCGGCTGCGTCCAAGGCGCCTCGGAGATCGTGCACCCCCACCGCCGGCAGGATCGGCAGGAACTCTTGAGCCTGGATGTCGACGAAGGCCCGCGCCACCTGCGCGAACCCGCCGCCGGCCGAGAGATCAACCGCCGACATCCTTGAGCCGGGGGGGAGCTTGAGCCGCTACGACCTCAACGAACGCGCCACAACGATTCGGGTCGGAGGGGCCGGGCCGGGTGGGAGACAGCACTGCCACTTGCGCCGACTGCACACCAGACACACACCGCCGGGCCGACTTTTCGTGCCAGGCTATGATCCGAGGCTCTTGGGCCTCCCGACCTGCACTTACGGCACGCCGGGAAGCAACGGCAGAAACTAATTAAGGCATCGTGGGCCAGCGGCTGCCGGAGAGGCCCGCGAAGGCGTCGCGGCACCGCCGGGACCCAAAAAGAAGAAACCGGCTGAGGGCTACGCCAGGAGACCTACCATGCGGGCGATCGCCAGGAAGAGGTAGGGCTCGCCGAGGTCAAAGTAGCCCGCCGGCGGGTGGCACTAGAACCGGCCGTCACGCGTGTTTCGGTAGCGCCGGCACGCATCGCACAGGTGATTGCCCTGAGTCTGCTGTTTACCTAATTTTACACTTTGGCTTGATTTACTGTAAACGAAGGATTTAGTGTAAAATGACCAAATTTACGTAAATTTTCTGGTGAGCTAAAAACATGACAAAACACATAAAAACATTATGCAAACACAAACATGGAACTCATATTTGCGGCTGCAAACTTAGACACCACATGTAAAGGATTTAAAAAAATCACCGGCATGAGTTTGTTTTGCTCTGCAATCGCAGACACCACATGTAAAGGATCCACAGCAGAAGTAAGGACTTTTCCGAAAATTCGCAGGCCCAAAGCCATAAACTAACCAAAGAGAATCCATGCAGATTGCTTATAAGATCCACACCAGTATATACGACAACTGTGATTCAAAAGCCCAAACAAAAGACCAGGAGCACCACATATAGCAGAGAGACACTCTTTTTTTTCGCGACAGAAAAGAAAGAAGCTCTCACGATCGCCCAACTTTGCCCCGCAGAAACAAAAGGTGCCTCTCTTTGAGGGCAGCCTTTTTGGAAGCATGCCAGTGCTTCACCCCTGCCAAACAACTCTTCCATAGAATCTGCAGGCGATGCATCGTCGTCTCTCCCTTGTAGCACCAGACCATCGACGGATGAATAAAACTGCTGAGTAGGAGACTATGCAAAACGAAGTGGGTCTTACTTGTGAGATTGAAGAGCTTCTCCCCCGTCCCTTTGTAGTGGGCTTGCAGGCTGCTGTGGAGCTGTGCCATTTGGCAACCGAGCTTGAAAGCCAGGTTTGCTTGCTCCTCAGGTAAAGCCAAGAAGCCGTACCGTGGCCCATAAGCTTCCAATATTTCAGCCAGCTGCAGGTTCAACCGCAAAAAGAGCCGGATTTGCTTGTGTTGATAGATACCCTCGTCCATTTGCTCTTCGAATAGAGCAAGAATTGCACTGTCCAAAGATTGAATATCGGAAGCTCTTCCTCTCATCTTGGGGAATCCTTTTTTTGGTTGTATCATTGTAAGTTTCAGAAGTCGCTGGCGGAATGTGTATCTGGTTTCGTTGTCTCGCTGGTACTTCTTGATGAAGGAGTCGCAGTATTTCAAATTCGCCAAGATACTCCCACCCAAACAATCGTGGACCACGATGCTGAGCACGGAGCCATAAAAAAACTGTATCCACCCCAAAAACATACAATGCATATAGTCCATCGTGATACAAAGTCCCGAAAAGCCAGGTAAAGAATACAGCTGGCATGATGGATTCCAGTGGGATCTCCAGTTGGTGGTGGTGAGGCACGAGGCTTGCCACGGCGAATTTGCACGATTGTCCATCCATGTTAGTGGTCCTTTGAAGGCGGCCCGACAAAGAGCACAAGGTTTGCTGTGATTGCTCCATCGTGGAACCTCCAGCCATTTCGCATAATAATCCAAGTCGCCAGCCATTTGAACCAGGACACCATAATATCCTCCGCATAGGTCGGTTCCCGCTCGTTCGCCCTCCTTTGTACTGGCCCCATACCTCTGTGCCGTGTAACAAACATTTTCTTACTTGTGAGACAGGTTCATATATATCTACATATATATATCTACATGTGGTGAGAGGGTTTTTTACGTATACTGTGTGGTGATTTTTCTCACATCCGGTTCGTGCTGCTTTGGGATTCCACGGGTCCGTGGTTTTGTGGCTTATATATGTTTATACGATATTATATACTGTGTATATATATATATATATCATCACCATCAAGGAAGCTGTTGGGTTAGGGTTGGATTTGAGAACAGGGCTCTCATACATAGGGTGTGTATGTATATAGTCACATATCTAAAACAGGACCCACATCATAAAAAATCAAGAAAGACAAAAAGGCTTACAGCTTATAGGGTTCCCACAGGGTCCTAAAATGTAAGGGTTTCCAGATTTCTGGCACATGTGTACATATACAACAACACACCAGGCTGCTTCTTGCCTTGCCAATCCCGAGCAGGCCATTTACCGGTGTAAAGAATGTTGAAAGACCAATACATCACTTGCCAAAAAGTTTCCATTGTCCCAGCCCCCTCGCCGCCAGCCGGAATAATGAACTTCTCAAAAACGCCCCAAATGTAGAGGTTGCAATCGGCAGCAGATCGGCCGGCCGCTGTGGCCATCAGCGATACCCATGAAAAAGCCAAAACACTGCGAGCCCATATCTTGCCCACTCCAAAAACAGGAACTTCGTCGCCGTGTATGCAAAGGGGAATAGCCCTTTGCATCCAATTAGCTCGCGATTTTACCGCATGATTTGACATGCAAGGGTGTCCATTGAACGATCTCCAAAACCGAGGCAAAGCCTCCGCATCAGGCAACACAGAAGTAATCCATCCAGTCGTCGTCTTCCAAAGGTGGTGCATAATCTCGTGCGGAAGCAATATCATGGAAGTCGCCGTGCCTTCGACTTGTCCTGCTAAGGGGATATTAAATTCTGTCGGCATCGGAAGATTGGACTGCTGGGCCAAGTGGTTGTCAATAGAAGATTGCAAATTTTTTCCATGCTTCACCTTGCTGAGCCTGTCCAAATCAGGAAGAATTTTCCCGTCCCTTGCATTTCTAATATCGGCAGCCGCTGCAACTGCAATTGCATGAATCATAGAGGCCGACAGGAGGCCTTGTGCCAAATACGTCATCAGCAAATCGTGCAAAGAACTTGAGGTGGACTTCTCACTCACCGCCTGGCCCAATCTCTGTTGGACCCCACCCTTTCGTCGCTTTCGCTCGGGCCCTGCATCCTCCATGGTACCTTCTCTCCATATATAAATAAACAGAACAGCACCTTTATGCAAAGTTGGTGTTTGTTGCCAGCTGAACTTTTGTGCCTTATTTCATACAGTGGTTTGTTCGCTATAGCCATAAAACATTTTATAAGGACGGGACACACATGGTCAGACACACCGAGCATTGAGGCTGAGGCTTGTGAGCAAGTTATACATATATGTGTGGGCACCAAATATACTATACAAACAACAACAGAAAGCTTTTGCCCCAACCCCGCAAAACCCAAACCCCCTAAACCACACGGTCCACTGCCCCTCAATCTGGACGAAACAAATCTTGTGAGGGTTTATATATAAGGTTCAGGATTTAAGGGTTTATAGAGGGTTCAGGGTTTGGGGTTACGAAGGTTGTGTTGTGAGCTTCACAGGGTTTTGGAGGTATGGACTTTCATGGTTGATTCAATGCTTGAGGTTCGGAGGTATAGCTTTACACATGTGTGCACTCACACATGCAAAGCAGGCTACAACAACACCATCGGTGTTATATATACTCTAAAATTGAAGCTGAAAGTCACGAAGACCAACACCCCAACATGATTCAAAAGGTTATAGTTATACACGTCGTTGCTCACATGTAAAAATCACCAGAAAAGCGCCAAATCTCAAGCTCTCATCATCGCCGTTGCTTTTTTCTCTCATCGCCAAAACTCAGAATCGCCGTTTGCACCACATAGAGGCGACAGCTCCGGAACTGCACACATTCAAAATCTGTCTAGCATCCTTTTTTGGCTCGGACAGTCAACTTGGCTTTCACGGCTGCCATTTGTTCTTCGAGATGAGTTGCTACTCGCCCGGACTCTCTCATGGTCTTGGAATATGATGAGATCGTGATCGGCCCGTCCTCATTCTCATCCTCGTACTCGTGCCACGAGAGAAGGTGCTCAAGTCCCTGCTTCGATTTTGTTGCTTGTTGGACGATGCTCTTCCTTACAGCTGTGGGGTCTCACACAGGTTTCGGTGTTCGGGCACTGGGTTTACTTGCGAGAGAAAGCACAACACTTTGGTTACATGCGACTGTTGTTGAAGAGACTACTTTTACGAGTTAAAGTTTGTGCTTTACTTGCGAAGACAAAGGTTGAAGCCTCCATGTATTTACTTACGAGTTAAATTGGTGACTTTACTTGCGAGGATAAAAAAGTTGAAGCTTTTGGCAAGGTTGTTTCAGGAATACAAAACCAGTCCAAGTCGCACACTCTGGTACATGTCCTTGTCCTGCTTCTCATCCACGGAAGCAACCAACTTTCTGCCCTCGACAAGGATCTTATTGTAGGCCGCGATCGCCTTTGTAAGCTGCCCATCTGCTGCCTTCCACAGCTTCTCCGTCATGTTCCTGCTGGCGGCCACGGTACCATCGCAGATTGCGAGCTGCTCTGAGTCATTTGTCAGAGCTCTCTGGGGCTTTGCTTTGCCCTCGCTCTTCTCCTCAAACAAACCAATCCTCCAATCCTTGGACTGCTTCTCGAAGAACTTGGCCTCGCCATCCTTCGCTTTGGCATCGGAGCCCATGGAAAACTTCTTCTCCTTCCCTGAAGTGGAGTTGTGCACATCCTCGGACCACATGTAACGATCGGGTCCGTTCTTGGAACGGACAGCGATGATCTCGCCACTCTCGAGTGCGGCTTCGAACTGCTCATTGCTAAGATTGAATTTCCCCTGAAGCAAGATTTTGCCCAGGGTTTTCTTCTTGTTGGTCGCCTCGGACTTCGTGTAGTTCTCCTCGCTCCACCCACAGAAGAAAAGACAAGCCGAAGGGGTTTAGGGTTCAAGCTTAAGGGTTTGAGGCTTGAAGGTTTTAGGGTTCAGGGCTTCGTCGTTTGAGGCTTTGGGGTTTGGGGTTATATATATATAATATATATATATATATAGAGGTGCACAGGTTCAGGGTTTAAGGTTTGGGGTGCACGAAGGGTTGTGGTCATCATTATTATACGTATAGTATAGCAATTATATATAATATATATTGTATGGGAATGCATTTATAGAGTGTTTTTAGATATGCATATATGGTATAATAAAAATAAATGTAGTAGAGCCCTCTATAAACAGTTAGAACTACAAAACAAAAGCCGGTGGGGTCCAGAGTTCAAGGTGTATGGGGTTGAAGGTTTTAAATTTTCTAAAGGTGTAAGGCTTATGCAGGCTTTAGGGTTCATGGCTTCGTAGTTTACATATAAGGTTTAAGGGTTGTGGTGTATTAGGGTTTCAAGGTTTTGCTCATTGTAAAACTATAGCTATAAGCTGGACCTATATATACTATAGATACTTTATACACTCCCCGACTTCGCCTTCGGCTTCGAAGTGCCTCTCCACTTAAGGAAGCGAGCACACCTTGAAATCACCCCCGATACCCATCTTTTCGTCGTCACCTGCATGGAGTGGAACATTGGTTTGGCAAAGTTGAGAACCAGGCTGGTGTCAACACCGGATCGTCGGTCGATAGCATTGTTGATAAGCTCCCGCTGTCTCTGCCGCTTGCCCGTTTTCATCTTCTGGGACTTCTCCCATGCATCTTCGAGCCATTCTGGCAATGACCCGTCCTTTAGCAGGCTCATGAACTTGTGCTGCTTGCTGCGGTCCATCTTCCCCGAGTCCTTCGCCGGGTCTTCCATGGCCAGCACCTCGTCGTCTGTGGGTGTCTCCTCCTCTGGCTGCTCTTCGGCGGCATCCTCCACCTCCTCGAATCCATCAGCCCAGTTGTCCTCCAGCTTCCGCTTCTTGTTGTTGTCATTCTGCTTGGGAGTGTTTTGCTGCTGCTGCTGCTACTGGGCTTGCTTCCTTTCTCTTGCTCCTTGCCCTTGTTCTCCTTCTTGTTCTCCTTCTTGTTCTCGTTCTTGTTCTTCTTCTCCTTGGCTGGGGCCTTTGCTTCGGCCTTTGCTTTGCCCTTTGCTTTGGCCTTTGGGGTGCTCTTTGGGTTGGCCTTCGGAGTGGGCTTTTGATTGGGCTTGCTCTTTGCTGCTGTTGCTTTCGTTGTTCCTTCTGCTGCAGGCTTTTTCAAAATCCCGGTCCCGGGCTCTTTCTTTATCGTGATCTTCGCCGCCGGCTTCTTCATGGGCACCTCCTGCTCTTCTTCTTCTGCCTGCTCGTCCTGGGGCTCTTCCTCGGCCTTCGTATACATATATATATAACACTCTGGTTTTACAAAACACAAAAACCAAAAAGCGCCTCCGGAGCTTGGCTGTCTTCAGCCATCGCAGGGAAAACACGAACAGTAAAGATGATATACTGTCCTCACAAAAAAGGCACCCCTCGCTGAAGTGCTCACAGCTGCAGATAGAAGTAAACATAATTGTCATCGCAGTGTAAGTTCTCTCTGACATGCAGACAACACCGAATGTGTTTCGTCACAGTCATAGTATAGCTTGAATCACACAAGTATATATAATTTTCTCGCCAGCTCTGGTGTAAAGACACATGCAAGCTTCTGTGTGGGGTCTGGCACACAGGTTTGAGGTTGAAGGGTTTCGGGGTTCTGTATATAAGGTATATAGTTTAGGGTTCAGGGTTTATATGACATCAGTTGTTGGGTTCTCGGGCTTTTATAGGCAGTCTCCTGGAGTCGGCCCGGCTCATTGTTTTGCTTCACACTTGCAGGCACGATAAAGTATAGAAGTTACTGCTGTGCAGAAAAACAGCTGCTCTTATATCTAGCTCCGTCTGCAAAAGCAACGAGACAATTTAATTATGTACATGCACTTCTGTACAACGTGCTGGCAAGTCGTAGCTCACTGGTCTTGCTGCTCAGCTGCTGCTTCGCTCCACCAGACCCAGTACCAGACCCTTGGGGATTATGTATAATATTCAAAAGCCAAATTACTCTCCTAAACAAAACCTATACAATAGATCTAATGCAACCAAGTTGCTGTCGTCCATGATGGACACAGGTCCGCCAAGCCCATTTCCACACTCGTCTGGGCGACCGGCTCCGGCTTCGGCTTCGGCTCCTGTCTTCCTGGAACACGAGAATATAGCTATTCCTTTTCTGCATTCAGAAAAGTGACTATGTGGTTCGTCGGAAAAACAAAAGAACAACACAGGTCTCCTGTCCTGGCATCTTCGAAGAGAGGCTTTGTTCTGTCTAGTCAGGGAGGGAGAAGGACAGACTTTTTTGGAGCCGAAAAGCTATACAAAAAACGATTGATCCTCGCAGAGCACCGTATATAGTGTTGGATGTGGGGCGGTGGGTTGGGGGGTGGGGGTGGGGGGTGTGGGGGTGGGGGGTGGGGGGTGGGGGTGGGGGTGGGGCTGGGCCTGGATTCTGGATTTGGGGTTTGGGAGGGACCTGGATCTGGGTCTGGAAAGGTGTGATTTGGGGGCCTGGATTTGGGTCTGGGATTTGGATTTGGGGTTTGGGGCCTAGATTGGGGCTGGTTTTGGGCCTTTTTTGGGGCTTGGATGCCTTGGGGCCTGGATTTGGGGTCTGGGTTGGAGGTTATGGAGAAATTGGTTTATCAAGAAGCTTGCTCAATTTTAAGCGGCGTGTTGGGCCGTAATAGTGGTTACAAGTTTGTGGAGAAATTGGTTTATCAAGAAGCTTACTCAATTTTTAATCGGTGTGTTGGGCCGGCTGGGCTGGGCTGGACCGTTTTGGCTTGGCTGGCTGGGCTGAGTTAGAAGTTGAGGTCGTGGTTGTGCGAAATTGGTTTATCAAGAAGCTTGTTCCGTTTTTGATCGGGTGGCTGGTTTGAGTTGGCTGGGCTGAGTTAATGGCTGAGGTTGTGGAGGCTGTTTTGAATTGGCTGGGCTGAGTTAGAAGTTGAGGTCGTGGTTGTGCGAAATTGGATTATCAAGAAGCTAACACCAATTTTAATCGAAATGCTGAGCCTTAGCGGTGGTTACAAACAAGGACAAGCAATTTCTATTTATCACTTTCTTGAGGGTTTAGGGTTTAGGGTTTAGGGTTTAGGGTTTAGGGTTTAGGGTTTAGGGTTTAGGGTTTAGGGTTTAGGGTTTAGGGTTTAGGGTTTATAAGGTCATTCTGCAAGCATTTTGGCTTATTTTTGGCTTATTGCAGGACTTATTCTCAGTAGAGGAAAAGCAGAGGAAGATGAGAAGCAAAGGAAAGGAAGAGGAGAGGAAGAGGAGACAGGAAAAGGGTTCAAGGTTTAGGGTTTGAGGTTTAGTAGCTCATCCCCAACATCCTTTCCCTTGAGAGAATTATTGGGATTATAGGAGGGTTTCGGGTTGGGGGGGGGAGGGTTTAGGGCAGGGCAGGGCAGGGCAGGGCAGGGTAGGCAGGGCAGGGCAGGCCAGGGCCAGGGCCAGGGCCAGGGCAGGGCAGGGTAGGGCAGGGCAGGGGCAGGGCAGGGGCAGGGCAGGGGCAGGGCAGGGCAGGGGCACAGGGCAGGGGCAGGGCAGGGGCAGGGCAGGGGCAGGGCAGGGGCAGGCAGGGCAGCAATGCAGATATCCTTCCACTTCCTTGGCCTACACCTTTTGTCAAGAGACAACAGTGCACAGCACAAGGAACAATCCATTACATGCCAGCACTGACACAGCACTTCTTTTTTTGCATGCCAGCCAGCTGTATGTCCACCCCTCTTAGGAGGAGTCACCTAGAGTCTTACACTCCCAGTGAGTCCAACGTCCTTGCTGCACAAGGTGCCTATGAGGGCAAACTGTATTTGACCCTGTGGCACCAGTTGATGCTGCTCCACGTCCAGATTGCTCTGGCCATGGAAGCTCTGCTGTCATACCCCTTGCTGATCCTTGTGGCCTTATCCTGGGGTCCCCAGCCTCCAATGTATGCAAACTTTGGCTTGCCACTGCCTCGCTCACCTGCCTTGCCCCTTGTCTTCAGATCTGGAAGCAAGCTCTCAATGATGAGTTCTTCTGGGCAAAGATCAGCGACAGTGATTCCTGACACTTCCTGGGGTGTGGGTGCCTCATACGGGGGGGCAGGCTGCAGTGGCTGAGCTGGGGCCCTGCTTATAAGCCTCAGTGCTCTCTGCCTGGCAGGATCTTCCAATTCCTCACCTCCGAGGAAGATGTCTGCAGGCCTGGCTGGTCCAAGTGCCGGTGCAGCCATGGCACGTGCAGCAGGTACCCTTGCAGGTGCTGCATGGGGGGCTGGAATCCAATGCTCATCAGCTTGGGCCCCAACAAAAGGTTCTGAGATGTGTTCCTGCAGGGTGGTGTTCCACTTCCCAGAAGCGAATCCAAGGGTGGCCAGCAAGTTGAGGTAGATCACTCTCTTGCCCTTGAACAAGGCTACCTGTCCTGGGTCATTTGTGTCAGGCCCTTGAGCAGCCATGCCTCCAAAGCAGTCTCCTGCTTCTGCCCAAGCCCATGCTGCCAGGACATGTGCTTTGAATTCCTGAAGAGAAATTCGCTTGATCTGGATCAACCCTGTTTCCATCAGCTTCTTGACATAGTCCAGATTCAGCATTGCTCCAGGCAGCAGCTCTGCCAATGACTGTGCAGCTGATGCTTTGACTCTGGTCTCGAATCTGCCACCAGTAGCCTGATGAAGACGGCCCAGGAGCTGGAAGGTGTAGTCCTGAAGAGCTTGCTTCCTGTTGATCATGTGGTACATGTGGCTTGGCCACACAGGGTCCAGTCCTGTCAGGGCCAATCTTGTGTGGTGCAGGAGGGGATATAGCTGTATGGCTTTGCCTTCATCATTGCCAAAAGGGCCAGATCCATGAGGCTTTCCTTCGAGGGATCCATAAATGAACCCACCCAGGTTTCTCTGAGAACCAGGCACCAAGGGCAGCACCCTCCATTTGAAGCCATTCCGTCTGTCATGCCAGACACCATGTCCACTGCAACGAATACCAAACAGCCACACATGGTTCTCATCCCTTGCCATGAGGCCAATGTCCATAGCAGTATGAGCATCTGGTACGTGTGGAATCTGATTCAAGACTTGTTGTGGGCTCGGCAGCAGCAGCTGCTTCATCCCAAATCTTCCTACATACACCTGGGCAATACCTGCACTCTGGAGCACTGCCTTGAACATTTCGCTCTGGACCTTGATCGCCCCTCGGGTCAAGCCTGAGTGATCAGTTGGTGTGGCAACTGGCTGCTCTGATCCCGCTCTCCAAAGAACCTCAGGTTGGGGGGTGGGGGGTGGGGGATGGGGGTGGGGGGTGGGGTGGTGGGTGGGTGGGGGGGAGGTGGGGGCTGGTGGGGTGGGCTGGGGAGTTTGTCAATGGATTTTATAAGCAGATTTTACAAAAAAATCAACAGGTTTTCCAAAAAATCTCGATGCAGTTTCGATGCAGTTTGTATGCAGTTTCGATGCTGTTTCGATGCGGTTTTAAAACTACATACAAACTGCATCGCGAAATGCTGTAAAAGCTATGCAGTTTGTATGTAGTTTTAAAACCGCATCGAAACAGCATCGAAACTGCATATAAACTGCATCGAAACTGCATCGAGATTTTTTGGAAAACCTCTTGATTTTTTTGTAAAATCTGCTGAAATTTTTGTAAAATCTATGGAAAATTTGGGGGAGATTGTTGCAAAACCTGCCCACCGGTGCCTTTCCGGTGTGTTGTTCGAGTCTCGCATGTAAGGTCTAAGCCGCATCTCATCGGATCCCCACAAGTGGTTTCCCAGCTTCAAGCGCTACGCTTCGTGTGTGGGGACCGGCACACTGTGTGTCTAAACCCGAAACCCTAAACCCCTAAACCCCGAGACCCCTGAGCCCCTAAGCCCTCTCTCTATATATAGATGCATGAATACAGGTTCTGCAATCTACATGTTCGGTTTGGGGATTCAGGGCTTCATGTGTGGTGTATGCAGTATCTTCATAAATGGTTTAGGGTTCGGGCCGGGCTGTTTTTTGTCCTATCGTGTGACTTGATAGGCCCTTCAAGCAACCCAGGCATGTTCACATGTGTTCTCTATACACTCTATAGACATGTGCACGTGTGTATGTAGCCACCACCACAATCTCTGCGACTACAACTCTTTCCAATCGCCCGCTTCACTTGCTTGTCGGAGTCTCGCACAGCTTCGCAATTATCCGGATGTGCAGACGACCTTCTGAGGATCCTCGAGGTTTTGTTGCCTGGGCACATATAATGTAGTGTGGTGTAAGTTCGACTATGTATATACATATATGTATATATAGATATATGTATAAAGAAACATATACATATACATATGCACACATACGTGCTTATTTGTAGACTATGCATCTACAATTTTATACTACATCCATGGGGTCGCTGCACATTGTGCTTAATTGTGAGAAAAATGAGTGGCTCGGCCTGTCTCATCGTCTCTCGTGCAGCACTGTGCTGTTGCCATCGCCGTTACTGTTGTGTAAAGCTTTATCCCTCTAGACTATATGCTATAGACACACAAACAGCACAGGGGTTTAAGGGTTTAGGGTTTTAAGGGTTTATAGGGCACTGCATTATATTCAACGGCGGTAGTAACGACGATGGTATCGGCCGCGACTGTCGCCTCTGTACCTGCGGTAGCTACGACTGTCACTCCTGTGCCGACGACCGTAGCTACGGCTGCGACCATGGTAGCTCCTTCGCCTTTGGCTCCGGTAGCTACGAGCACGACTCCTACTGGCCCGCCTAGAGTAGCTACGAGCCCGCCTAGAGTAGCTACGAGCCCGCCCCGAGCTACGAGCCCGCCCCGAGCTACGAGCCCGCCCCGAGCTCCGAGCCCTGTTCTCTTCAACATCTTCACCTTCACCCTCGGAAGTCGGGCTGGGCTCCTTTGGGGGTGGGGTCGGCTCCTTTTTTGCCTTCTTGGCTTTGGGCTCTTTTTTCTTTTTTTTCTTCTTCTTCTTCTCTTTCTCTTCTTCATCTACACTGCTGGGCGGCTCATTGGCTTGCTCAGCTTCGATCTGCCGCTTCAGCCGCGGGTCCACGGGCGGCTCCACGGCCGGGGCCACGGCCGGGGCCACTTTCCTCGCAGACGGCTTCGGCTTGACGATCGGCGGCTCCGGTGGGAAGCCAGTGCCAAACTCTTCCTCGGTTTTGTGTTGTCTATATATCGAAGAAACACACACTCTTCTTCTTCGCAAGTAAAAATACACACAGACTCGGGCAGAAATTAGGGTTGACAAAAAAGTCTACACTCCTAAACATAAGGCTGTGGGCTCATAGAACACTTTATTTTTGAGAGAAACCCTAAAAACCCTAAACCCTAAACCGGCTCTATTGGTTTGGTGCCGGTTTATAAAGCGGCTTTTTTGAGGTTGCTGCTATCGCAGAAAAAGGCTCTGGAATTGGTCCCGTGTAAGCGTCGCCAGAGTGAAGAAGAGCCCAGTCATATTGCTCTTGGGCCTGTGGGGATAGAGCTTGGAGTTGGGAGGATTCACTGGATATAGCTTTTGGTTTCAAAAACCACAAAGTTTGGGTGGGAATCGTTGTCTGGGTTTAGGGTTAGGGTTTAGGTTTTAGGGGTTTAGGGTTCAAGGTTTAGGGTTGAAGGTTCTGGAAAAGTAAGGTTTTTATAGGGCCACAGCCAACCGAGCAGCCGTCATCTCATTCCAGGGCTTAACGTCGACGACGGGGGCTTTCTCGGCCACAGCTTCCTTTCACTATATATATAGTATATATAAGCAACCGAAGCAACCGTTTGCTGTGTATAGGTTTGTGGAGTTCCGATTTAGGGCCTTCTTTTACTTGCAGGGTGATGGCTTAAATGATTCGGCCCGGGTACTGCACCGTCATCCACCACCGAGTTTGGTCCAGCCGGCTCCAGCGGCAGCTGCTTGTCGTCCTTTTTTGTGGGAGCTCTACTTCATTGTGTGGCTCTGGAGTTTGTTCTTCTTCTCACAAGTAAGGGTACACACACCCACAGGCCTCGGTCTTGGTGTTCGAATCGAAGGCTCCTTCTGCAAGCGGGGCAGCAGCATCCTCCTGGGGCTGGTGTTGTCGTCGGAATATGAAACTATGAATCTTTTAGGGCGGGTCGTTTGGGGTTCTCACATGATGCCATATAGCATTCTTAGATTTGGCCCCCCTAGCTGCCCTATAGCTCTTTGTACACATGTTGATTATATATACATATATATAAAAACACATGCAGATATGTGTAACAAAACATGTTGTTGAACTATGCAATGCAAGATTCTTTGGGTCGTGGACCACCATGTACCCAGAGCTCCCAGGCTTGCGGCTTCACCGTCTCCAAACCGTAAAGTTGCTCAGGTGGAACCTTTGGGTGTGGTGGTGCAAGGTGTTGCGGCGGTGGGTACGGGGGCTGGGTCGGCATTGCTTTGGCTTTTGGTGGGAGTGCTGGTTCTGGGACATTGGGCTCTGGTGGGCTTTGGGATGGCGGTGGTGCCTGGCCCAGTGGAGGGGGGGTGGGCGGAGGGCCTTTCCAAGGCGGCTGTTCTGGTGGTGGTGCCCACTTGCCCCACGACTCGTCTTCCTTCGAAGCTTTCGAAGGGGGCGGCTTCGCCAGCTCTGCCACCAGGTACTTGTTCGTCGCCATTTTCCCATGCCATTGCCCGTCGAGCGAAGCCCGGGCAAGCTGAGCGGCATCCGGCGAGTCCTTTGGTTTAGGGTTTGGGGGTTAGGGGTTTGGGGTTTATAGGGTTTAGGGTTTAGGGTTTATATAGGGGTCGCAGCATCCTCTAAAAAAACCAAGTTGCGAACTCCAAGAAGATGCTGCAGTGATCTGGCCGCTGCAGCTTCTTCTCCCAGTACCGTTCCCTCACCACCTGGATGTTCCGGCAGTCCAGCACCCCAAGCTCTTCGATCGCCGCCCTGATCGCCTCGGCTCTCTCTCATGTAACTACATATATGTATGCCTGTCTATATGTGTACCAACCTCACCCTTTGTATATATGTGTAGATATAAGCATATATAATTAGACACAAAAGAAAAGTAATGAGTGTCAGATTGTGGCCAATAGACGTGTATTGAGTTTATCTATATCTACATATTGTGTACATATAAAGTATATATGTTAAACCCTAAACCCTAAACCCAAAGCTACTTTTCTTTCGAGTGGCCCACTTCGTCGCACTGTACGTGACATTCTTCACGTAGACACGGTAGCAGTCGACAGTTGCCATGGCCGCGAAGCAAAACTTGCTATATATGTTAGAACACCCAAAGTGAACAGCCTTTATTCTTTGTGGATAAAAATGTGCCTAGAGCCTAGCCCCGGCGCCGAAAGCCTGACACCCGAAACTCGGTAATGGCTTTGGGTTGTATGCTTTAAAAGTCCAGAGCATCTATGCGAAGCTATCTACAATCCAAACCTTCTACAAATACTGTGAGAATAAGCCGCATCGGCACATGGTGGTGACATCGTGTCGAACACATCGTGTGTAGGAGATACTACGTCGCAAAACTAGAGTCTCTCCTGCTGTAAAGGAAACAGCGACCACGGCCACAAGTTTCGGCTCCAACATCATCTCGCAAAAAAGCCTCGATAAACCTCTTCAGCCGGCATTCTCTGCACTCAAGCAATTCCAACTCGAAAGTGTTAGACATTGGAGAATGTTTTTTTGGGGGCTCACAAGGAATCCGGGCTGTCGGTTTGCGGTTTAAGTTTGGGGAGTCGGGTTTGGGGTTTCGGGTTTTGGGGTTTATATAGGGTTTATGGGTTTAAAATTAGTTTTGGGTTTTAGGGCTTAGTGAGGGTTGAGGGTTTTTGTGAAATACTGCTTTAAAGGCAAGACACACTCGCAGGTAGATCTCGCAAGTAACACAAAGCTCCCCATCGCATGTAAAGCTGCACAAGGAAAATCTCGCAAGTAACACAAAGCTCCCCATCGCATGTAAAGGTGCACACAAGGAAAATCTCGCAAGTAATATACAAAGCTCCCCATCGCATGTAAAGGTGCACACAAGGAAAATCTCGCAAGTAATATACAAAGCTCCTCACATCGCATGTAAAAGGAAACACTCGCACAGGTAAAAAGCAGAACTCATCGCAAGTACATATACAAAAATCACCGTCGCAAGTAAACCTGCTTTGAGGCTTTAGGCTATTGGTGGTTTCGGGGTTACAAAGGCTTATATATACAGTATATGATAGGGATCAAATACATATATCACACAGAACAGGAAGCACTCAACCTCACACACACACACAAATGCAAGAAACATTTTTTCTCGCAGTCATTGCCCCTCTGCTGCCGGAAGGTTCACCCTTTTTGTGCTTCTCACTAAAAGGGCCAAAGATGCATTATGCTAATGGCATTGTGGCAGATGTAGTGCTCTACATGTAAACGAAAGACATATAGAAACACACCGTGACTAGCACCCATGGGTTTTCTCAGAGTTGTGGGAAAACAAACCACGTTTATATACAACATATATATGCTTGAAACTCAGATTGTTATATAGTCTACAAAGTTCAGAAAACCCAGGGTGCACATCACATCCCGCACTGAACACATTTTGGTTTTCAAACCCCCAGCGACTTCATGACGTCCTTTCGCAGCTTGTAGAGCTCCAAGAGCGGGATGCCCTGCTCGACGTAGGGAATCATCTTCTCGATCACCTCATGATGCTTCGGACAGCAACTGGAAATGATGCTCCTCAGCTTGCCGCCGTTATCGTAGTTGCGGATGTAGGATTTCTCAGAGTAGAACTCTACCTTGCAAGATCCGTACTTTTCGGCGGACAGCCATTTGTTAGACGGCGAAGTCGCCGCCGCCGGCTTCGGCTTCGCCGCCAGCTTCGCCACCTTCGTCTTCGCCGCCGACTTCGCCTTCGCTGTGGCTTTGGGCTTGGGGCTCTTCTCTTTCGGCTTGCCGGTGGCTTTGGGCTTCGAAGCACCCTTCTTTTTGGCCACAGCCACAGACACCGGCGGCATGAAAGCCATGGCATTTTTGAGGATGTCCAAGTCGCACTCATCCGTGGAAGAGATCACTTCCACATCCTTGGCCGGCTCAGCCCCGGCACCAGTCTTGATCTTTGCCTTTCCTGCCTTTTTGTTCTTTGCCTTTGTGGCCTTCTTCTTCAGGGTGCCCTTCTTCATAACGATCTTCTTCGGCTTGCTGCTCTTATGGATGTGCACAAACTTCTCCGCAAACTTCTTCGGCTCGCTGCTCTTCAAGGTGTCCGGAAACTTGGTCGGGCTGCTGTTCTTAAAGATTTCCGGCAACTCCGGGAACTCAACATCCTGCAAAGGAGTAAGCTTCTCGTCACCACGAAAAGGAACAGGCTTCTCATCCTCGTTCACGGGAACAAGGGCCGTGCTGGGGGAATCAAGAGGCTTCGGGGCAAACTCCTGCACCTGCACCCTTTCCAGGCAAAGGTCAAGCTTCCTGATTGTATGTTTCCACAGACTTATAGGTAAAAAAAAGTTTGCAACACTTCTTTGTTCCGTCACACGAATTATATATACAGCGAAAAAACACGAAAAACATATATGTGCAGCCACTGCACACTTGATCCTCGTGCGACAGGGACCTGTAGACTTTCCGCTTGAAGCTCTCCTTCTGCTTCATCGCACGGAGGTGGCTAAGAAGAAGACGGATGGCGGTGTCCATCTTGTCCACAAGGTCCTCTGCCTTGTAGTCTTTGTGGCCTTCGAGCAGCAGGTTCTTTTGCTCGTGAAGGATCCAAAAGCTTCGGGTAACCCGCTGCGACAACAACTTCGTGTTCGGGGCGAGGCGAAGAAGGTCAAACAGCAGCCCAGCTGTCTTTGCCAACCACGGACCGTGGGCGGCAGTGTGCCAAGTGTAGCTTATTGGCCCGCCCGGAGGGGGGCACAGTAAAGGCCACAGGTCCTTCGTCTTCTTGAACTCGAGAAAGCCAAACACCACATTCGCCAGCTCCTTTGCTGTAATAAGCGGATCGGCAACCACTCGGTCCTTGGCATTTTTGCCCGTTGCAGCGGAAGCGCCGTCCGCCAGCTTGACCGAAGCTGCAGCTGCTAAGGAAGCCATGCTCGCAAGACTGTATATACTGTGTATGTATAGGATTTATGATTTCTCAAAAAAATGGAATGCATTTGTCTCTGTCTCCATCCAGCCTCGCACTTACCTCTGGGTCTCGTCTGGACCAAACACACAGCTGCAACGTCCGAAAATTTTTCTCACTCTCGGATCTCAGAAAAGTATATATATATATATATATATAAGTAGATCTCTCGCATGTAACCTACAAGAGTCTCGCACAGGTAAAGGTGGACTCCTCGCAGGTATAAACTATATTGTGATGACTCTCGCAAATGTACATGTACCGATTTCTCGCATGTAAAAAGCACACATCGCAAGCAATCCGCCGGCTCGACCCAGCACAGAATCAAACCGAGCTGCGATTTCAACATGGAAAACCATGGCTTAACAAGTATGCTTGCAACACAATTCTCATAATTTTATCTTCACACCTGACCATGCCGCACTGTACAGTCGCAGGAAAATCTCATGCAATCAACAAGCAGAACCATGATAAAAGAAACAAAACCAACCAAAATTAGCTTGCATTTCACTTCTTCAAATTCGGGAATGTGCAACCTAAAAACATGTATTTTGCAGTGTAAAAAAATTACATTGCAGTGTAAATTTTTTACTATACAAAGTAAATTAATTTACACTTTTTTTTACGTAAATTTTTTCGTAAATTTGAAGTGTAAACCAAGCTTTGTTTAGTAAATTGCTCGCCACCTAAAATTAGGTAAACAGCAGGGTCAGGGTGGTGTGCGCCTCCAGGTCCACCGTGCCACCACGCCGAATGAGGACCGGGCGGAGGCATCTGCCGCCGGGGCTTTGGCAGACGCCCTCAAAGCCGGGACATGGCCGTCCACACCAGCCCACACACCAGACCTCGCCGGCCAGCCGCTCGGGGATGCGACCGCCGCGATGGTTTGGAACCAGCGAGCGGACTATGTAATCCGCTGCGCCGGGAGACGTGGGCACCACGGCCGTGGCTGCACCGCCGCCAAGCCGCGCCCGATCTTCGAGCTCATCGAGGGCCTCCACCGAGGCGACGATGGAGGCCATCATCGCCGCCGGGACCGGGACGTCCGAGGAGGCGCCGGGCTGGTTGATCCGCCGAATGTGGTTCTGCCACTCGACGGAGCAGAGCCTGAAGCGAATGTCAACCAGCCGCCGAAAGAGCTCATCATTGTGGCGGCGCTCTGCTTCCGACGCCCCCCGGCCAGGACGCCGCGGCAACTCCGGGAAGCCCTCCCCCGTGGTCCGGTTGACCGTGTAGGTGACGCCGCGGATCTCCATGCGGACGAAGCCGGGGGGGACGGGCGCCTGGGCAGCAGGGCCTGCTGAAGCCGGCTGTGCCGGGGTCCCCGCCGCGATCTCTGCCGCAATCTGGTTCTGCAGCGCCGTCATCTCCGCTGAGTTGGGGGCCGGCGTCTTGGCCACCGGTGCCGGCTTCGCCGGCGGGAAAGATGACTGCTTCGCGGAGGCCGCCGCCCAGGCCGCTTAGAACTCCGCCGCGGTGACAAAGTTCAGCTCCCTGGCCTGCCGGGCATCCGCCTCCGAGTTGAAGCCCTCGGAGGCCCACAGGGCGACAGGCGGGCCCTTCGGCTTTGGCTTAGCCGGGCCGCCGTCGCCGGGGACGGCTGCTGACCATCGCCGCTTCCCGCCGGCACCGGTGGAGGCCGCTTCTGCATCGGTGGCACCGGCCAGGGTGCCGGGTAGCCGGGCGCCTGCGCAGCAGCAGGCGGCTCCGGGTTTGGCTCCGGGATGGCTTGCCCCGCTGCGGCAGACGCCGCCACATCGTTCGAGCCGGAGGCACCAGTGCCGCCGGGAGCACCATCATTCGACCCGGATGCGCCACCAGTGCCGGGACCATCAGCAGGTGGGGCTGCCTTAGGCAGCGCCGGGTTTGCCGCTGTCCGGCTCGGTAAGGACGCCTGCAGCATGAGCATCAAGGACCGCCGGGCGCCTGCCGGGCACTGCTGGAGATAGGGGCCCAGGTCCTCCCCTTCATCCAGCGCCGCCAGGATCACCACGAAGGCAGCCTCGATGTCCGCCGGTGAGAAAGGCTCAACCGGGGGGATGCTACAGAACGCCTGATCGCCGAAAAAGCGATGTCGAGCCGGGACAGCTGCCGGCACGACGAATCGCTCATGTCCATACGCACACACGTGTGCTACACTACAAGCACGCTGCGGAAGTACCATCTGTGGCGGCAGAAACACTCTACTTCAGCTAAGGCTATCTCTCGTAGCGACTATCTGCCGGCGAGCACATTGACCATTGCGCTGAAGAGTTCTCTGGGTTACGATGGTCTTCATTTTTTGAAACTTGTTTTTGGGACCATGCATTTGTGGATTTCGCCCGGGATTTCCTTGCCTGTATCTTCGCTTGCCGTCGAAACAGGACCGACAAACCGGCGGCGGGGAGATGGGAAAACCGAAAAGGGACACGACGGCAGCGACGACACGTTTTCTACGGCAGCAAAACGTCGCGCCTCGGACGTGGAAAAGCACGTTTCTGTGAAGACCTGCCACAGCTTGGACCCAAGAGCCTCTACCAACTGTCGGCCTGCGGCCCTTCGTGCCTGCTGGAGTAGAGTTCGGATTTCGTCAGGGCCGCCCGCCAACCTCTGCGAGTCAGCAGAGGAGTCCAGGAGCTGCAGCTGCCAAAGCAAGTTGTCAGCGAGACTTTCTTTTGTAACTTTGCCGTGCAGTCTGCGGTCTGCCGCACAGCCTTAAACAATCTCCACGTCCTGTGCCACGCTTGTGCCGCTGCCTTTCATCCACAGTCGCCATCTCGAGCGAAGCCATGCGTTCGCCGCAAAGTAGTCCATCTTGGAGACGTTCGGCATCGGAATGTTTAGCATGTCAGCAAGAAGGCGGATATTTCGCTGCTGCTTCAAATTAGCATGCGCAAGGCCCCTGCACTGGGCCTCTGCCTGACCGTGCCAGGAGCTGCAGTGCTGTGGAGTCGCGGCGATCGTGTCTACAGGAACTCTGGGTGGCGGCGGCGTCCACGGACTAGCAGGAAGAGGGGCGTCTGGAAGATGCAGGGGCGTGTCAGATCTCGGGACCTCTAAGAGCAACTCGTCAAAGCTGCCCGCCCAAGCATCCCGCTGTGTCAGAAAGAAAGACAAATTGAACAAGTTCTTGATAGTGGCCGGCACGGAGGTCAGCTCAAACTGGGATGTATTTGTGGGGCCGCGCTCGGGCTCCTGGTAGACGGCTCCTTTGGCCTCGGATGCCCGGTCTTCGACCCGTCAACTCTACTCATTTTACTGCTTCATTTGGGGCCTTGGCACATTATTGAATCTGTTATTGCATATGCAGCCAGCGCGCAACCCAAGGCGAAATCAGCATAGCCGTGGTACGGAGTCCCAATCGACGAAAGTCAAATTCGGGACCACAGTCAGGATGCGCACCTGGGATCACACAGGATGAGTTGTCAGCCGGAACCCCTTCGGAGGGAGGGACCACGTGATCGTAGTAGCCTCCTGCATCATCGTATGCCACAAATAGCAGGGTCCGATTCCAGCCAGGGCCAGAACGTACGGCCTCGTATACGTCCTTCAAGAGCCGTTCACCCTTGGCGATGTCGTGGCAAGGATGGTCACATGCCTGGATAGGTGGCAGCACCCACGACAGGGCGGGCAAAGATCCGTTGGCAGCTTGCTGGTAAAAAATCTCTTGGCTCATGAAGCGATCTTTGTGCCGTGCAACTCCAATCATCGCAACATCGGGTGTGGAAATGGCTGAGCCGGCGTCGGGATCGTGTGGATCTTCGCCATGGCAAGGCTTTCCATCCAAGCCGCAAGTGCTATTCATGAAGAAACTGAAGCTGACATTGTGCAAGCGCAAAGAATCATAAATTGTTGGTTGCGGGAAATATGTGCCGTTTCCTCCGCACTGCTTCCACAGCACATTGGAAGTCATGCCGCAACTGGTCGCCGACTGCGTGAACAGGTGGTTCGGACTACTTGCCGAAGGCACGGCTGTGAAAAGCTTATTGAAAACCCCGAAATTCCGCGCAATCGCTGCCTTGACCGGCACCTGCTCTGGCGCGAACATCGTGACAGCTGTGCCATTCTCCGCAGCTCCCCACCAAGCAGAGTAGCTGTCGCTTTGTTGCGAGTATGGGTACTTGTGCGGATTGCCGTCTTTGGCAAACTTACCATTGAAGGTTGCATAGCTTGGTCCCTGTGTGCAAACGTACGGTGCAGCTCCACATGTGATATTGATGAAGCCTTTGGATGGATCCGCAGGATCCGCTGGAATGCGATGACCTCTGATACCATCAAACCCTGGAAGGTCCATACAGCCGAAGAAGTTGTCTGCAGCATGGTTTTCCATGTACAGTACCTGGGTAGATAGGCACAAAGCACGTGCAGGGACAGCCAGATTCCACCCAGGCCCATGAATTACAAAGTCAATCTGCAGGTCGATCGCAGAGACACATCTGCACAGCAGCAGCAGCAGCAAACACAATCATGCAGAGTTCCATGTCGTTGCTTCTCTAATGCAGTCTCGGAGCCACGACATGGTCGATCTTGCTCTGTCGCTGAGGTGGACTTCGCCGTGGCAGCTCGGCACTCTTGGCCGGGATGAAGCGCCGGACATCCTCCCCAGCAGCCGTGGCCCAGTCCCGTCCCCCGTCCCTGTCTCCCGTCCCCCGGCAAAAGGCGGTGCCCTCTGGCCTCCAAGAGCGCCTGCAGCGACGCATCGCAAGCAGAAGTCGGAAGGATGGCGAAGAAGAGGACGACGGCCAAGTGCGGCCGCATGGCGGCGCGGCGCACCCGCGCAGTGCTCTCTCAGAATTTTTTTTGGCTAACCCAGGGGCCTGCGGAGGGGTTGGAGGAAGACGGACGGCACATGTCACATGATGTGTTCGTTCATGCCACATCCTTTCAAAACGGCACTTCGACGGCCTCCTGTCCAGAAGATTCCCGATCTCCAATTGACCTTGGCATGACTTCTCAAGAGAACAAGCACTGAGATTGATGCAAGCAGAACTCTGGATGGTGAAAGATCCTGAGCACACATAAAACAATACAAACTAGCAGATATCGAATGTCACGATTTCGGCACAGGAGCGAGCAGTTGTGTTGCCGTGATTGGAGCTAGAAATACTCAAAAGCTTTGGGAGACAAGTTGTTTTCTGCGGTGCAGAGCGATGCCCTGTCAGATAAGGCTCTGCAACCCTCTACAGTCCAGCTGGTTGAAGCCGTGCTGTGCACAAGCGGTACCGGACAGATGCCGAGGGGCCCCAGTCGGTGGTTCTGAGAGAGTGAGCGTTGCGGTACCGGATAGCCTCCACCAAGACCTGCAGTCAACTCTCTGCTTCACACACAGGTGCCGTTGCTTGCACTGTACACACAAACAAAACGGCATGAGCAGAAGTTGGAACCATCCTCAGGTGCGTGCCAAAGCAGTTGGAATTAAGCCATCACCTTCGAGTGCAGCGCAGACCCGGGACGTTTTAAAATTCCACCGACCAAAGAGTCAAACGTGGCTGATCAAGGTGCTATTTTGTGGTGCTGTGAGTGCAGGTGCCTTGAGGCAACGTGCTTTTTGTTGCCACTAGCTCCAGCAAATGCTGCGTGCACCTAAGCAGCCAGGCAGCTCAGGTTCTGCCGTTCAGCACTTCTGCTTGAAGTGAGTGCAACAGGCACCAAACAATGGGCCTAAGCACACGGCAGCTTGACCTCAAGCTGTGATGTGGCAGTTCTGCTCATGCAGTGCGTTGCACAATGCTGCATGCGCTTCAACCGCTGCCATCAGAGAATCGGTTCAGGATCGGGCCAACAGCTCGTAGCACGACTCTCTTGCAACGATCGAAACGCGCATCCATGCCTGAGCCCCGCAGCTCAAGCACACTGGACAAGATGTCAACTTGACGATGACAATGTCGGTGAGCGAGCGTGAGCATGACTGTCATGGCCGCTGCCGCTGACAGTAGCGGTGGTGGCGACGGGGAAGCAACGCAGACACAGATACACACACACACACACACAAACACACTCAGACAGCGACACACACACACACACATACGCACAGAAACACACACACACACAGGCAAGCAATTATGCAAAGGAGCGCATCCATTCGTGTCATCAGTGTGTTCGCGGTCCACCTTGAGAGTTCCTATATTTTCGGTAAACGAACAGTACGCCGTAGGGAACCCCGCGGGACCACGCAATAATGCTACAGCGAAGACTTCAGACTCCGCAGTTGCTCATTTGCTCTGTCCATTAGTTGATTGCGGCTGTTCGGTCACTGACGCGTCGCCGCCATTCTCCGATTCCGCCTGCAATCGTGGATTCCGGCGTCTCGTTCTGCAACTCGGCCTCGATTCTGTTTTCCAACGTGCGCACATGCCGTCACACCAACATAATGACATACCTACGTGCTTTTTTAGCACTCGCGCTCGGCAATGCAGGCGAGGTTTGAGGGTGAGCCTAGATTTCTGGGAATGGAGCACGTTGGCTCTAGGCACACTTACGCTGTTGTACGTTGAATTCCTGTGTTCCTTCTTGCTCTTTGCAGCCAGTCTATGTGGTTGTCTACAGACTCAAACCAAGCAGCCAGACTCGATGCCTCAGACTTGCCACAAAGATCCGCGTCTGCAGCATCCATGCACAAACCTCTGAGCTCATACTTATCCAGAATCCAGCCAGACATAGGCAACGAACGAAGTTGTGCCTTTCTCGTCAAAGCCGAGAGCAGAGATTCCGTTTTGCACTTTCGACGTCCTCATTCCACTCCAGACTTGAGCAGGTCTGTGCTCGTCTCACCGTATTTGACAGCTTATTCATTTCAGCACTCTCGTCCACGCAAAACAAAGCATCCAATTCAGCCATACGGGCAGTGACTGTCCAGACACAAAAACCAAATCGCCAGGTTTGTTTATCTTGTACTCCTGACGCTGTAGCCCGTACAGGTTGTGTGAGCACCAGACTCATGATGCGGTTGATGAAATGGCACACGATCTGCAATCACAGCGCCATCGGCAATACGCCGAAGTAGCAACCTGTCTCCGTCACACATTGTACTGTCTGAAACAAAGGAAGCTCACGCTGCTCGAGAGTGCTCCTAAATCAGCTCATAGCCCACCTGTGGCACAGAGTTAGCATACCTACATGCTTACATACCTACATATAGCATGCAGACCATCCAATGCATGTTATGGCAGCAATGGGCACCAGGCTGTACTCGACCAGAGCAATGCCAAATCCTGTAACTCCGACGGAGAGATTAACTGACTCAACACCACAGGACACAGGAAATGCACACAGTACATCCTATAACGCGTATCGGGCATGGTATGCAGGCTCAGGCTGCAAAGAATCGGTTTGCATAACCTTTGACTGTCACAATGCTGCGCTGTGGTAAGACAATCAGAGCGGCGTTGATGAGGTGCCCTGGATGTCAACAGACAGGTCTTGGAGCATCGCTATGACGAAGAGCTCGGCGGCGTGTGCTGACCTGCCTGATTTGCATTGACAAGGCCAAAACCCAACGAGTCTTGAAGCTCAGCGTCGAAAGCTCGCTGATCCAATCTTCCTGTCTCTCTGCTGCCGTTGCAGGCCAGCCCGCCTACCAATGGGTGCTGCGGAAGCAACAGGGCCTCAGCCCAACACACCACTACGCTTGCAACATCGTGCAGCCTCTGCCTGCTTCGACGATGCTGGGCCTGAGGCACTGGAAGTTATTGCGGCAGCACCGTGACCTCCAGAAGCGACCACTACATGGACCCTTGCAAAGTGTAGCTCTGCGACTCGCTGTCAGCTGCCAGCCGACGCTATGGTCGATGCACAAGTCAAACGAGGGTCGAACGAACGACCAGTACATCAAAGATCTCTCGAAGGAAGTGGCAACCTGGCGAGTCACGAAATGTCGCAAGCTCTGTTCCATCCGCGTAGAGACATGTGCTGACCGCTGGTCCCAAGTGGAGCCTGCACTCGCCGTGCTTGCCCCACCGGCCCCGCTTGCCTGTCACAAAGCAACAGGGTAGAACCGCAATTGAACCAGTCAGGTCTGAGGGGATGGCTTGCGGCAACCTCGAAGCACACAAGAAGAAGAAGGACCTGGTCTCGCGGTTATGTTCATTCCTCGCCCCTTCAGCTCAATCACAATCACCAGTGTAAGATCTTTGCATCTTCTGATACAGAAGATAAACAGATCCCGCAAAATGTGTCTAAGGACAACACAATCCCCGCGCAGCCAGGTTTGCAATACACATCTGACAGGCGCCGGTAGATGCAAATTCATGTGAATGTGGAGCTTGCCCCTCACGTGCCTGCAAAGCAATTGGCCAGGCCTAAGCAGGAAACTATTTCCCAGCGTGAGTGTATGCTAAAGAAATACGAGAATCTTCAGACAGCAGACAGGAAGCTCGCTGCTCCACGATGCAGTGGTTGACCAATCGGTGAGTGATGGGGGGGACACACATCGGGGTGACACTTGTGTGTGGCACTGCAGGTACCTGCCGGTGTGTGTGTGTGTGATCGATCGCCCATGTGAGGAATCAAGGCTCTGTATCAGGACAAGCCAGTCTGGAAGGAGATGTATGAGAGAGCCCCACATCAGCTCCCTGATATCCGTCGACTGCTACAAATGGCCACAAGACTTGCCGTTGCTTGGTTTTGTCTTGGTTTTGGTGTGTAGAAATACCCACGACACTGGAGAGATGGTGGGAGATGTTTCGGAAAGATTCCGGGCAATCAAATCTGTGAAAGCTCTACCCTAGTCTCGATCGGTGGCAAGCATGACAAAACTCCGTTTTCTGCAGGTACACAACCCGGCACAACCCCCTCCCTCACACCCAGGCCCCAGGTTTCGAGCCGTGGCTTCCAAGCCTTCTAAGCGTTGCTGTTTGATCAGGGCCGTCCCTCAACACCCCCACAAGCGAATCAGTCCTTTGAGTCAGTTCGTCAGCTGTTGATTTCAGCTACCACATCACGACCACTTCCACAACTGCCACTGCAAACGCCTCTACCACTAACTACTGCTGCCAGCACCCTCGCCACCACTGCATCCTCCGCACTTCGCAGCAAACTCACGTGCTGACTAAAAATAACACCACCCTAGTTTGCAGGGCGATCTCGGACCTTGCCAGCCGCAACTCAACCTGGGAGGTGGTCCGGGCTGGGGGCTTTCAGAGATGACGTCCGAAGGTTTTTTGTCGGCATGCGTGCCGGGTGGCAATCCCGGCATTCGAGCGCCCGCAGGTGAACCCTAAGGACCCTCCTTAAGGACCGGTCGTGGGCCGGACCTACAACACAGGACTATTTCCCAGATCTCACATGTACACTGCTCAGTAGCACCTTGTTCTCATGACAAATCTACGCTGAATGATCTTCACTTGAGGTCACGCGGCGCAGGTCCGATGGCGTGATGGTCTTGGAGTAGCTAACGAGCCACATGTGATTTGCTAAACACAAGCTCCAACCCAGCTCGAACGAGATTCAAACCATACCATGACAAGAACCCGGATGGCGAAGTTGGAAGGTCATCGAAAGCGAAGAAATCAAGAAGCTATGCTGGCTGCGCACACAGCACAATGCCGGAAAACAGGGCAAGGAAGGAAGTTGACGCAGCGAGATTGCCACGTGTGAGGGGTCACCCGGCGGGCACTCCGAACAGCCGCATGAACTGCTGGCGCTCACCCTACTCGTAAAAGAAGAGGGAGTTCGGCAGCTTCCTTTCCGCACCCCTCGCAAGATCACAAACCTTAGGACCACCTCTGCGGTCCTTGAAAACGGGGACAGGCGAGGAAGGAACCCACGCCATGCCCAGACGACGACCAAACTACTGAAAACATGTCAGGTGACAGCTGGCTTCTTTAGCCCTGTGTGCTGCAAGAATAGGTAACGGGCAAGGCTCTGGAAGGCAAGTCTTCTGCGTTCGTCGTAGCTGCACCTGAGCCGTAGTGCTGCAGTCCATCACTGAGGTCATAATGACAGGTCATGGCCGGTGCTTTCGGTGGTAGCCTATCTGCAGATAGAAGATCACGGAGACATATAATATAAGTCCGCAACAAAAGCGATGCTTGCGAACGGGGCGATGCATGCAGCGACGCGTGCCAGTCTCTCTGCGTCTAGACTGCACTCTTGAGAGGCGAACTTGCACACGGGCTTGAAAAGAGCCGCGTCCTGTAAACATCGCCCCCAGAGCTGCCGTGGTGGACTGTGCCATCTTTGCAGGATCACAAGATATCGCAAGAGCCACAAAACGCGGCCGAGCTGCGGAAGCGGCGTCCTCGCTGAAGGAGGCCTCACCTGAGTCAGAGTTGCGGAGGTGAGGAGGAACCTGCATTGAAGCCCGAGGCCCGCTCACAAATCTTCCATCACCCATGCTGCGATGACCTCGGCCGATAAACTTGTCTGCTCTGCTGACGTGAAGAAGGCCGTCCGTGTCTTGTGTGGCCTGGGAAAGTCGGGTGCCTGGCCGATGCCAGCTTGAGGGCACACTGCTCGCATCTCGAAGCACCTTCGCAGGACTAATGGCATGGCAACACCGCCTGCAACATGCTGTGCGACCTGCGTTGTCTCGCATGATCTGAGTGTTGCGCCCGTGTCTGAAGTTGGCTGTGTGTCCGGCACGACCTTCCAACATCTCTACAATCAAGCATCATGTCTCAGCTGCTGAGGTACATGCGCAGACTACATTGCTGCGCCCTTTTTCGCCGGAGACAGGTCTGCTTCGCTTAAGAATTGCATCCCTCTCAGCCCACATGAGAAACGCCGACCAACCAAACACAATCATGCTCCCATTATGCTACACAACTCCACCCATACCAGAAACTCAAAACTAAGTATCATATGGAACACGACAACCACAAAGGAAGGAAGACGTGCTGGGCTTGTTCTTCTCCTCTCGCCAGGTTTCAAACCTCGGCCTAGTTTCGGGTGAGGCTCTTCGGCTCTTGGGCTTTTCAGCCAGTCAAGCCAGTCTCTCTCGCGTGCCGCTGCACAAGCCGCCTCGGCTCTTTTCAGTCTGCCTTCTTCAGAAAGACGAACTCTTGCAAGAAGCAGCCCGCAGCAGTCCCAGCCAGGAGCATCAGCACACCGATGCCTACGGAAGCATTTCCGCCTCGGGCACGAAGCAGCTCCAAGCACAGAACTGTCTGACTCCAACATATGGGGCTCTTCCTCTTGCGAGTCGACACAATCATGCCCAAGCCCATGAGTATGAACCAGCAGCCTGCCCGCAAGCTCAGCTCAGAGCCACCCTTGCCAAGAGCGTTTGCTACTATTGACCATCGTGGCAAGAGAAGGGCACCGCCCACAAACTCAAGCACCCCAACGATCTGAGAAAGGTCGTGGCGAAGGAAGCCGGCAGCCTTCAAGGCTCCGACACCTGCCATGAAAAGTAGAAGCCACCAGTGCAAATAGGCTTGTCTCTTCTCCCACGTCGGAGGCCATGGCGGTGGGGATGGGAAAGGCAAGTCGGAAACGGACATGGCTATCGAGTTCTGGGAACTCCGCGATTGCTGATGCAGGACTTGAGGACACCAAAGCCAGATACCCACACATTGGACATCATGGACTCAAGGACGCGCTGGTAGGCAGTCGGCAAGAAGGAAGGGACACCTGTTTTCCTGGACTTGCAAACGCAGCCGCCATACTGAAACAGAAGATATCACATGATACTCTGCTGTCACCTGACGTACTCCATCGTACTCCTGCAAAGCACCTTCAAGACGGCCATGGCAGCGCGAAGCCTTGGTACCTCTACTGGGTGCATCACACACACACACACAGCACCAAGATACTGTCTAAATTTTCCGGGGCTCACCAGCAGCTCTTCCCGCTGCGCGGCGCGCCCGCGCAAGCAAGCCTGTCGGCGACCGCTTATTGGCGCCGTCCCTCCCTTGCGCGATCGCAGAAGGCATCCTGGCGCCTCCAGCAGCTGCTCCGAACACTCCTGGCTGAGATGCGGCCTCGGAAAGATCGAGGCCAAGGAAAACACAGAGCAGTGCTCCGAGTAAAGCATGGCTCAGACGCCTTGAGAGCTTTAGAGATGCTTCAATGCAGCGACGGGGTCTCAGGGAGAGCTTCAGCACGCGATGGCTCGAGGCTCGATGTGAAACATTCTGGGCTCTCCCACATCTCTGCCGAGTCCCTTGCTGCCTGCGCAAGCCAAAACTCACGCCGCACCAACAAGGAGATGACAAGTAAGGACAGCATACAAACGGCCGGAAGCACAAAAGTCAAGTTCTGGACTGGAGCTAGCACCAGAGCCCATGGGCCTCCGACCACCGGCACACCACGTCAACAAGAACCTCACGGTCCGAGCCAACGCAAGGCTTCCACTAACCAGCTTTGCTGCTCTTGAGCCTCCGTGATATCTGCCTAACAGCTTTGGAGTCTCCGGTATGTCCTAATGCGCCTTCAGCACAAGAAGAGATGAGTAGGAATGCGTCAACCAGTCAGCCTTACACGTGGCCAAAACACCTGCAGATTGTTCCCGCAAAGTAAGTGCGCCTAAATCATGCAATCGCTTCCGAGACTGGGACGGGACAGAACAGGACACGTTTTACTGTTACAGGGCCCAGCCTTTTGCGATGTTTGTGCCATTAAATTAGGCTCCTGGCAGCCAGCAACGCTGGCTTCAGACGTGGGAAGTGCCTGGCTCAGCGAGCTCAGTCCGACTGGAGTGTTGTGACATATTCGGGACGACTTTCAGCCAAAGTGCGGCAGGACCGAGGCAGCCAATCGCTGCGAACCGGGGGCAAACAGCCTCGTGGGCGACAATGGTAGCGTGGCGTCCTATCGCTGGACCGCAGCCTCGCCAACGGTGGAGGCTGTTCACGGCTTCCTGGCTGACTTACTATCCCTTCACCAGTCACCAGGTATGCTAGCCTTCAGCATGCATCGCTGCCTGGCATTCCGGCAACAAAAGGCACCAGAAGAGGGAGCGCTTGGGTCAAAATCCTTTCCTCCGAGCTGCAGCGCTGCAGAATCGAAGAATGAAAAGCGAATTTTTGTCGAGCTCGAGCTCCCGGCATGCAGGCCTCCCGAGCGGCGGGCGCGCGCACGTCAAGAAGTGTGCTTCGCGACTTCGCTTGGGCGGCATTGAGGAATGGCGACGCTGCCTCCAGGCTTGGTGGCCAACTTGGAAAGCTCGATCATCAAGACCTCGTGGCGGACTCTTCACTTCCACCACATGCAGTGGCAACTGCCAAGTTCTGGGCAAGCAAGAAGGAAGTAAGCCGCGCGTCTGCAGCTCCGATGTACCTGGCAAGTCACGACACCTCCTGCCGATTGCAAGGCAGCTCTCGTCCTCTCCATGGCTGTGAAAGGAAAGCGACGCGACAGCCCCCGCACCGACTCGGACTTAGTCAAGGATGACAAGGTGTTGACGGTCTCAAGTTCCTGAGACCCTAGGGCAGGCACCAAAGCAGCTTTGGCCAGGCACTTGCCCACTGCAGGCAGGCGTTAGGCTTCACCTGGTGTGGTGGGCATGTCTCCTCTCATCCCATCTCAATTTGTCGACGCATGGGCACTCAGGGAGCACTCTTTTCTGATAATCATATTGCGTGGCCGCGCCTCCTCTGCGAAGTCTGCAAGGCAAACTTCGCCTCGCTGCAGCAGCACCTGAAACGGGGCTGCTGTAGTTGGACCCTGAGCTCGCACCCTGGTTCATTCCTGATGAATCCGTGCGCCTCGGGCCAGGTCTGTCGAAGTCCGGCGGGAATGTCTGGGGCCGTGCTCGGCCGCAGGCCTGGCAGCTTGCCGCACGCGAGCATGCAAGCTTGGCCATGACACTTCGATGCACACCAACGAAATCAGGAGCAACCAGTGGAAGTTCTTGAGATTGCAGGATTCTGGCACATGGCCCTTTGCTTGCCTAGCAAGGAAGCAGTCAGCGGGACGGAAAGCCTGAGTGACGCCAGGGTGACGAGAGTTGGCATCACCCCATAAAGCAATCCAGAGTACTCAAGCGAGTGTCGACAGATGTCGACACGCTCCTTGAAACACACGGACCGAAGGTATCCCCTTTTGCGAGCAATATCCATGGAGCTGAGATCGGGGACAGAGAAGCAGGCGTGGCAACCACTTCCTCCCAGTGTTGGGCCCATTTTGTTCAGTTTTCAACTGCAGTGAGAGTACAGCAAAGCTCCTCGCCAGCCTCACCTGACCGGGCGGTGACATGAA
Source organism: Symbiodinium sp. CCMP2592 (assembly GCA_905221615.1). NCBI lineage: Eukaryota > Dinophyceae > Suessiales > Symbiodiniaceae > Symbiodinium > Symbiodinium sp. CCMP2592. The sequence goes on along the minus strand of CAJNDT010002391.1, from coordinate 358,618 downwards.
CAAAGGGAATGAAGTATATTTTGTCGTCTAGCATCCTCTTTGAACAAACAGCCTCGTATAAAGGATTGCGGAACACATGCCAAATAGAACATCAAAAGACACACAAACACACAATATTCGGAAAGAAGCCTGTACGTCTACCGATTATTGACCACTGCAGGTGCATGCGACGCCGGTACGACGCTGGCCAGCAAAGAAAAAGATCAACGCGCATCTTAGGTACCTAAGAACCGTTCCGAGAGCACTCCTGAGGCTCCTAGCAATGCTTTTTGAATCTTCTGCAGCCAACATCCTGCTCACCCAATAGGGCACACCTTTCTTGGGCCAGCGGCTATAACGGTTGCTGTACAACCTACAAGCTACCTCACAAACCGAACAGCCGTCAGACTGTCCAAAGGCGTGGATCTGCCGGATCGACATCTCTGGCCACACAGACCAAGATATGAGCTCTGGTAATTATCTGCCATCTCCGTCGGATCGGAAAAAGCGATTGTTCCGAAGATCCACGCAGTTTTCGGTCTTGACACCGTAACAGAATGCTAAGCATCAATCGCATCCGTCACCATTCCGCGCATGCATCTCCCAAGTCATCGGCCACTTGCTATGCAGTTGTTGCATTTCCGCTTGCTCGCTGGTTTGATTAACTGCGAGCCACTGCAGTTGCTCGCGGTCACTGCAATTCCGCAGGTAGAACCTCTGTCGTTGTAGACTTCATGCATAGCATGATGGACGTCAGCAAGACAAGTACCTCAATGCATGCCTGAGATGCAACGAGCGGCATTTCTTGGTTGCAGTTGCATTAGCTGCTGCAAGTGCCGGGGGCTGGTTCATCGGGCCTGCAATGCCAACATCGCAGAGGTATGGAAAGTCATATCCCGTCACTTCTCTGTTCCCTGGTGCAGCCCTCGATTACCGTCATGCTGCGCACAGTTGGCCTGCAAACTTCTTCTTGATCTCTTTTTGCGGCGGCAAATACGACTTGTTTTGCTGTTTGTCAACGCAGTCCTGGAGCAGGCACTTGCAGAACTGCGGCAGAGTCTCCGACTGTCTGCAGAACACCCAAAAGTCCCAAAAGCTTGCCATGCTCCTTGCATGTCCGCTTGCCGGGCGGCTGACGCAGCTGCTGCTTCGAGAATTCCTTTCCTGCTTCGATGCACCGCTTGCGCTTCGCGGGGTGACCCACGCATTGGCAGCTCACTTCACTGTGCTCCCATAATTCGTGTGGACCGCGGCAGAAGCAGGCAGAGGTTTTCACACAGAACCCATGCGCATTCCAGATAACTCTACATCCCATCCCTAACATGCGACTAGTTCCACCCTTTCACGGCTACAACATACCGGCCCCCCCCAAGTCCGACGCTTGTTTTTTTTGTCTGGCCAGTGCGTGGGGACACTTCTGATCTTGATCTTGATTCGCATGTGACTCTTGGCCTGCCCTCTCTCCAGCGCGGGTGTGGGGGACGATACGAAGCGTTTACGATGAATTTATTTGCCCCGGCCTTCTAGATCGCAAACGCAGCATACGGTGGCCGTTGGGAAAGCAAGCGCATTCTCGACCAGTCGCAGTGCGACATCGGGCTTGAAATCTTCCCGATAAGCCAAGTCCCACATGAACTCCTGGACCGGAGCCGAGGCAGTGACTTGGACAGGTTCTTTCTCTGAGGTGGACTTTTCTCGCTGTCCTCGTTGATCTGCTCGAGGGATCTATCCTTGCCCGTAAACGAAAGAAAGGAACATGCCAGGAGCCCAAAACTGAGATGATCTGTGATCTGAATTAGACTTGACAAAACAAACCCCGCGAACAGCAAGTCGTCCAAGAATGTCCAAAAGCCCCCAACTGGGTCCGATAGGCCTTCCATGGCCTTCCAGTCGTTACAAAGTATGGAATAAACTTGTGGAGAGACTGCTACAACCACTGCAAATCCCAGTGCAGTAAAGCATCCACGTAAGGCTCGTCATCGTCATTCTCCATGGTGTCATCTTCCTCCTGACAAGAAGAGCGAGTGTAGGCTAGCGACTGAAGGCTGTCAGTGCAGCAGCAAATAGCTGTCCTCCGACCAGAAGTCATCGCTTCCCTCCTCATCGGCGATCTTCTTGAATTTCGCAATTAGAGAATCAACCATTTCCAGGTCAAGCGGCATCCTCAACTTTTGCTGGGGTTCCCAAGGAGGCCAATGGACGCTGTTACGCTCACATCCGGCCCTTTTTAAAAGGGCGAGGCTGACTCGGAAGATCGCTTTCAGCCATTTTCAGCCGAGGGGCAAAGGATGGCGGTGCCCAGCAGCACAAGTTGACATCAGTGGCACCAGCCTCTGTGGAAACGGAGACCGTGGACGTCCTGTAGCGTTCGAAGCCTCGGCACGTGCGGCGGGCCCAAATGCTAGGTATGGTTTACATATTTTACGGCTGCACCGAAAGCATCCAGGAGCCTTCACTAGCTTCAAAGCAGCCTCGCATACGGCATTCACACGCTGCTTGGAGCACACCTTCAGCAAAGTGAAGGAAAGGTTCGCGGGTTCACGACATGTGTTGTGACTGCATCAGCCAGGACCAGCCACATGCCTCCAGCAGCGGTGTTTCCACTTCGTCGGTACTTCCGATTCCTCGCTCCCAAACCACTCCGCTCTGCCATCTCAATCCTCCGTCCCTTGGCTGACGATCAATCAACATGTCATCCCTAAAGTTAAGCAGCTTGAGGTAGCTGGTAGCTGGCTCTCATATCCTTGCTGAGAGAATCACAAGGCCTCTGTCCTATGTGCTTTACTGTTCCCGTGCGGAGAGGCTGTGACTCTTCCACATAAACTCTCTCCGTCGCCATCCAGCGAGAACCACCCGCAGCGCCACGAAGGGTGACACCTATCCAGTCAAAAACGGATGTCATCGTGAGCGTTCCTCACCTAGACATGTGATGTCTCGTGCAGAACCCTCAAACGCTCTCAGTGATGCTTTTCGGTCCTTTGCCCTTCTCGCTACAGATGTACAGCACTTCCTCGTCGTCCGAGATCTTCCTAGAGGTGTCCAAGGAACTGGGCTCGGAGTTGGGGTCCAGGCATTCCTTCATGCAGCTGATCAGGCTAGACGGCAGGACACAGAAGCGCAGAACAAGAGTCCACAAGAGCCGCGTCCCGCCACTTTGCTTGAGCCAAGACTCGATGAAGTATTTTCGCACAGTGCCATCCTTTTGTTGTGTCCTCTCGACCCACTCTCCCGCCAGGCGGTGTGGCTTACTTCGCTGCAGCTCGAAAAGGCCCTTACGAAACTCGTTCACATTGCGTAAATCGCTCGCGGACATGAGTGCGTCGTCGGGGAAGCGAAATGCCCTCTTCCACATCCACAGCCCGCGAATCTCAAATTCGTTCTGCTGAACTGTCGGCGCTGCCAGGGCCACCATCTCGGCTTCCAGCGGCATGCCGCTGGCCAGAAGCCACATGAAGGCTTTCCGTCCTCCTTTCGTATCAGGCAGCACAGAGGTCCCGCGCATCAGAAACTCTCTCTTGCCTTTCTCCGTGTGGTACTCAGCTCCAGAAGCCACTAAAAAACGCTTTGGCCGACACTTTCCTAACCTCTTTCTCGTGCCCGGCTGCTCTGGATGAATGAGGGAGAATGCAGGTGCTTTCCAGTTCACCCCAACTTCCCGCAAACCATCGCCATTCCGTGCTGGCATGTACCAGTTGTAGCTTCCTGGGTGCTCCGGCGGCACAACAACGACCTCGGAGGTACTTGTTTTGATGGTCGTCTGCTTCCCACGGTATGGCCCACAAATTCGATAGAGCAGCTGGGCATCCGCCGGCATCTCATCGGTCGGCCCGGTTGGGTCGCACCAGAAGCAGACGGTTGTTGCCTCCACTTTGCTGCCAGGTGCATACTCTTCGGTCCATAGGGGCTTCATACATCTCGCAGCAGCGGCGATGGTGTCCACATTGCGGCTCGCCATTCCTCGAGTCGCAAAACCCTTGTCCGGCACTGCCGGCCACCATAAAGCTGCAGCCTCGCTCGCACTTTTCTCTTTGACTGTCTTCCTTTGCATGAAGTCAGGCTGAGGTAACGAACAGGTCTTCTCAACAAAGGTTAAGCCAAAGTCTTGTCAGGTACAAAAACACCACTAATTCAGTTTTCTTATGCCTCCAGGGCACTTGAAGTGCTTGTAAGACTCCCCCAAATCATAAATGCCCGGGCTTTGCCCAACTGCTAGAAACCCAGTTGGTGCCATTGCGAATGTAAGCAGTGCAAGCAGCCGGTCATCCAGAAGAGCAGAGTCCATCTGCAAAGCCTCATGTCAAGCCATCCCAGAGAGCTAAATCTTTAAACACTCACGTCACTAGAGTCACTAGAGCGCTTTCTCGGATTTCAAGAGCAAGAGCTAGGGAGGCAGAAATGCATCTCGACGTTCTGCCTGTCAATGAACTTCCTTCAACAAACCTCTGATTTCATGTGGAGCGGCCCTCCTAACATCGTCTGCGCCGTGACTGCCAGAGCTCCCAGAAGCCACATCGCTGATGGTCTGAAGTCTATCGCGTTGAGGGTCGCTTCTTGGAAGGAATCTCCTAGCAGACGCGAGGGCAGGTTCTTTGACAAGCAACCAGCAGGCAGACACTAAAATATCAGAGTGTACGCAGCTGCAGCAGAGGCTCGACATGGACTGGAGCAGCTCCACAAGCTTGGTGGTGAACTGGGACCAGAGCCGATGATGGACCTCCATGCCGAGGCGCTGCAGGAGGGCATACGGCACTCTTCCCAGTTCACAGTTGCCATCCAGCAGCCATTGGCTACACAGCGAATGTAGAATCAACGGCTCGGAGAGGCGACCTTCATCCAGCTTCCGGCGTGCATCCACGCCTTGTTTCAATTGCTGCAACTCCTTCTCCCAGAGCTCCGTGAGGTGGTTGTAGGGGCTCGCCATCAAGTCACACTGAGGCAACGACAAGGCCGAAGCCAGGATGGCACCGTGCACACCCAAATCACAGACCCAAGCCAAGACCGCCAAGCGTGCCAAGGGCACGTCTATGGGAAGCTTCAAGCAAGCCACACCCAAAGTGGTCGGACGATCGCCAGCCAAGGTCAAAAGCCCCATGTCCTGCAGCTCTTGTTTCGCGTACTCAATGCGGGTGTCACCTGGTGGATCAGGCAAGAGCCAGAGGACGTTGGAGATTTTTAGGGGCAACAGCTCCAAATCTTCCTCACGGGCCGCATAGAATCCATCTACGCCAGAGATCCTCCAAAGGCCCTTACCTCCATCGAAATAGGTGACGATATCTTGCTGCCTCGATGATCTCTCAGCACCCTTCCTGCATACCGGCAGCCCTGCCCGAACAGACTCTACGGAGAGCTGGTCTGCCAAGTGTGCGGCCTGCAATGCGACTTTTGTAAGTGAGGACCTTTGGACACCACTCTTGTCGAAGTCCTGCAGCTCTTGGAAAAGGTTTTTTGTGACGAAGCAGATGTATTTGCCGGGGTTCGTTCGCCCCGTGCGGCCTTTCCGCTGGACCAGAGATGCCTGGGAGCACCACGTTGTCACCAAGTAGGACATCCGCACCTGAGCCGTCGCATCGCGGCACGTGCGCCGGAATGCAAACCATAGGGCTCGCTGAACCTAGCTACGTAGTTGCAAAGCAGAGAGGAAGCTGAGTCATGCTTTGCACTTTCCAGCCTGCCTCATCATCATAAATGTTCTGGCGGTGCATTGCAAAGTCAATCACAGTCTTCACGCCAGGAACTGTCAACGACGACTCTGCAATGTTCGTGGCCACGACGACCTGGACAGGTGCTGAACAAATCAACAACGACCCCCTCACAAAACAGTACGTCGTTACGACGTAGTTATACTACCCATCTGTGTCGCAGGACCACTCCACAAGGCTTTCTGCTAACACTTCACCCCACAGCTGCTGTCACATCACAGGCCATGACAGCCTTCCATTCGTTCTCCTCAGGGGGCTCCAGAGCTTTCCGGTATCGAGACTCGTCCAAGGCCGAGTGCATCAGAAGAATATTGGGAGGCTTGTCCGGCAACCGAAGGGAATCCTTCAATTTCTTGTATTCGTTCTCAAGATGCATCGCCAGCTCGTTCATCTGGTCCATTCCTGGCAGGAATACTAGAATCACGCAGCTGGTGGCGTATTGGCCCTGTACTGGGACAGCTTGGTGGTTGTTGAGCTGGTCCTCGTGCTCTTGGTAAAGGTGGCAGATCAGTCGGGCAGCCAGTTTGGTGAGACTCTTGCAAACTTGCGTCAGTTTGTCCGACCACTTCCGCTCAGGCATATCACGTCTTCTGGAAGGCATCACCAGCGAGAAATCCGGCTCCTTGTAGCCGTAGCCAATAACGCCACGATACCTGTTGTAGATATCGTCCAAGACATAATCATCGATAGGGAAGGGGCTCCCTCCCTCAAGGCGAATGGTAGCCGAGTCGGCAGAGATGGCTTCTTCCGGGTTTGGCAATCGCACCGGCCTGAAGAAATCTGCAACCTGCCTTTTCTGAAACTTGGCAGACATGACCACAAGCCGCTGTCTTTGGGTCTCCGGGCGTGACAGAGCCATCCGCAAGAACGCCATGAGGAAATCGGCCTCTACGAATCGTTCATGGACCTCGTCGAGCACGATGTGGGTAAAGCTTTCCAGATACTTCGGATTGTGCACGACCGCCTCCAGCAAGTGGCCCACTGTAACATAGAGCACACGTGCACCCCAGTCACGTTTGTCTCCGCCGACCCGGTATCCGACCAGCTCACCGACCTTTGTCCCGGCCAGTTTCGAGACATGCCATGCGAGGCCCTTGGCCGCAAGTTTGCGCGGCTGCGTGACAACGATGCGGCAGCCTAAACCCCGGCTCTGACATTGTTGCACCAGGCAGAGCGGTATCATCGTGGATTTCCCAGATCCCGTCGCTGCATCAACGACAACAACCCGATTCTTTTCAACCAACTGCTGCATGTCCTGGCACTTCCCATGCATGGACAGGTGTGAACCTTGTTGAAGACCCTCTTCCACTGCCCGCACCTCAAGGCAACTTCCAAGCAGCACAAACGTCAATGGAATCTCCACGCACTGCAATGCACATAGTGCACCTCGTCTGCCGAGGGCGGCTTGATCTCCGGGTTACCGGGAAAAAGCAACTCGGATTTGCCTCCAGGCAGGCACTCCCAACTGCGCCCAACTGCATCGCTCTCTCGCTCTCAATCTTTGCCAAAGATGCGTGGCGGTGGCGGCGGTGCCTCAGGTTGCGACTCTCACAGCTCGGACCGGGCCAGGCTTGCAGGTCAGGTTTGATGCGAAACCGCTTGTGCTGTGCAGGCGGCTCTTATGTCTTCTGGCCGCGAGCCAGGTGGAGGCGGTGCAGGCGGAGGTGGAGGGGCTGCGTTCGGCAAATACCACGCCTGTCAACAAGTTTGAACAGTAAGTTGCAGGTGCTACATGGTCACCTAAAGACCCTAGAGGTTGTGGCCTCTTTGCGTGGCGGCGGCTCTTTGCGTGGTGGGTCTTCGCGAGAGGCCTCTTCAAGACTGCTGCGGAAAGGATGAGATGGGGATGTGACTCTGCCAGCTGATCTGTGCTGCTATGAACAAGGAAACCCTTGCCTGCCGTTCTTCCATGAGGCCCTGTTTTCGCTTATTCTTAATCTTTTACACATGTTTCCCCAATCCCTCCAACACTGGAACTCACAGCTTGCGCACGGATGGCACGCGCGTCCGCGCCTGGCTGGGGCTTGGCTTTGGCATGAGGGCCGTGAGACGGAACCAGCCATCCAAGCCACTCTCTTGCCTGGAGGACAGGTCACTTTGAACAGCACAGAGACAGCACTGAAAGCCCCGTCCGAGGCCGGGGCTCGATCCCGTACCCAAAATCCGCCTCATCGCCCTCCATTCCCACATAGTTCACTTGCACTTTTTGTCCTGGCTTCAGGACCTGATGCTCTCATCAATGCGAGAACGTGTGCGACACACTTGTCTCTTCGATAACGCCTTCGAGATGATCATTGCCATCGTGCGCCCTTCAAAGGCTTCGCAGAAGAAGCTTCCCGACCAGAGTTGTCTCCCTTCCGAGTCTTCTCTGCTCGTATATAACGGTATATATATTTAATATATGTAATATATGTAATATATGTAATATATGTAATATATATATATATATATATATATATTATATACATATATATATATATATATATATATTATATAATTATATATATTATATATATATATTATATATATATATTATATTATATATATTATATTATATTATATTATATTATATTATATTATATTATATTATATTATATTATATTATATTATATTATATTATATTATATTATATATATATGTATATAAATATATAAGCCGCCCCACCTCAGCAGAACTGCCGCCGAGGTGCCAAGTAGCCCGCGTCTGTTGTGAACTCCGAGTAAGCTGATGTCACTTCCTGGTCCGTGATGGCAGCAGCTGGAGGGGCAGGGATGTCCAGATTGCATCCGCACTGGGTGCTGTTGTCACCCCTACAGTGACTCTACAGGGTTGAAAGCCTGGAGTTGTTTCTTACAATTCAAGGTTTTGCGGCTTCGCTTTTGAGGGTCTACTTTTTGCGGTTGCCTGGGTTTGGGGGCTCAGGGCTGCCTCGCACTGAAAGTCATTTTGGCACAGGGTTTTGGGTTTTTAAGCTTCAAGGTGAAAGTTCGAGGTTTCGGGTCCTGACGGGTTCGGCACAGGGCGGCCTTCACAAAGCCTAATGACTCGTTTGCAACACTCAGCAACACCCAAACTTACCACACCAAACAAACTCAATATGACGCTGTTTGGAAAGATCGTGCTCCCGCAGTTTGCTTGAGCATGGAGCATTGGGGTCTGGATTGTTTAATTGAAGGTTCGGTGCTCACACCTTCAGGTTTAGGGTTTTGGGCCGTTTGCATAGGAGACTGCTGAGACGTTGTTTCGGCGCTCACACTCGGACAATCCAGGCGAGGCATATGTGTTGGGCTCTTCTGGCTTGTGCTCAGCTCAGTAGGTCTCACGTCTGGGTACTGTTTGTTTTAGGGATACACGTTTTTGGCTCGCAATAGGAGGAGGAAGAGGAGAGGGGGCGGGGGAGGCGGCGGAGTGGTGGTAGCAGGAGCAGCAGCAGGCGTAGGGCACTGATGACAGCAATACCACACTGGACAAGTAAACCGGAGGTCGCCCCCGCAGAAGGATGATCCTTCTCTTTCTCTCTCTCTCTATCTCTCTTCCTTCCTTCCGCTGGGGATATCTCTCTTGCTTGCTTGCTTGCGGAGGGGTATGGGTCCCCAGAGAGATCCTGGGATATCTCTCTTTTTTCTTTCTCGGGTGTACCCCGTGCGGTCCGCACACCCGCGTCTCTTGGCGGGGCAAGCTTCCCACCCAGAGTTATTCTCTAGGAGGGCTTGGCTGTACGAACAACGAACAAAAACGAGAGGTTCCCCACACGCCTGAACAGCAGAATCTCACACAATCAGTAAGCACTGGAGCAGGCATTTGTGGGTTTACACTCCCCCACCGAAACTCACTTGATCTGCACGACAGCGCAAAGAAAAAGGGACTGCTGCAAGTAGAAAACTGCAAAGGACATTCAAGCTGACATGTAACACCATGTGAATTACAACTCAGAGATTCTCAAGCATCAAGCATTCTGTAACTCGATTCCGGTGTCCAAGCTGGCTACATCCCCCTCTTCATTGTACAGCCCGACGGCGGCGCTTCAGTGGAGAGCGTTCTGGTCGGCCCCCGCCGGGTATGCACGGGTCGTCGAGGAATTCTGCATTGTGTTCCCCGCCAAGTCAGCTGCATCTGCTTGTTTGGCGACCCTAAGCAGCGTCTGCGAGATAGATGGTCTTTCCCCCCACGAGGAAGGAAGAGGTTCAGCTCCCCCACGGCGGTCAGGCTTGGGAAAACGAAGACTGCGAGCTTGGTGTGGGGTACGTTTGCCTGTCACCACCATGCTCCTGTTCTTCTTCTCTTGCGCATAGCTCTCCCCCGCCTTTGCCAAAGGTGCTGCCATGGTTGCGGGTGTCGGCGGCCCTTCACTTCCTGGCTTCCGCGTCCACTTCTCGTAGAACTCGAGCATATAGCTGTTGGGCTGCCCAGTCGTTCCCGTCTTAGTTGATGTCGACAATGTCAACTCCCGACCCTGACGGTCTTTTTGGTTGGGGCCTGTGTCCAAAGGGAGCCCCCAGATACGGCACAAATCCTCTCTGGACAGGTCCCCGAAGACGGCCTCGATAGCTGAATCTGACGGCCCATTGACTGCTGAAACCTCTGCGTTCACGGTATCATCGTTGGGCGGCAGTTCTGGCGTGGTTGGTTGCCTCATGTCCCCCATCCAGCTTTGCTCGCGCTGGACCGGCGCCGAGGCGACCCCCACCCTCTTTAGGTTCAGAGAGCAGAGGCTTTGGCATCCCACGGATTGGTCTTCAATCCCGATCTGTGTACGTACGGCGGTGACCGGTTGCTGTCATCCCCCACACTCCTGAAGACAAATGAAGCAAGTACATGCGCTCGTCAACAGCACGGGCTTCCGCAGAAAGGTAGGTTTCCTCTGCTTACTCTCCCCCACTTCATCCTAGCAACAACAGCTTGTAATTCACAGGACGGCAGGTAGCGGAACCAACAAGTCATCACAGTTTGTAGGGGAGATCACGTCGTAAGGCGTAAAGGAAAACGGTGGGGAAGGGTCCCTCGTGCTGAGCGTACGTCTTCAAAGTCTCAAAAGCAGTCGGGCTATGTGGCCCGTAAGTTGTGGGCTGTTCGGCTCCGCGGCCCGTGAGGATTAGGGTGCATTTGCACCAGGGTTGAAGTCCTCTTGAAAAGTTGTGGGGCCAAATGCCCCCCTCTGCTGCTCACTTTCTCTCAGTGCTCGAATGATATCTCCCAAACTCTTGCCATGGTTTCCCCGTAGGTGATCTTTGCTAGGTCACCGTTCTTGCCCAAGTCACGGTCTCAGGCGAAGGTGTCCCTGGCCCAGCGTGGTGGTACTTCCAGGTCGTTGCGGCAAACAGGACCGGCAGGCGGATGACGAGGTGGTGCGTCTCACCCCATCTCCCCCGTTCAGAGCCTTCCTAGTTGAAGACCTTGCAGTGTCACGGTCGCGGTCAGTGAGGCAGCACTTCGTGCTTGCCCTCTTCGATTATTGCAAACCCTCCTTCCGGGTGCGGCGGGCCGCTTAAGCAAGGTGGCAGCAGGCGTAGGACTCAAGCACCGCCGGGAGAAACGGGAAGGCTCCCCTGCAGGTTAACCCCCCTCTCCCCCGATGCAGGGCCTCCAAGCAAAGGTGCAATGGAATGGCTACTCTCTCTCTCTCTTTGCTTTGCTTCGCTCGGGGTTTGCGGCGGGAGCAGTCCGCCCGTCCCGCGCGAGAGCGCTACCCCATCCCTGATTCTCAAAGGATGGGCTCGGCTGTATATCATAGGCTCCCCCGCATTGGGGAGTTTGTTTGCTGGCACCGGTGGATAACCTGATGTCTGGAGGATTGTTCTAAAAAGAGTGTGCGCAAGAGGGGCAAACATGCCTGAATTACCGGCCTTGCAAGTCTTATGCATGCTACTAGCACACCATTCTGAGGCACAAGGAAAAGTTGAGCAGGTGCCCTTCAACACACACCAAAGGAAGTTAGATGGCTTCAGAAAGACGCATGTTCTTTTTCTCACCAGCTGCAGTAGGGTGGTGCACGGATCCGGTGTTTCCCGATGTGTTTGCAGAGGTGTACGATCATGTACTGGTCCAGGACTTGTAGCCACGTGTGCCCTGCCATACAGTGCGCGCTCACTCTTCCCAAGTTCAGCCAAGTTCTTTGTGCCCGCTTGTCGGGACTGCGTGTCCCCCTTGCAGTTTGTTGATATCTTTCTCGGTGTCCCTGCCACTATCACGTTCATTCCCGTGTTGGTGTCCCCCGTCGAGTCTCGGTGTACTCCGTCTACCTGCCCTCGTCGCCTTTTGGGAAGAGGTGGACGGCCAGCGACTTCTTGTGCGTCCTGAGCAACGGGTACGCGATGTCCTCCTGGCTCATCGGCATCACTTGGGGTCCTCTTCGAAATGGCATGCTGCCCCTTCCTACTGGTGGGCCACCCTTCGCCGCCACCGGGTTTCCTCCGAAAGACAGCCGGAGGTCCCCACAAAGAACGGCTACGGCTATTTTTTTCTCTCTCTCTCTCTCTCTCTTTCTCTCTCTCTCTCTCTCTCTCTCTCTCTCTCTCTCTCTCTCTCTCTCTCTTGCTTGCTCTCTCTCTCTCTCTCTCTCTCTCGTTGCACCCGGAGGTATGTTTATCTTGGCACACCCCATCTTGCAGTCGGCTTGCGGCTTATCTGCGTTGGCTGTCTGTGCGACTGGCCCTTGCTCCACTGCTTCCCAGCTCTAGGCTTGAGAGGCGTTCTCATGAAGCAGAAAATCAATACGCAAGCACCTGAAATCTTTTCTTCCAAGGAGCCAAGGTCTGACCCTGCTTTGGGCGGAATGCCATGACATCCAGCGAGATTGGGATACGTTTGCAGTTCTGGCCGCTGCTCGTGAGTTCTTGCAGCATGGATGTCTCTGCAGTGCTTCTGGTGCATTTCTGTCCTGGCCTGCGTGCCTTCTCGACACGACGCTTACATAGCAGCCTATGCGATCCGTCATTTACTTGGCTCGTTGCTCATTCAGAGGCCTTGTCTAGCTGTCATGCACGACACGTGCACAGCTGCAAAGCTTTATGAAGCGACGTTGGTTGGGGCTCTCTGCACATGTCAGGACAGCTCCGACTCATGGGTGTTATTGGCTGCTGATCGACCGAGCAGGATCAGCCACTGCACGTTTGATGACATGAGAATGCCTGAGACAGCAGCGGGGTTCCCACCTGTGCCAGCAGCCATGCAGGAGGTCACCTGGCGCCACAGTCATACAACGGCACGCCCTCACAAACTCGTGGACTGCGCATGCAGAGTTCTGGTTCTCCCGAGCACAAGAATCCCAAAGCAAATCATCATAGATTGAAGCCATGTGCATGTGCTGCTCAGGCTTCCCCGCTCTTGCCTTCAACCCGATCGTTGTCAGTTGTTCTTCCTCGGTCCCTCGGATCATCTACAGCTTCAGTCTGCACTTTGCACTATGCAGAAGAACCATGCCGTCTATGCTGGTTCGAAAACTTGCGTCATATGCCCTGAATCCAACATTCCGTTGCGCCAGGCTTGGGGCTATAGCATTGAAGTTACGACAAGAGCCTCTGCACTGATCTGCGTTTAATGCTGATGTGCCATACGGGGTGGTCTTCGGGCTAGGAGGGCAATCATAATTGTGCCCGGCATGTCTAGAAGATCTTAGCTGTCATGATCATAGACATCATTCAGCCCCCTGCGGTTCAATTTGATAATCTAGCCTTCAAGTGCCTGCTGCTGGTGGCTTAGGTCAGACGTGCACTCGCGCGTGCCCCGGGCACTGAACCGAAGCTGCTCATACCGCAATGCGACAGTTAGCTCTTTTCAATCGCTTTCCAGCCTCCACAAGCCGCCGCCGGTCTTCGGCGGCCAACAAGCTCGCAGACGGGTCCTCCTCAGGATGAACATCTTGCAGCTAGCAGCGCAGCTAGGATCTTCCAGCACTCGCCCATTCTTCACACTGTGGACCAGCTCAAGCAGTCCTACAAACTTGCGCTTGAGGCACGAAGCCGTAACCGCTCCTGTCCAGGCACACTGCCGGAACCCACGCAGGACCACAAATGGTCAAGCCTCATGGCAGTCTTGCAAGTTCCAAGGGGAAAGAACGGTGGAGGCCTGGCCCCTCATAGGCTCACTTTGTCGCCAAGAAGCACTTGAAGGCTGTGGCTCAGGGTGCCCGTCACGGAGAAAGGCTTGACCTGCTGAGCTACAAACACTGACAATGATATGAAACTGGAGGTTGAAGCCTTGGTAGAATTACGTACGTGAGCGCAACTGGCTCGAGTTGGAATGACTGGTTTCTGTTGGATTTTCTCCCTGCGCACAGGCGAGATTGAGCAGGCAGACTTTGGCTGCAGCCCAAGTCCATCAAGCGACTCGGACTATACAACGCAACCTTCGCAAAGCATAGCGTGCGAGCTGCATATATACCGTTTAGACATCTAGAGTTTAGACATCGGATCAACTGGAGTAGGCCGCCGTTTATGAGCAATGGAAAGCAGAAAGCTCGCATGCTTTGTGCTATGCAGTCGCTTTGCAAATATGTCCTGGGGCACTTCAGTTGTGTCTTTATGCTCCTTGGGCCTTGGGTACTTCAGGTTTGTCGTTTGAGCTCTAAGCCCGGACAGTCACTGCATCGCTGGGCTTCTGAGGGCGGAAGAGCTTCACTGTCTCCACGTCCTTCTGCTGCCCAGGCCTGCTCGAGCTTGCCAAGAAAGGCCCGATTTCTGGTGTAACTTACAGGAAATCTCATAGGGAAACCGATGCTCAGGGGCAGCCTCGCAACTACCTGGGGCAGCTCCTTGTCAACCTCTTCCTCGTAGTCAGGTGGAGAAGAGCCGGAACTACCCCCAGCAGCTTCTGAAGGCCCTCCTCGTCCTCGTGCTTTTCCGTCAATCTCCATTGCAAGAAGTACCTCCGACATGGACACTGACCCGTTGAAGTGATGAAGCCACTGATTGATTTGAAGCAGACTCGCGCACGCTGCCAACAAACCCAGGACAGCAACGCCACCCATGGTGCTTGCCGCTGCCACGACCTGCTAGGAACGCTATCGCGCATTCGTCCAGCAGAGGGCCCTGTGCCTGGAGGCAGGAGTCCTGAGACTTAAGCTCGGGGCCTTTGAGCCTATAAAGCCCTGTGCCCTGGAACCCGCTGAGCCTGAGGGCAATCTCGAGCCCTCGCATTCTGTTCTTTTGCAAGATATCCGCCGCTCGTGGGCGGCGCCCGTGATATCCCGAGAGGTTACCGGCCTCACCGCCTTCACTGGCTGCTTTTACCGCCCCCGCCGCCTTCACCGCCCCCGTCGCCTTCGTGTTCCGTCAGGGGAAGTAACCGCCCCCGCCACCCTCACAAAAATTCAAGCTTAAAATGAGGCCCTAGGTGTTCGGGACTACATATTTCGCGGTCAGGGCTGCTAACCTATGAGCCCCCAACACTCCACCTTGTACACATGCCGCCCTGAACGACAAACCTATGAAGCCCAAAACCCTAAACCTATGCAGTGCCGGACACGTGCTTATCCCATGTATATGTTGCAAAGTCTCCCAACTGAACATGAATGAACCACACCCAACACCAAAAGAAAACATTGGTTGGCCAACCGGAAACCCCAAACGGAGATGTTGGTTGGCAAACGGCAAACCCTGACACAAGATGATGATGGACAATTCCCAAACGCTTAGCGAACCAAAAGAGATGTTGGCCAATACTCAAACCCTAATATGCGATTCGTGGTTTACAAATATCCAGCACGTCTTGGTTGGTAAGCCCCAGACCCCAAAAAAGGAGATGTGCCAAAGCCCAAACCCCAACAGAAGAGATTGGTTGGCACATCCCAACTCGGCACTGGTTGGCAAACCCGTGTGTTCGAGATGTTTCAGTTTTTGTGTAAGTGGTGCTTCTTTCTGTTGTGACGATTTGCGACAGAGCTTCTAGCGCTGGGCCCCTGTGGCCCAAACCCTCCGGCGCTGCGGACGTTGTAAAACAGCCATGAATCTTTGCTGGAGCTTGCAGCACTGAACCCTCTTGTAGGCACGATGCTGTATAACATGTGCTGTTTTACTCAACACACGATGAACAACAGTTAGAGCACCATGACTATGAACTACGAATACGACAAACACAGACCGCCGGGGATGGGTCTCCTGCAAAAAGCATCCCTAAATCTCCAACTTTATTGGATCCGACTCGCTCCTTCCGTGAGCCGATTCCTTGACCTGATTACAGAGCCGGTTCCGAACGCCAAAGGCACGGAGCTCGGTCAAACCCTTTTGCCTCAGCGTTGTTGAGCAGCCCTGGATCCCTGCGGCCGCTCCAGCCGCCGGCCCCAGCCCTAAACCCAAACACGAAAACGCCAGCGCACGTCGCAGCCCCAGCCATTGGAAGCCCATGCACACAATGCCTGAGCTTTCGGGTCTGTTCTCTGAATTGGGTGCGCCAGTCTCCTGAATTGCAGCCTGTTGTTCGAATCTTGGCATCTGAACGTCCACCCCTTCCATTCCAGGCCTGACCTGCGGCTCTTCCTGAATGTGTCGAGTTTCGGTTCGGAACACCCCACAAAGGAGCATCTGCACACGACGAAGGGCTTGTATCGGCGGAGGCAGGTACACGAGAGTTTTTCACCACTACACGCCCCCCTCATCTTCCCGAAGATTGCTTTAGCGGTCTTACCAGAAATGGAGGAGGTTTGGTTTCTGTATGTTAAGCCGCGAAAGAGCAAATGAAGCCAGAGTACCGTCGTGTTCGGCGAAGACAGCAGTCGACGATGCTCGAGGATTCTCAGGGACCAGGCCTACAGCATGAAATCCGAGTTGCAAAAAAAGGGCTTGGCCCACCTGGACTCAAGGATGACGAAGATTTTCCAGAAGAGCCAGTCCAAATGAAAGGTGAAGTGCAACATGGTTGGAAAGCGAACAAAACAAACATCGTCACAGCAACGGCGCAGCATCCAACTACATTCACAATACTTCCAGTCGAGCTCGGAGCAAAGGCAGAACGAACAGAAGCAGCAGAAAGAATCAAGCACCTGCCAGGTCCGCTTCAGCTCACCGCCGGCAAGCGCAGATAAAAACAAGTTCCAAAATATCGCGACAAGACGCAGGGACATCTTCTAAGAGAAGACGATCCAACTCGCCGCGGCAACTTTCAGCCAACCGAGACTCAAAATCAAGGCAGTGAAAGCTCCGCGAGATCCACGACAAGCCACTGCAGCTTCAGCCGCAACGCATCCTGCAGCAAAAGCAGGCAGTCGCAGCATGGCAGCAGGAACAGCAGCCGCAGCATTGAAAGCCGCGTGACAAGTACATGAACCTTCGGCATCTCCGCCGTTGCCATTTTGGCAACAAACGCCGCGGACACCAACATCTCACGTACAGCGTGAATCGCCCCGCAACCCTGCAGCTTCTTTTTTCGTTTGTGTATTTACAGCAGCCGACCTCGGCCCATCTGGGCTTGATTCGGAAGTTAAGTTCTTTGCATCACACAGATATTGATCCAGAGACTTTTCCTCCAGCAGCGCAAACTCCGGAAAAGTATTCCTTAGGCGTGGTATTGCCGTGCATCCTTCCAGTCATCAGTCCGAGACCTTGTGCGCAAGCTTTTCTATCATTATCTTCGACAGGAGGCCCAACAAGCAGCAGAACCACATTCCTTTCTTCCCGAGGTTCCGATTGCCTTCGTCTTTCAACCCGAAGCTGACTGCAAAGATCGAAAAAGAAGCCAACAGCCCCCAATCCTGGGAGCCGCCGCCCACAATGTAGTTCTACATCAGAAAGCTTTAAGCTGGCTTCAAGCTCGCAGGCGGCTCTGTTTGCAAGATCTCACTGCACAAAGGGTATGGTCCCATTAATGTTTCTGCAGGTTATCTTCGCAAACAATATCTTCGGGAAACCGTCAACAGTGCCTTCACGGAAGCTTCAGACAGCGAGCTCATGTGGTCTTTGAATTCAGCATATGACCTTTCACGATCTCTTTGTGACCGTGCTGGTCAAAACCACTTGATTGATGTCGGGACGATGAACTTTACTCTACAGCCACTCCGCGATCTGGCATTCCCCAATCCCAGCAAAGCCTCATTGCCTGCAGTTGTCTTATGCTTGGGCAAAATCCGAAACCTCGTGTTTCCAACATTTTGCGAAAACGTAGTTTGCATTTGCGAGACAACGCTTATGGATTCGAAAGTCTTGTCGGATCTGTTGGGCCATCCGCCTCCACTCGGACATGATACTCACCAGTTGGTCGTTGCAGCCGCGGTCTGGAAGACTCTACCCAAGCACATTCCTTGCAGGTTTCACTTTGTTCCAGATTGGACAACTACTACAGCGTGAATCAGGCTGCCAAGGACTTTGTTGCCAAACTAGTCCTCATCATCCTACACAACAAAGGTACGTATTGGTGAGCATATGGCTGCTGATGCTGCAAACATACACCGAGAACATCATGTCAAACCTCTTGTGTGCGAGGCTTTTGAAACTGGTTTGCTATCCAAATAAGAAGGCTATGTTGATGACACCACGGACTTTCAATTGTGTACTCTTCACGAATCGATTTCTTTGATCTTTCCATCAGGTATGACGGAGAGCTGTTGCACACCTTCGTGCACCGCAAGCCGCAACAGAATCCATGCATAGAGTGAGCATGCTTTGCCATGCCGAAAACATATCTTCAAGAGTCAAGTTGCGAGATGTCTTGTCTTGAACAGCAAAGAGTCTGGCTCTCTTGACGACATGGAATCTGTGCGACGACTGCTCGCAAATGGATTGCATCCAGAATCATGGCTTTCACCAAACGATGTGGATCGTCGGACGACTGTGTTAAGCTTCGAAGTCGGCATCTTCGGTATGAACCTGAAGTCCCGTCGACCTATTCGGTGAATTGTACTGTCTGCAAACTCGAGTGCAGTAACGTGACCAAACGACTCGGACTTCAAAAATCATGGAACATGCTGAAAGCTAGATTATCACTTTTGAAGCGTTCAAACAGTCCAACTGCCCGAGGCCGCCAGTGGCATGGAAATTCTTTCAGTCTTTTCCGGCAAACCTACCGGTACAACTTCGTAACAGAATGAGGGCTGGGTGGGCTTTCCATGCGCATGCACATAGAAGTAGCACCACAATGTCCAGGCTAACGCTGATCAACAGCTGCTTACAGAAGTTGTATGGCTGACGAGTGCCTGAACGGCACGAAACCGGTACTCGCAGATCAGTGCCCGAAGGCGATTCTTGCACTCCTTCCTTGGGTTTGTTCACAGCACCTTCCAGGCCTGACACAACCTGCTCCTGAAAATGCTGGGCCGACATCCGACCGACCGACAAACCAAAATGCTCCATCAGCAACCGAAAGGCCTCATGCTTGTTTCCAGCAGCATATGTACCATGAGCACTGATGTTGAGCAAGAAGTCGTGCGATGCTTTGTCAGAGCTGCTGAGCTCGCTTTCCAAGGGCAGGACCCGTGAGCTTCGGTGGTCGCATCACATCGAGGCCGGCGGTTTACGGCACCCCCGGCGACAGATGTCGCCAGTGTTGCCGCCGGGCTGAATTTTCGGCAGACTCGGGATGTGAACGGCAATGTCGAAACCCGGCTCCGCGATCGGATGTTAAAGTGCAGGAGGAGGGGGGTGTATGGGAAATCCGTCCCACGAAGCTCTCCTCTACACCCCAGTCATCGCATTTCGTTTGTATTTGCCATTCCTTGTGTCTGGAATGCTCGGCACCAAAATGCTTCTCTCATCTTCGTTTACACAATCACCATCAGCACCATCAAGCCGGCATGAGTCCACGAGTGCATCTGCAAACATTTTCCTCGCTGGCAGTCTCATGTACTTGACAGTTTGCTGATGGCAGTTGCATGCTCATGACATGGGCATTTGCAGGCGTGCACCCGAACTAACAAACTATGACTATGTCGTCGTCGTCCTCCTCTTCATGCTGGGGTCTCGCTGTTGATCGGAGTGGCTTCCAGAGATGTATCGGAGTTCTTCCATGATGTCCTGGGTCAAGACAAACACGTCTTCGGCCGCATGATGCAGACCACACATTCGTGTGGTGTAATTAGTGACGTTGCGGTGCCGGCTTCCCCTTGCGCAAGAACCTTCAGACACATGTGCTAGAGCTGGCTCATCGAAATGCTCCTCGCTTTGCCGTTCTACCCGAGTGTTGAAACAGCTTCTTCGGATGCGCCGCTCGCACAGGAATCTATAGAAGAAGAAGCAGGAACAAGAAGAAGAAAAGTAAGTCGGACAGATCCGATGACGCAGAGCAACCCAACTCTGCAGCCTTCGGCTTCAACAGCGTTGGAAAGGGTTGTGACGCACGAGGCCCACCATATGTTGCTTTACATAGCCTTATCGTCAAGCGTCTACTGTAGCACATGGCACGAGAAACTCAACGCAGCATCTGGAACGGGCGCAGGCCTTCATTGCGGCTCCTTGTCCGCTCCTGAGCTGCCGCTGAAAACATGCCGTGTCGTTTCCCAGAGCATAACCTGCGGACGTCTGCTGAATGCTTCCCTAGCTGCATGAGCTCTGCCGACGTGGGTGCAAGAGTACCTGCTTCAGCCGCATGAGCAGAACACATGCTGTGCCTGTCACTCACGGAGTACGGACACACCAAGCCTGCGTAAACGTGAGCAGCTGTGGTCGGCAGGAGTCCAAGCAGGGTCCCTGGCGCACACGACCGCACACGACAGGAGCTGGGCAACCCGGATAACCGTTTGATCTGTAAGTTGTAGATGTGTTGTGATTTCTCATGCGAGCATGGCTGGCATGAGCACCCGGTGGCAGCGATGCCTGGCACAAAGATGCTCCACGGAATGTCCGTGAGCAGGGACAATGCGTAGTTCTTGACAACGCAAGGGAGCGGTGCTATCCTGACGTCCAGGTTGATTCCACATGTATTCTATGCCAAATGCTGGACTCTTGTCCTGACAAAGAAGACCGAAGCATGCCCTCCCTGCTCTACACCTTGGAGCTCGGGTAAATCACAGCACACGTTTTCCGTTCTGCCCCATCATAGCCACCACGGCCGGCGCAGATTGGACAGCTCTATGCAAAGCTGCGCAGAGAGCTGTCTGAGTTGGAGGCTCTTGGCTGCCTTTGTCGCCACTGGCCAAGACTCCATTCGCTGTCTGAGTGACCTCGGGTTTCTGCATGCACCGCTGAAAGAAAACATGTTCCACTTCGCCTTGCGGGCATGCTATCGTGTTTATTCTGGTTCATCGTACTCCACCATGCATGCACAAAGACAAAGAGATGCAGATTCCTCGGAAGAAAAGCCAAGCTCGACACTCGCGCACCTCCTGACAGCCTGGAGCAAAACTTCTTCACTTTTCCACGCGGTGGAAAGCTTGTCTGTGCGCGGATGGGCGTCTGGCAGCCCACTGACCGACCAACACCGAAGGCTGCCAGTGCTCCCACGGCTTTCCCGACGAAGGCCAGCTCGAGGCCCTCAGCAACCACACGCCGCATTAGCGGCCACTACATGCGACTACACAAAATCTCTGCACCTTCTGGAAGCCAAACAGGTAGCCTTCACCTTACAATGGCTACCCTGACCGCAAGCAGGTCCTCTCCGTCAAATCTGAGCACGGGGCCTAGCTCGAAGGCGATGTGCCCGGGCAAGGAGAAGACAATGGAAGCGGCATGCAGGGGTATTAGCCTGACTCCGGCGATCCCAACTGCACCCAGGAGACCCTCCAGCACTGTAGATGTCTGAGCAGGGTGGCGAAGGTCTCGATGCAGGCACGCGGCGCGACAGGTGGCGTTGACTTCATGGCACCTATCACATTGGACATCGTCTCCTTATCGAAGAGGAACCTAGGCCGTGCAACTTCACTTGCCGAGCTGTAGCCGGGCATGCGAGAACGTCTTCACACCGAGGATCTCGCGACGTGCCATGCCGGCGGGAGCTGCTCTGCCCGAGCCATGCCGCTGCCTCGGTGAAACCATCGCACTCTTCTGAAGATTATCCTCGGCCTGAGTGCTTCTTGGGCCCTAGCGCTGAAACCTTGATTTGCCTCCGACTGCGTGTCCGAGTCAGATCCTGTCATGGGGCATGCTCGGTCCTGCTCAACACGTGGGGAATCTCATCCGCAGCCCGCAGATGCCCGCAGCCACAGGGCATCATGGCTTAGCAGCTGAATGCAGCTGCACTACGACTCATGGTTGCAGCTGATGCATGGGCTGTCAAATCATTGCCCGGCAATACGCAAAGCCATTACATTTTGTACCCGCTTGCAAGTCCGAAAGCCCGCGCAAAAAGGTCGGAGCCTCAGGCATCAGGATAGCTCACAGGCCCTGAGCCATTGCCACGGTACACCTCAATGTCGCTGGCTGTTCGTGCAACCGATCTTCCAAGCCAGACCATGGCGCATTTGTCGACAAGCGGATCAGTCAGATCAGCTCGAGATCTGCCCTGTGTCGATGCAGCTGATGGCTTGGTGAAGCAAACTATGCCATGCCCGACGCCCGTGAAGAATAGGTTCCTTTAGTACCGGAGCCACGGTGACCTGGAGACAACTGGTTGCGCCACATGTTCGCAGATCGTGCTGCATGGCCGTTTGCACATTGGCTGACACCCCACTTTGGCTTGTGCGTTGCATGTGCCAGCCGCGTGCTCACCTGGCTGCAAACTCTGCGAAGTAGAGAAGTCCTGTGCAGCGTTCGCTTTCATCTTGCAGTGCCCGAGCCAACATGAGTTCCAAAAGCACTCGCATGGGATGCATCTCTATAAGGTTCACCTCCATCGGGAGCCGGGAGCAACCCAGGCCTCGTCTTGAGACGAAAATGGCTACAGTGGCAGAGCAGCATCGCACTCATGCATCGGTATCAAGGGTGTATCCGACATGTAACGTGAACCAGTTGGGGCATGTCACTGCGGCCTGGAGCGTGCCACGACTGGTCGTGTGGACCCTGCAGAAACGCAGCAGCCTGCAGGTGCCACCCAAACGCAGCCGGGAGAGGTTCAAGTTTGCAGCAGTGGAGACCCGGCGACGTGCGACCCAGCTCTGAACGGACTTTGGTCTGCGAGCCTTCGCGGAGCCGCTTCCATGCAAAGGCAGGCCCAGTGACCTCGGAGCTCGCGATTTCTGCGCGGTAATAGGCCTGGATCCGCGAGACAAGTGATTGCAGCTTGGGGTGGCGCAGGTCCAGGACACGGTCGTGATCGTGGTCCTGGGGTCCTGAAACAAACCATTTCAGAAGATGAAGGCTGAAACGGCTGAAACGGTGAGACTGAGAGCCTGAGGAACTCCAGCTATGGAAGTGAGCCTCGGAAGCGGACGAAACCAGGGTCGCCCCGTCGCCCGGCTCTTTTACAGGAGCCGAGTCCGCAGCGAGGCTGTGGTCATAAAGCCACGTGGCATCGAAAGGAAACGGCATGTGAGAGCTGAGAGCTCACTGGGAACATTGGCCGTAGCATTGCAGACAGGTCACGGCTGCGGGTCACAACGGAGATGTGTGCGGAGTTCAAGACGGGTGTGCAGGACATGCACAACGGCACGCAGTTGCAGTTGTGCTTACTGTTTACATCTTTGCATCGGGTATGGTTGCCCACCTCCTCGCCAGCAGCCAAGCCCTGACAACGAAGCGCTCCGAAAGTGGCTGTCAGGCTGTCAGTCTGCGACGCTGCTCCTACCGCAGCCAGGAAACGATGGCCGTCACAGCTGCTGCCGCAGCGTCAGCACCTGCGCAACAACAGAGTCCCGGTGCCAAGTGCTCTGATACCGCTTCACCCAGGCTCGCACCGGCAGATTCTGCACCACGAGCACTTTGGGCGAAAGACCTTCCAACAATCCAATGCCTACTACAAACAACGACCAATGGCCAGCTGCAGCGCTGAGTACCCGCTGTCATGACTTTAGAGCCTCTGGTGAGTTTGTTCTCGATCACCAAAAGGGACTCGCATTACTACAAAAACAAACAGAGACAACTTCCTCGAACAAGTTGCAGTTAAGGGTTCAAAGCCGTGACCGCGTAAAGACTTTCCGATATCTTGTTGGTAGCACAGCAGTGCTGCCGTTTCCAACACACCTGGTCATACCCAGCGGAGTGGAAGCTCTGGGTTTCCTAAGTGGGATCTTTATGTTTATGTGCCGCATTGAGCCCTGAGAAACAAGGAACTCCGCGCAAGGCGACTCTGCAGTCTGCGGGCCTCGCAGCTGCCAGCGCAAGGTCTTCCACCCTGGAACTGGGTCATCGAAAACCCGAACAAATAAGCGCGTCGAGCGCCGAGAGCCCATGGCAGTGCCGAGTTTGTCAGGAAAGAGTGCTCTTCCAGCAAACTGCTGGGCTCCCGCGCACTGCCAGTGCAGCCTGCCTCAACAAAGCCAAGCACAGCAATCATCAAAGCTTCCAGGAGATCAGCTGTTCAGCTACAGGGCACTGTGCATTTGACTATCAAGAAACCTCAAGAAGATTGGGGCCCGGCGCGAGCCGCTGCAAATGCTTGGGTGCTGTGTCTGCAGGCGCTGCACCTTGCGGAACAGAGCGTACAATTGCACGTGGACGCCAGTCTGCCTGTGCCAGTGGAGGCTTGCATGGCCGGCTCGTCTCAGCCATCGACCACATGCCAAGAGTGCCATGACGCGTGCCTGAGCGAAAGAAAGCAGAAAAGCCTCCAGCGATCGTGCCAGAATGTGCAGCAGGTTATCACGACTTAAAGCAGGCGGCCATACGAAGGTTGATGGAGTCCGCGAGCTGGCGGAACCTCTGCCCGAGCCAAGCAACGCACATCGCACGATCATGTGGGCTGTCACAAGGCTTTGCTCATCATGTGTCCGGCTATCGCATGCTCGCTATGTAGCTGGTGCTGGTCGATTCTGTTACAAGGTACAAACGAAATCCCACAGTTCGATGGTTCAGTTGCTTCACCACCAAGCAAGTGGCGGGCTCTGTGCGTCAACTCGCATTGGCCACTCCTCACGACGGACCAAGCCGCTCAGCGATGCGACCTTCAAGAGCGTTTTTTGCTGGCACTCTGCGAGACATTGCCGGCGTCCCGCGGACAAATAAGGCCCCACCTGCGCGGCCGACGGCTGGGACGAAGCACTCACGGTAGACCTCGGTAGCCACTTTCCCAGTCGTACCCAACCTCGCAGGCGACATCTGCACTCTGAGCAGCCAGCGTTGAGCCTGAGACAAGTCCTGCAAACCACCACAGGCCAATCATCCGGGATTGCGAAATGAAACCGGTAGCCTCTGTGTTAGAAGGCCTCTGTGACGTGGTGCCTAACTCAGCTGGCTTGTTGATTACCCATGCCCATCGAGCCACACATAAACCCCTTCAAAGCTTGGCTCAGACCTTCCAGAGTGCGCTCCAGGACGGCCGCCACACGCAAACGCATCCAACCTGGCCTCGTCTCATTGGGCAAAAGATTGCTTGCAAAAACAAGGTGGCTCTCCTCTGCCTTTGCGTTTGTCCGACGGCCGTAATTTGAAACCGGCAGGTAAAGAAACACGTCATCCCAGATGGGAATCTTGTCACACCCTTAATTAGCTCCGGGACTTGTGCACAACCCAAGCATCTCACACAGGAGTTGGCCTGCTTAGCACTTCCAGTTGGCCGCGACCTGCTTTTGTCGATCCGCCTGAGACGCAGACTTCGGCCAACTTCTTTGAGCAACGGAACTCAATCCCAGAAAAGCGCATCTGACCGAGATTGCAGAATGGGGCTCCAACGTGGGAGGTCGCCTGCCTTGGACATGAATTACTGCCCGTGTCAAAGCTCGATTCTGTCGTAAGAGTCTTACGATTTCAAGCGGACCCTCTGAGGTCCGGGCTTGCATCCATGCTCGCAAACAGAAGTCCCAGATCTGTGAATCCAGCTGAGCCTGGTCAAAGCGACTGCCAGCTTTGCATGAGGCTGTCCCATCCGGCGGCTTGTGCCTGCCCGGCTTGCGCACCTGCCATTCCTGGCACCACTCTTTGCAGGTCTCGGATCGGTGCCATGGCTTTTGTTCTGGTGCCCCGTTCTGTGTTAAGTACACCAGGCCTGCCTGGCTGTTGCCCTCTCAGCTTTCCCTCCAGGACGTCTTGCATGGATACCTTCCGACTCAACGGGCACTTGCACTTCCAAGCTTGATGTGCGGCTTCGCAGGTCGCTGGGCCTGAGCAATGGCGCGCCCTGACTCCAGGACGCCATCCTGCCCGGATACGAAGCCGGGTTTCCCCCATCTGTCTGTTGAATTTGGGCTTCGACTTTGCAGTACAAACAGGGCACACACAGCAGAGCCTTCGCGGTTCCGGAACGCTTGAAGCACGGCTGCAACTGCAGGAGGCAGGGCCTGAGCTGCGCAAGTCGGCGCGGCAAATGTGAAGCTGCCGGACGGCTCACTGCGATCACGGTGCAAGACCAAGTCGACATGAGAGTGGAGCTGGCAAAGGGTCCCTACCTAGGTGTTGCACGGACGCTACATCCGCTCTTCACAGCCACAAGTGGACCTTCAGGAAATGGCCTTCTGAGAAGCGACACAAAAAGGGGCGAATGTGGGAGTGTGACTGTGTCTCAGAGTTGAGACCGAGGCCACACGAGAAGCCTCATCATGACTGAGGACCTGACACGGACCGGAGTTAGGGCAGGCACGAGAGTCTTTGCCACGACTCTGTCAGTGGCCTGTTCGCTGCCTAGCCGGCTCAAGTAAAGCTCCAGAAGCTTGAGACCTGGGCCAGCCATGTCCACGAATTTGCAGATCTGCAAGCATCGGATGGGCAATTTCTACATCAAAGCTTTGCAAGGCTCCAAGCCAGGTTCGCCAGCTCTGTTGTGGCATGTAGGCCGAGTTTTGCAATGCTTGCATGCTCGGTTGCCAGCCATCCTCTCGTACTTCTGCACTCACGTGGGACCTGACAACTGTGCACCAACTGGCTGCGTGTGTCAACATATGCCACCGCACCAAGGCACAAAAGCTCCCGAGGTCATTCATCTCACAGTGTCACTGGATGTCACTGGGTTTCTGGCAGGGCACTTCGTACCTGAGCGTGGCATCTGGAATCTTCACAACAGGATCGAAGAACCCAGGAGGCAGTTGCACAGTTGCACCCAGGTTGCACCCTCGAATTCAAGGCACAGTCAACACAGCTTTGAGTAGCGGGCCTGAAGGGCCAGGTTTGTGGAAAAGGCTGCAATTGCATCCTTGAGCACCCGGACAAGCCGCAATGCTAGGACAAATGCATCATACCGTTTGGCCCCGCGATGTCCAGCCTGGGGAAGGGCCTCTAGCATGTAGGCCTGTGCTGCGCATCGATTTTTCGTAGGTTTAACTCGTTGCGCGGGCCTGGAAGGACCGGAACGATGCCCGCACATCCATGCTTCCATCCGTTGCCACCATGGCCTTCGTTTGCAACACCGTCTGAACACCATGCGCTGGGAGTCGCGCAGAGCCAAGCTTGGGCGACCACCAGAGAGTCCAGAATGCGAGAGAGGTGAACCTGCAGAACCTGTGGAGCTGCTTAGGTCGGTGTAGGTAGCCAGCATGGCGAATACACTGGACACGAGAGGCACAGAAAAGCGTTGCAATGCGTACCGAAGCTGCAGCAAAACCGATGGCAGCAAGGCTCGGTGTGCGGGCTTCTGGGAAGGAGGGAAACTCGTCTAACTACAATTGACAATAACCCGAAGACTCCAAAATGCTCAAAGTATGTACTATGTATAGACTTTAGAACTTTGGCAATTGAAAGCAATTAGTGACTGGCTCCAACAAAACCTTGAACGTGTTGGCGGCTTGAGAGCTTCACACTGTCGTGCTCCTTGCAGAGTTCCAGGAGACCTCGCAACCTGGACAGGTGCAAAAGGAACGTCAGATGGTGGTCAGGGAACCCCAACGTGGGGAGCGCACGCATCGCGCCGGACTTTGGGGCTATGATGCTGAAGGTGGGCAAGCCTTGGCGAAGATGCTTTGTCACTGTTTCCCTGTCGCCTAAATGATTTTACAGAAAAAGAAACCGAGTGCCAGGGCAGCTCTGCAAGACCCAGCCTGATAAGAACCCCAGGGCCCAAAGGCGACTTCCTCTTAGGCATGCGGCATGCCACAAGGCCATGCAGTCTTGCCTTCTGTGCGTAACCTCCTCGCCCTTCTCGTCCAGGGCACTTTGTGAGGGCAGCTGCACCTTCGAGAAGCTCCAAGCACGAGGATTGCCGTTTTGTGTGCAGGTCGCACCTTTTTCACCTTGAAGTCTGTCTTTGTATCATTGAGAGCTGCCTTCTTGGTCTTCCCGACCTGTTCAACATCAAATCAAGACCAGGACCAAGCAGCCCAGGGCTTCAGAAGGCCAGATTCCGAAACAGCCACCTTGTTCTTCACTTTGCTGAAGTCTTTGGTGGCATTCCCCTTGCTCGCCTTGCTGCTTTTTGTTTTCGATAAGACCTGACAGCAACACTACAGATCGAATTGGTTTGCCTTTGGCTTGCGATGTGACCTCGACTCAGCGAGTAAACCGTTCACTCCTGCCACCTTACATGCTTGCGGCCGACCGCAAGTAAGTCGTTCAGGTTGGCTTCTGCGCTGACACACCTGACGCCTGCTGCATCCACATGATCGGAAAACTTCCTTTTTGCGTTTCTTGCCAGTGCGCCAATACTGCGGAGAAACAAAAAGTGCAGCATCCAAAAGAAGAACCTTGACCTGACCTGATCCGACCAGCTCATCATCCGTTCTATCATTCTCGCAAGTGTCAGTCCAAGCAAGGAGCCTTAGACTTCCGGGCCATGGTCGAAGACCTCCCGGGCCAGGAAGCCACTGTTATGACCAATTGCACCGCTGCACCGCGCCAAGTCCGTTTTTGCCGCGGCTCAAGCACCGGAGAGAGCATGACACGCAGCGGAAACGAATTCGAAGGGCGAACAGGGCTAGGAGAAAGACCTGCAGGTAGAGCACTGATGTAGCACGTGCAAGCGTTACGTGAGTGGCTCAAAAGCGGCCGAATCCGCTCTGTAGATTCGAATCGCTTCCGTCAGTTACCCAAAAACATGTAAATTCGCATCAGAAGCTGATTCAGCCGACGATTGTTGGCAGCCAGTTCAAGTGTTGAAAACAGGCCGTGGCGAGCCATAAGCGGAGGCTCAGCGACAACATTCGTCAACACAAAATGACGATCCAGTTCCCCAAATCCTCGGAGATGTAATCTCTATGCCCATCCAATCAAGACTTGGGATTCAACCTGCATCAGGATCGTGACTTGCCACATGTTTCGAGGATTTCGGGTACTGTGGCGTGCACTGCTGCCTTATCACCATTCCTTGTACTCATCGTGCATCAAAAATTGCATCCAACTGCAAGACGGGCTTCGACTGAGCTGTGTTCAAGACAGTCGGGGTGCGTCAGGCGTGGGTTCTGCGCTCCAAAGCGCAGAGAAACAGTCGCCTTCACCAGTGCCATCGAACTCATCCAGAAATTTCAAGCGCCCGGCGGCAATGGCAAACACCAAAGCCTGCAAGGCAATGCGATGGCAATGTTATAGCACCTTGATGTTGAGACACAGTCTGGTGGCACTCGCACACAGGCAATCATGCGTAATGTCAGCACAGACCAGCCCCTTTCTCGGGCCCTTACCAACACCGCATCACGCCCCGGCAAAATTGCGCCACTGGTCAAAGTCCTGATCGGCAGGCAATGGCCGGCAGGATAGCCTCACATCCCTAGGTGCTCGAGAGAGCACAAACACCCCGAAGACTTCGGGCCAGGCGCCCGCCGGCGCTCGCAGCGTAGTCTGGCTGGAGAGCTTTGAGACTCCACGGCCGTCGGCTCGACAGCAGCGATGCCAGCGATCCGCTCCGGGAGCTCCTGAGTCTGAGCTTCGCATCCGAACATTCCGAGTCCGAGTCGCGTCCAAGTCGCGAAATCGGCTTCTTCCAGGCGCTTTAGGAGAGGAACGCCCAGACTTGAAGCCTAAAGAGCATGATTGTGTGCAGAAGCATCTGGGAAAGATGGTCGAGCCTGCTTGCGGCGGGCGAGCAAGAGGAGAAGGTCCTCGCACCAAAAAACGTGCAGGCTCAGAATCAGAAGTGCAGGACGTTGCATCACTGTGCCGCCCATCCTCCACCACCTTCGGATCAACAAAAGCCGGTGTCCTTGCAGGAACGAATTTCGACTTATAAACACGTGTGCAAGTTTGGGGCGTCCAACCTTGGCACCGCATCCTCGGACTCGGTGCCGAGGCCCAAAGCGGCGTCCAAGAGCTCGACAGCCTTGGCCTGCAGCTGCCCCAGACGCCCAAGTGCATCTCAAGGAATCAACTGCTTCAAGGGATGGCACCGCAATGCAGCGGCGCTTCATGCTACTTGAAGTTTGAAGTGGCTGGAACCTGCCTCTGTGTAAACCCAGAACTGTCATCGGAGTTTGGCTAGCACCCTCGGTGACCCTGTTGACTGGTGGTCCGAATGGCTTGTGCCCATGTGACGTTACATCGTCAGACGATTTGATGATTTTCGGTTCTGGTGAAAACATCGGCAGGGGCCGAGCACATGATGGGCTGGCGAAGACGAAGTCTAACGCCGGACAAACTATGAGGACACCACCTGCATCCGTACATAAATAACGGGGAGCAACAACTCGAAACCGGAGCACACACCCTGACATCCACCGAGGCCACAGGCTCTTGAGAGTTATTTCAGGTTCCCTACCCAATCCTCCTCCAGGTTTTTGCGTTCGTTGCCACCTGGCCGGCTTCATTTACCTGCTTTGGAGGCCTCCCCCCCTCCCCCCTCCTCCTGCCCCCTCCCACCCTCCCCCCCCCTCCCCCCCCTCCCGTTGTTTCGGTTGGGGTTGCGAGCCCCCCTAGCATGGTGTATACGACATCCACTGCCCCCTCGCCCTGCCACTACAGAGCCGAGGCGGGCGGCGTAGCGTTAAAATTAGAAGCACCATTACCATCGGTAAACTCTGTCTAGACAGGGTCGTGGAAGAGACGACCCGTGGCCAAAACGATTGTTCTCGGCGCACGTCACCGCGTTTCTGCGCGTTTTGCGGATGTCGGAAGCCGGACGCAGGGCAAGACCGAGTCAGTCGAACACTTGGCAGGCTTTGCTATTCCACTCGCCGGCCTGACACCTCACTGGCGGCTAGCCGCTAGCCAGGCAAGGAATGAGACTGCTCTTTGCACCATTGAACTTCTCAAGAACCAGAAGCTACCCAGCGGAAGCTCAAGTGAGCTTCAGATGCAGATAACAAGTGCCAAGCAGCTGTCCAGCCAAGCTGAATGCAGCACTGGATCAGAAGCCTAGGACAAATCACTCGAATCGAACTGTGTAAAGATTCGCAAAGGCCTTGCGAAGCGATTGCACATTGCAGGTGAAGCCGCTCGTATGTCCGGGCACTTGGCATGCACCCTGCCGCAGCCATCCGTTCGTGGGTGGACATCGCCAAGTCGGGCTTTCCTCGCATGTCTTGGAGAGACTGGAGCGACGTGAAATCCTGTCGTTTCCTGACTGCAGACTGGGGGAGTGGCCGCAACGAACACAAGCAGCGATAAGAGCTCCGTACCTGTGAGGTTCAGAAGGCCAAGCGACCCGGCAAAGAAGGCTCGATCCAGTACCCCGTGACACTCAATACGTAGTGTGCCAGGTTGCACGTAAGCATTGGGCTGCAAGTGATATTCTCGTGACATATCATCGAAGATGGACATGGCGCGCTGCAGTTCACCGCGAGAGGAATACAGCCGGATGCCTCGACTCTGGATCAGCGAGAACCGAGAAGACGTGCTTCAAAGAAATTCGCAGAAGTTTGTGCCACGGCGACAAATGTGATGGCAAATGGTGGCAATTGCTGGCAACTTGCAGGTCGCAAGCGTCGCATTGGAAGGCTGCATGCCCAGCTCCTCGCAATCCAATCTCAGCACAAATCACATGGCGGCTCGCGAGGGCACCTTCATCTGTGCCAGAAGCTGCTCGGCTCCCTTAAAGTAATTCTGATGGACGCAGGCTTCCAACCTTGAAGGGAATGGTGCGAAGCGAAATTCAACACAGGCTGCAGAGCTCTGCTGTGGCTTTCCTACCTTGCAAGGAAGCGCACCTGAGCATAGCCATAACCTCTACAGAGCCACCCATCCAGCTATATGCCAGCAAGTTGCAACACGTCAAACAACATAGCATCCAAGTATATAGTGTCGCGGCGCATCTTTTCCACAAAAGCCAGTGCCTCCTCTACCTGAGACAACTTGAAGGCTATTTAAATTGGGGCTGGCTACAGCGAGCACAGCTAGCACGCGAACGCATCTGTGACGAAGGCCTTGCCAACGTTGCACAGACCCCGAATCATCGCGGAGTAGGTCACCTACAGGGCACCCAACAAAGGTTCCCAATTGTGAGACTGGAGGAATTCCACAATGTGAACACACACACACACACCACACTTAACCAGGTTGCGAAGTCAGGCTTTAGCTTGTCGCCAGCAAGGTCCTCAAAGAGTGTGCGGCCTCGGTAGGCCAAAAACATGCCAACTGCGCAGGACAGAAATGAAATCCTTGGGGGACTCTTTCATGGTAAGGCAAGCTTTCTGCCGCCAGCTTCATGCAGCTGTTAAATTAAAAATTTGGGTCACGGGCCATCGATTTCTCGGTGGTTGTGTTACAAAGGTTCTGGCACGTTCTGGTCATGTTCTAGATCCTAGGTCATGGAGAAGCTTCGGGGTAAAGTTTCAATTGAACATGGTGGTGTAAGGAGTCAGAGAGTGCGCCAAAAGCCTTCTTCTTCATACACAAAGCCCCCCCTTCCCCCCTCCCCCGCCCCTCTCCTTTCCAAACACCACCCCTCCCCCCCCCCCCCAAAAAAAAAAAAAACGGAAGCAAGCCCCCCCCCCTCCCCTCCCCACCACGACCACGGACTACCAGTACCACACTACTTCTACCACTTCCACCACTACAACTACTACTACTCCTACTACTACTACTACTACTACTACTACTATTACTACTACTACTACTACTACTACTACTACTACTACTACTACTACTACTACTACTACTACTACTACTGCTACTGCTACTGCTACTGCTACTGCTACTGCTACTGCTACTGCTACTACTACTACTACTGCTACTGCTACTACTACTACTTACTACTACTACTCCTACTCCAACTCCTACTCCTACTCCTATGCCTACTACTACTACTACTACTACTACTACTGCCACTACTACTACTACTACTACGACAACAACAACTACTACTACTACTACTACTACTACTACTACTACTACTACTACTGCCACTACTATTACTACCACTACCACTACCACTACGACGACGACTACTACTACTACTACTACTACTACTGCCACTACTAGTACAACTACTATTACTGCTACTACTACTACCACTGCCACTACTACCACTACTACTACGGCTACTACTACTACCACTCTACTTCTACCACTCTACAACTACAGCTACAGCTACAGCTACAGCTACTACTACTACTACTACTACTACTACTACTACTACTACTACTACTACTACTACTACTACTACTACTACTACTACTACTACTACTACTACTACTCTACTCCTACTACTGCTACTACTAACTACTACTACTGCTACCTGGGGGAGGGCAGTGAGGCACACTATCAAGCAGTCTCGACATCAAGGCCTCGCTGGTATGCAGGGTTTGGCTTCAAAGCAAACCATGTGTACTTTCTGGTT
The DNA here is from genome assembly GCA_905221615.1 of Symbiodinium sp. CCMP2592. Lineage (NCBI taxonomy): Eukaryota > Dinophyceae > Suessiales > Symbiodiniaceae > Symbiodinium > Symbiodinium sp. CCMP2592. The sequence goes on along the minus strand of CAJNDT010002391.1, from coordinate 325,361 downwards.
AGTCCCTGCATCTGAGGTCTTCTGGGCTGTCATCAGAAGGACACACGCTTGCAGCTATCCCCATCATACTGCACACTTCCATTCTTTCCTTGTCTTGCGACGGCCCCTTTAGTCGTGGCAGGAACTGGCTGGGATTTCCTCACCCGTCTTCTCGGCTGCATCTCTGCCACATGCAAGCCAGGACACACAGGTCCACTTGCCCCAGCTGCGCGCAAACAACGATGAGAGACCTTGGGCCGCAGCTCATAGCAAGTGCATACGCCATCAGGCGTAAAGTGAACAAGTTCCTTCCACTGTCAATCCAAAGTGGCTTCATGCTCCGAAGGTCGACTGCATTGCCGGTCTGTCGCACTTGCTTGATGCACTTCATCGCCTCATCGATCTTCTGCCTTCTTGCCAGCCTTGTGAGGGCAGCACTCTTGCGACATGCACCGAATACGTTTCGAAGTCGACGCTTGGATGTTGTTTTGGAAAGTGCAGAAGCAGAAGCCCCCACATGTAGACGTTCAGTCCCCGGATGCACGCCTAGACTCTCATCAGTGAATCTGTGCCAAGTTGCCACCGAGCGAGAGCCAGAAGTTTGGATGATCCAGACGATCCTGCCCACAACGCCGGTGCAGCTTCGTTCCGTTGGTCATGTTGGCCACTGTTTATTTCCACATTGTGCTAAGTCCAGAGTCTGATGCCTGGCTTCGAGCAGCCCGTCTTCCGAACCAGCACCATAACCGCCGGCCGCACCCGCCACACTCGTGTACTGCCCTCTTCGGTACCCTTTAATTGGCACCCTGTGAGGCCCCTTGGCCTGCAGGCACGCTCCAAGCTGCTCGGCGGGCCAAGCGATGCGCAGAGTCAAAGTCGCCGAGTTCGATGCACGCCTTCTGACCGGCGAGACATTCCTGGAGTCCCTGGACACCACGTTGCAGCAATGGCGCCTCGAAGACTTTGGCATAGAACGCAGGCTCAGGCAGCGAGCCAGAGCCGACCTGAACGCGAGAGACAGGTTTAAGCTTACGCTTTGTTGTCATCGAAACCACGCCAGCAGCCCGCTAGCAGTGCTTGCCTCTTCCTCCTTCTTATCAGCCACAGAGATCCAGAGATCGACAGCCACGTCCGGGCGTCCAGGAGGAAACGACAACGCCTCCAAAGGGATCATACCAAGAAATCAAGCTTTGGGAAAAGCATGTCTGTTCGCGACTGCCGTTGTCGATGACATGCAAAGCGCTCCCGATGAGCTGTGTCGCGAGAAGGCATGTACAAACTTTCTGGCTCGATGCGACATCACATCTGTTGCCAGACTTGCATGATAGGGCGGTGCGTCTCTGCATCGCCCATCCACTTCCAATGTTTACACAAGATCGACCTTTGCAACTTCTTGCTAGCCTCTGCTGCCTGTACAGGGTCCAACTAACATTGTCTGTAGCATCGGACGGCACAACTTTTTGGAACAGACATCTACACTGGCGTTTTCACCTACTTTCAAATGTAGCAGGAGCAGCAGCAGATAGCACTAGCCGCTGCATTATGCTGCAGTAGCTGCACGATCATCTTTTTTTCAGGTGGTCATCACTGCCCCTGCAGCCACCACACACAACAAAAACCTGACACCCTCGCGGCCTACTGTACAGCACCATGGGTTTGAGTGCGGGAGCAGTCGACAAGGAGTTGGTAGAACTACGGCTGCAGCAAAATGCCCACATTGTGACTTGCACATGCTGTGCTACAAGTACATCGTCGCCGTATAATACATGAGATATCAAGAAGCTACCATGAGTGTGAAAGGCTTTCGGAATGCCAAAACAGGAATTGGGATCGGACACCTGAGACCTTTGAATTGCTGTTTAATGCCGATCGACTGGAGGTCAGATTCGGTCAGACAAGGGGGCTGTAAGCTGATGCCATAGCTGTAGCTCCTGCTGTTCCCTTCATTGACACCGTCATGAGCTCAGAGCCTGAGTTTGCTGTGTCACGCCTGGGCCGGATGGATCGTCGCCTGGCAAAGCGGTCGCCATGTAAGGACGTTGCTGAATCGCGGCACTCTCACACCTGCTGCACCAGAGTCGCGTGGCCGGTCCTCCTGCAACGTTGATGAATAATACCGAGGGTTTTCCTGGTCCTATTCCCTCCGCGCATGTAAGTAAGCCCGGTGCTGCGAGAGCCCGAGGACGAGGGCTGCCGCGAATTGCATTGCAAAGGGTGGCTGCGCGGCTTTGGCGGAAGGCCACACCCAAGAAAGGTCCTATCCTAAGCTCCGAGAAACATGAAAAGCAACCCGTGAACCTCGGGCTTGCAATCCAAGGCTTCCAAGGCGCAAATGCCAGCCGATTGTGAAGGCGGCGATGAGCAGAATCATCTGGCAGGCAGGTGGGTGAGAGAATAGCTGCAGTCAGGTCTTATGATGATACCGCCTCCTGGGCAGTGGCCAAGATGTCATGTAAAGACCCCACAGTGCAGTCATCACGTGCTGCATGCACAGGCGGCAGCAGGCAAACGACCTCAGGAAGATCCAACCAAACGAATCTTGTTTCAGCTAAAGCGGCCAACTTACTTTTAGGGCCAAGAAGCTGCCGCAGCGAAAATGAAACTCCTAGCGAATCTCATGGCGTAGGAGCTTTGCTTCACCTTCGCTCGGCCAGCTCTGCGACAAACTGCACACGTCCTTCCAGGATTGTAGGCCGAGGCACAGTAAATGAATATATGGAGCAGCCAGGGCGTGAGGGCCCCAGGTGAGAGAATTTCTTTTGAGAAGCCTCAAAAAGGCTTCTGACAACGCACAACGTGCGCAATCGATGCAAAATAGCAGATGCTGCCAAGTGGCGCTGGAAGCGCTGGGCTACGTTGCGTCGCAGATTGTAAGAGTAGTAGTAAGCGGAAGGACTTGAGTCGAGACTGCGGTGCACAGTTGCTGACGTGAATGCCTCGAGTCGGAACGTGCTTACCTCGACAACTTGGTATACAAACAACCTTGAATATGATAACCGGATGCAGCACGGACAAGTGCGCAGCAATGTCCGGGGCTCACATAGCAGACTCAAGGCAGAAACATGGACTCGCGGACATGCCTCCCGCAGCTGGAGGGGACGACGCCAATCGCATGCTGCTAGGTCAGTCAAGTGTCTGCATATCCCCGTTGCTTTCATGATGGAGTTAGCCAGCTAGCCGTTCTCGCAAGATGTCTGGTACCAAGCTTCCTTTATCTAGCCGTCATGAACAGCTCTGATGGGCTTGAGAGCAACTCCGCTTTGTAACTCCCATCCCGACAAACTTCGGCGAGCCAGCCAGCAAGAGCGAAAATCCATGCTCCGCGTGTGGGGCCAACGCAGGCGACCCAAAGTTCAAGTTCGGGCAGCGGCTTCGGAAAGATCTGTGCATTGGCATGGGTCCACCTTGTTCGCGACACGCACAAGCCCGTACTCATACATTGACACAAGAAAACCAGCAGATATGGCATGTCGAATTAGATGCATACATCTATGGCAATGCGAGACTGCCCCATTAAACAACTGAGCGACGAATGGATGTGCACGAATTAGAAATCGGATCCTGCGCCAACCAATCAATCCATCGGCAAACAAATCGTCGCATCAACACGGATGCTTCACTGATCCAATGCACTTGCTTCCTGCAACGCAGTTCCTTACAGACTTCTCTGCGTCTGTCTCGACTGATCTGTCTCTGATAGGTCCTGCTCCGGGCCAGTGGGTTCCAATCTAAACGTGCCTTTCTTCGAATCCTAGAACTCAGAAGCGCGAGCACACCGGACGTGGACGGATAGTCACGGAGTAGCCTGTTCCGCCAACTCCAGCATGTCCAAGCTAGCCATCATGACATGCAGTTGAAGCTCTCGGCGATGACTGAATCTCGAGCCTACTATTCGCCGCGAGCTTGTCCGAGATTGGCTGATAGCCTGCAAATGGCTGCCGAGTGTGAGTGTGTGTGTAGTACATGTACATATCCATATGTATATGTATTATACGTGTATATACATGTGTACATATGGATCCAAATTTACGTATTCAAGCATGTTTAAATCAATACAACTGAACAATTATCTTACATTACATTGTACAAATCTTACATGGTCTTGTCTGTATGTGCAGGACCACAGCCCTCTGCCCGCTAGACGCGCCACTTCTACAGGATTTGCAAGTGGCGCACCCGGAGGGAGGCGTAACCTGAGCAGGCTTTCGCTGATGCAAAAGGCACCACTGCTGAAATCGAGGTGGCGGCTTTGCCGGCTCTTCGGCTGAGGGCCCTCGCCCCACTCCGCCGAAGCGGCGCACCGGAGGCAAATGACTACCGGCGAGGATGCTGACAGCATTGACTTATGGTTCTTGAAAGAGTTGCGGCCTGTGGATGGCCGATGCTCGGAGCTTCTGGAATTGTCTTAATTGACGACTACAGGGAGTGTCTGTTCGATTGCGCTTGCTAGCCAAAGATTGTGCAGCAGAAAGATCCTGCGCGACTAAAGAGTTGAGGCCGGAGCTTTGCTGCGACGCCTGAGCGAAAGCCTGAGCCCATGCCTGGGCCTTGCGGCGGGCTGAAGCGCGCGCAAAGGAAGCAAAGGCGTAGCAAAGGCGTAGCAAGGCCGAAGAAATCTTCTCTGCCTTGGCCTCGAGGATTTTTCCCAGTTCCGGAACTCCGCTGGAGACTGGCCTTGGGCTTGGACTGTCTGACTCCGATGGGCTCGGTTCTCAGCACTCTGGAGTCAAAGCAGTCTAGTGAGTCTAGTTGATGTGCTGAATCTGCTGCCACCAACAAAGCATCTTTCTCGACACAACACCCTGAACTTGAGCACACGCATTGTTTTTGGCACGTGCGAGGCGTCTTCGAAGAGCTTTCATCACGGGAGTGTTGGGCTCTCTTTCCACTGCTCTTTGCAGGAGCGCAATCTTCCTGGCACTGCGACTATGAAGACGGGTTCCACACCGCTGTAGCATCGCACTCAACACTACGAATTGGAGCATCCTGCTATGCGTGCCGTGTGCCTGGAGATCGTGGTGAAACAGACACATGACCTCGTCTGAAGCATCTTGTCCCTCACATGTTCGATCAACTCGATTGAATGATTGAATGTATTGTGCCGGCCTAGGTCCCCAAACGCTGATAGAACACGACCACCACGACCACAGACCAGGACCACCAAGACGACCAAAACGAGCGGGAGGAGGACAAGGAGACTGCCAGCACCGTTACACGGCCAAAATGCTTTCCCTGAAATGCTGGCTCGATAACACCGCCACAATGCTGAACCCGAAGTGCTGACAGATTCAGGACCACGGCCAGCATGCTTTGCCCCAAGAAGTGTGAGGGCCGCTTCTGGTGAGTGAGCCTCTTCAATGCGTCTTTTCTGGTGCTTTTTCG
>CAJNDT010002391.1:0-315000 GCA_905221615.1 Symbiodinium sp. CCMP2592 | reverse complement strand
CCCAGATGCAACATGAATTGCATCTAACCAAGCTTCGTCCATACTCCCCGGCTTTAACCGGTACTTGGCCTTAGCACTGAGATCTGACTGTGACAGGTACGGCAGCAGTCTGGCGACACAGGAGTTCTCGTGAAGTTGGGCCGATACCCAGACGGCGAAGTGAAGAAGCTGTGCTCTCAAAGGGCGACCCTTGTAGATCATAATGCCATTCATCTCTTCGTTCGTTCCGCCCCGGATCTTTTTACCGTAGAGTGCATCAAGGAGTTTGTCGCGGGCTTTCTGCACCTCATCGATATCAAGGCGATCATCCAACTCTTTCTTGGAAGAAAGCAACAGATTTTCCAGGAAATTGATCGGGAGGTCAAGCGCGCCATCCGCTTGGCCTTTGCTGCGAGAGTTGCCCAGCTGCTCCGAGAGTGCCTGCCGTGTCCTCAAACTCCTCTTCGCCTCCACCTTCTCCTCTGCCGAACCGTCTGAGGTCTGTTGACCAAACATGGCACCAAGAGCATGCATGGCGTCCAGGGAAGATGCTTCTGAGAAGATGATTCAAAATCTGTTTTGGACGACTCTCTGGGCTGCCTTGGGGATGCACAATCAACACATCTACATACTCCCGCCATGTGCCCAGAACATTGGAGCAGACTCCCCTGAAAATGGCAGTGACAGCCATGCAGCTCAATGCACTTGCGTGTGGAGTTCCTGATGTCGAAAGTCTCACCCTGATTGCGAGAGCATGGCATTCGGGCAGGAGTCCAGCTGGCCTGCCTGACCACCTGCCAGGCTGCAAGCTGAGGTTTTAGGTGCCAGTGGTCAACACAGGCCTTAACCGAGATGGATGTGGCTTCCTGGGAACCCATGCCCGCCGTGGCCGGGACCCAGCTCACATTCCTGGAGATCATGACCCCTCATCTCCTGTCTAGTTAACTGTCGTAGGATGACTCTTTGCTTCCGGCAGCCTGGAGGAGGCAGTCGCAAAGGCCGACGGAGAAACCGACTGCAAGCGGAGCGGGCAAAACTCTGCGAACCGTCCAAAAGCGTCGGCCAAAAGCTCACTGCCTTGAAAATCTAGTACACCAGAGCACCCCGCGCACCCCAACTGAACCTCAAACGCAACAGAGAAAGCCTCACGGTTAAGGCTTTACTGGAGGGCGAAGGATTTTTATGGACACCAGGTAGACCTGAGGCAGAGCTAAACAAGATAATCTGAAAAGTCTCATTTTCTCAGAGCTCCAGGATAACAAAGAGAAATAAGAAAATCTCAGAGGCTGGTTTTCTTACTTGATCCCGTTCTTGGAGGAGCTCTGTGGCAGATCTTGGGTCCTCCATTGAGCCCAGGCGGACTCGATAAGAAAATATGGTTTTTAAGTTAAGAAAACACCAGACTCCCCGACCGGCTTCAACAATAACAAAACCAGACTACCCTGGCCGCCGAAAGCGCTCTTATCCAGCGCTACCGCCGTTCCCCCACAGTGCCACACATCGCTCTCGTGAAATAATCTGTCGCAGGAACTTGCTCTCTTTACCCGTTCGTGCTACGAGTGTGTAGACGACCCAGGCCATGAATAATGCTTGCACTCAACTTGCACCTGTTGTACCACAGCTGGCTTCCAGCTGATGGCCCTGCCGTGGCAATCTTGCTCATAAACCTTCTGCGCAAGAGCGCAAAGCCCTGACTTGCTTGCCTTCCCAAGCGGCCCTGAGCATCCACAGGACCCTGAAGGGCAGTGGAAATGAATCAGAAGGACAATGGCATGATACGCACGTTCCCCACGTTGGCCAAAGGCTGCAACCAAAGGACAAGCGCAGAGCCTAGGCAGGGATCTCTAAGGCCGCGGCCGATGGCAGCCCTGGCCCTTGGCCTCGGTCTTGCAAACGTTCTGGTCCTGTCCTGGTCCTGGTTTCGCCTCTCTACAGACAGGACTCAACTCGAAGAGCTGATCACAGCTCTGCCGCTCTGCGCTCTGAACCCCTCTCTGGGACTGAGCATGCCGCGAGAGTCGCACCTAGCAGAAGCTTCTCATGCTCTAGTTACAAAGACGAAAGAAATACTTGTCGTTAGCTTGCACCGGAGCCTGGAAGACGATTGAACGCCCTCGATCCGGGCTGGCTTCTGCCACCTCAGCCAGCAATGCATGAGCTGCGTTGCATGGAAACCAGCCTTTCCGGCTCCGACTCCACAGGCGAGACGCTCTGTTTGTCACCGCTCTGGTTTGCTCCACACGCCAAGCGCTCCAGCTTCGGCTTCTGAATGCACGTGACCCAGCACCACGATTGGGCATCCACAGCTCAACATAAGAGTATCACAGAAATGAGACTTCCAAGGGTGGACATCCAACATGCGACAAGTGCTTGCGGGGTTCGCATTGAAGCGCTCCAAAAGCTCATCTGGCACGACAGAACTTCTGCCTTTGGCAGGCAACTGTCTCATGCCCGATGGGTCCAGAGGCTCCAAAGGTGCACCTTCCTCAAGTCCAGCACGAAGATGGCAGCGTTTAGATGACCGCCGAACAAGATCCGTTGTCGGAAGTCATGTGTTCGTATAAGTACATGCAGTGCCCATCACGCATTCTTGCGATGTCATGGCTCTGCAAAGAGTAGCTGAACCTTCAACATCACGATCTGTTGACACGGGCCGTCTTCGACGAAGCATCTCGCAATGTGACTGTGAAGATGGGCTACGGCTATGCACCCTGGGGGCGGCCTTGAACTGGCTCAGCTGCTCTTCTGAAAGGGGGGCGTTCCTCTGCCTCTCACATGAGTTCATCCCAGCACGATGGTGCTAGGAGGAGGGGGTACTGGATCCTCAGTGCCATCGTGTGCGGATCTCTTCTCGGTGTTGATTTATCTCATCGCTCCTCGCTTTGCAACTAGCCCTCCACCGTATCCGCAGGACTGGAAACTTCCAAGACTAAGATCTGTCCTCTGAGGTTGTCGAAGATGGTGCACGAGAAGTGTGGTATCACTTTCTCCCTAGTCTCACACAGTTGCCTTCTGCCGCATCAGCCAGGATTGTGGACAATCCGTGATGCCGCTACTTTTGGAACTTTCTAGCACAGTCTGGTCATGCATCAAAAAGGTCGTGGACTCCCTCTCTGAGTTGCGCTGGGGCCACTGCTGTGGCAGGCTCAGGGGTGCCCTCATGCGATTTGGCCGCGCTTGGGGCGTGGCTGGAGGCCAACCCACGCGTGTCCTGCTGGACCTCGCACTTTTTGTGCGCGGCTGGCCGTTCGACGCTCGCTCTTGGGTTGCCCTGTCGAGCTTCGCTCTTGTCGCACGCAGGTTGCTGCTTGGGTGCACTTCGGCTTTTGTTTGTCCTTTGTCGTTCCCTCTGCTCTTGCCAGCTTGAACTCCGAGTGGAGAGGACGATGACGACTACGGAGTGCCCTGAGATATCGGGAGGGATAGTGCCTCAAGCACAGCTTCCCTTGAGTTGCCACTCAGTCACTCAAGCACTGGAGTCACTGGGGTTTGTGGACTTCACGGACCAGGCCGCCTGCCACTAAACCCGTGAAGACACACAGAACAGGCAGCATTGGTGAACTCGGAAGACAGGCAACACTCAGGTCAAAGATGCCTTTGGTGCTGCCTAAAATCCAACTGTTTGCCAACGATCTTGTCTGGACCGGCGTAGCTTTGCCAGCCCACCTGCGAAGTCAACTATAACTATCCTCTGCGTTTGTTGCACGGCTCCCATAACTTGTCTGGTCTCTGCTCTGCCGGCTCTGCCTCTGCTGCTGAGGTCACAGGCGCAGGGAGGCGATCTTGGGGCCAGAGCCTCCTGCGGACGGCCAATTCAGGAGAGCACAACGCACCAATTTACTAATGCACCCTGAAATGCCCGTCCTGCGGGCTTGCAGATAGGCTCTCCGGCCCTGGTGGTCGTGAGACACACCGTGATAGATCAGCTCCTTCATGTCAGGTCCGCTCCTGAGAAAACAGAGCAGAGCGAGCAGGGCATGCGTTGCTGCGTAGCGTCCGTGTAGCAGCGCAGCAGTGTCGACTTCGGCTCCTGAGCTGCTGCTCGTCTTCGAGCTTCAGCCTGCTGCTACACTGCGCGGCTACACTGCGTCGCACCGCCGGCACCGCCGCTCGGCCCAACTTGTGGCATGCAACAGCATGGTATAGCAGTGACTGCACAGCGGTTGGCTTCAGAAACTAGTCTCGGTACTGACCGACCGCCCACGGCGCTGACTCCCCCTTCAGTCATGACGGACTTTGTGACATCCCTCTTGGCTTTGAAGCTCCGGATCGTAGACGTATCATAACAGCGCTATGGGACGGACCTGCTGCTGAATTAAAGCTCCGGATCGTAGAAGTATCATAACAGCGCTATGGGACGGACCTGCTGCTGAAAACGAGTTTCGCAAGAAAGTGCCTTGTAATAAGGCGTCGTAGGAGAGACCCCTCCAAGAGACCCAAAACAGGGGCTCGATATATATATATATATATATATATATATCAGTTACTACGATCGCAGACGTTCGGTGCCCTCACTGAACAGACGATCGGCGATCGCACCTTTTTCATGCGACCGCAACGTGGGAGTCGGCCACAGTCGGGAGCGATCTGGGGGGCTGCCCTGGAACTAAATACTGAGCAGGCTCGGCGAACAAAGGAGAACGCCCTTTCGGAGCCGCTCGGCCTTGGCGCGGCAGACCAGCCTTGGGATCCACATAGTAGACCGGCTGATCCATGCCTCTGTTTCGAGCAGCTTTGGCCGGGGGCGCTTTGGGCACCGGCCGCTGAACAGAGGGCACGCCCATCACTTGATCCCAGTTGAGGGGAGGATCTGCCCCGTGATCGTAGCCGGCCGGCTGGTGACGATCGCGATCACGATGAGCCGGCGGCGTGACCCAGGGGGTCTTTCGGCAGAAATGACACATATCCAGGCGACGATCGCAAGCCGTGCACAAAGGAGTGCGCTGGTTGGGGGCCCACTCTTCGCGGGGGACCCGAACGGCTGCGTAACATTCGTCTTGGCCGTCCCCGTCGCAGAAGCAGCCGGTGAACAGGCCGCAATCCACGCAGGGACGGCAGAGCTGATCTGTGTCGCCAAAAGCGAGCGCTTGAAGGCCAACGTCGTTGCGAGGATCCCGCATACCGAAAAGAACAGATAGGGCGGAGAGGGTGGGATTTTTCGGTATGGCCCGATCGGCTATCGCCAAAATGGCCACGGAAAAGATAGATCAAGTCTGTTCCAACGATCGCGAAACTGATCTCCTAATTCCTACCCACCAGACCGATAATTAGGAGACCAGTTACTACGATCGCAGACGTTCGGTGCCCTCACTGAACAGACGATCGGCGATCGCACCTTTTTCATGCGACCGCAACGTGGGAGTCGGCCACAGTCGGATCATCAAAATTTCACTTGATCTTCACAAGTCCGATCGGACCCCCGATCGCCGAGGGGTGCGCCATGGCATTCACCACAGACCGCAACATCATCCGATCGGACACATCAGACAAGCGATATTCCCAGGCCCTCAAACTCCTTTCGGAAAGTCCGAGAGGACAGTGATCCAACCACACATCAGACCTGTAGCGACATCACCACGAGAGGGATTATCCGCCGGGTTCGAATCGGTCGGTACCCGATCGATATAAACAGAGCACCTAAGCTCCAGAACAAGCTCCCAGAAAATTCCTACGAGCTCGCAGACGTCCTCTTTTGCAGAGTAGCCTTTGATCAAAGCTGCCTCTACAGGCTCGGAATCGATAAAGAGGAGGACCAGCTTTCCACGGATCTCTTCCCTGAAAGTCTGTATCGCAGTGACCGCGGCTAAAAGTTCGATCAAATTTGGGTTTTCCGGGGGAACGACCTCGACATGATCTGCCATGACACCCCCGAGGCGAATTGCCTAGGCTGATCGTCCCTAGTGAACATCACTCCTCAATCAATCATCTCAGAAGAGGGATCCTTGGGGTTCGAGCTCGGCGCCGATCCATCCGTGAAGATCACCACGTCGGACTTCCGCGGCCCCGAACTGGGGATAGGCCTCGGAGGCCCATGCATCACGAGCGTCCGCCACTTGTAGAGGGAGTAGAGGAGAGCAGGCGATAGGCTCGTACTGACCGTCTTCCGGGAGTACTGCCTCTCCGACAGAGATCTCAGGAAGGCTCGGCCGATCTTCCCCCAGAGCTGCGAAGCGCCGAACATCAGCTTTCCTCTGAGCTTCCCGGCTTGGCCGGGAGACAGCTCTTCGTGTTCCAGGATCGACGAGAGCTCTTCGACCTGCTTCCTGGACTTCTTGATCTTGAGCAAGTACTGATCGAGGTCATAGGTCACGCCCAGGATCGTGGGATCCGAGCAGAGCTGAAGCTTCTGCTGATCGAACCGGGCCCCGAGCCACCAATGGACCTTCTCGGCCAGCGCGAACGCACTATCTGCCGTGGCCTCCGGCTCGAAGCCGTACTTGTCGTCATAGAAGTTGAAGCCGGCCACGATGAACACGCGCCTTAGAATGTCGGTAATCGCAGCCGAGCGACGGTTATAGTTATAGACGGCCGAGACCAAGCCGAAGGAGTGGCCGACCATCACGAAGAACGCCACCTTTCCCGTGGCCGGGTCCTTCAGAGCGACCACACTCCACTTGCGATGGGCCGGAGAGATCGGCACCTGCCGATAGGCTCGCCGCTCGTCCAGGACCCAACCACGTAGCGGGGACTTCGGCAGCCGCGAGCGCAGCCACTTGATCACCGCCACGTTCGCGTCCGTCGAGGGGAGTTCGAGTTTCTCGGTGACGATCGTCGCCATGTTGATCCCATTTGAGGTAGCACTGTCAACTCCCCTGACTTTGTTCTTTTGAACCACTTCAAAGCGCTGAGTAGGGATCCAACGATCATCGCCGACGAACTCCGAGACTTCGGCCTCGTCGAAGAAGGGACCGATCGCCGACCCTTCTCGAACATCTTCCATGGTCCCTTCCCAGACCTTGGGAGAGTGCTCGGTGATCGGAGATTTCCGAATCGCACCTAACACCTTCGATCGAAATTCCCAGGCCCTCGAGCGAAGGGCATCAAGCGAGAGATGCTCCGCATGAGGTTTGCGATCGGGCTTCCAGCGGTGGGAGGAGGCAATATCGCCGACGATCGGCATGCCCGCCATGATCTGATCCACCAGGTCAGTGTCACTGCATTTGGCCTCATTCATGAGCTCCCGCCAAAGGGCGACGTGGAAGAACTGACCCATTTCCAGTGGACGATCGTCGGGGCCGCTGCGAAGAAGACGGCGCAAATGCTGATCTGGTATCTGCTTGAGCAAGAAATCAGAGGACGGGAGCAAATCCTGAGCTCGCCGTTCCCAATGCTGCAGAAGAGAGGCCCGACGATCGCGCACTTGAGCAGGATCACGAACAATTTGCTCAAGAACATCAAGGAGATCGGGGTCGATATCCGCGTCCTTTGTGAACGGGTGTGTAGCTTCCAAGGCGAAAGCGATCGCTTCACCTGGGTGCATCTCAGTGCTGATCAGCGGAGCCACCACGGACTTCTTGACGATGTTCCGTGGCTTTGACCGGGGCGCCATGGGGCCGCTTCCGATCGGAGTCCGGGGTCTCGAGCGCAAAAGTGAGAGTTTGCCAGGACTGATCCACGTGATCACCTGTGTTCACCGGCGCCGGCTTGAAGCCCAGCTGAAGGAGTTGTTCGAACTCGTCGGCAGGGATCCGATCGACCCCCTGCACTGAGTACACTGCGAGGACCACCCGAGTTCCGATCCAGGGCAGAGTCGCGTGCAGAGCTTCCTTAGCGTTGAAGAGGATCTTATCGTCGACGAAGTCGGTGTTGAAACCGGGGATGGAGCGTCCCTCGATTTCTCGCACATCGGGCCCGAGCGGGTCTTCGATCCAGAGCCCGCCTCCTTCAAACGACCCGAGCTTGAAGACAATGTTCGGGATCGGCTCATTGCCTGAGTCCCGGTGAGGTTCGGCCTCCTGATCGTAGAGGACGGCGAACGACCTGAAGAGCGCCTCAGGAGCCTGTTGAGCGATGTACTTGGTGATCGCCTTGATCGCCCACGGCCATGAGTGGCAAGACGATCGCAGTCTTGTGATGCCTCCATGGCGATAGGCTCCCGCGAAGAAAGCTCCGCCTCGTTCGTCGGCAGCCTTATGCTGACCTTGAACAGGGAGCTCTGTCGCCAAGTCGAGGATCTCCTCACGTAGAAGCGGAGCTCGCTTTTTCAGGAGATCTTGCGCGCGGGATTCCAGATCACAGCCCCCACGCGCGCCGGACACGGTAAGGTGAGGAGCGCTATCAGATTCGCTGGGAACCGATCAGTGGTTGCCGATCATGGCATGCGGCTCCCCACAGACCATGCACAGGTGCTTGAAACGACAGTTGTCGCCAGACACGCACCCGAGCGAGGAGTTGAAGTAGTGGCACCGGCGAGCGCCCTGCACCTTCTTGGCCGCATCGGCGATGAGCTTCCACTCCTTCTCTGGGATCCGATTGTCCCGCTTGAGCTTCTTGTTGGGATCCTCCTTAACGACCTTCTTCGGCGGATCGTCCTTCGAAGGAGTCTGCAGTCGCTTCTTCTTCTTCCCTCCGCCCCGAGGCCTTTTGAACGGGGTGTGGGGAGGAGGAGGAACCTCATCCTCCTTGACCTGATCAGGGTTATTCGCGAGCTGCTGGCGGTTCTGTTCCATCTTCGAGAGAGTCGCAGAAGTGCGAGCATCATTCCACAAATATTTGTGGTTTGTGAGCACCTCGACCAGGGCCTGCGAGAACGAGATGTACGTCGCCCTCTGTTCAGACAGCAGGCGAAAGATCTTCTTCCGGATAGCTCGGTCCGCCGCCATGAGGAATGGCAAGCCGGGGCATTCCGAGCGGAACTGCTCCAATTCCTGCAAGTACTTCAGTGGGCCCTCGGCGCGTGAGAACGCGCAAATGTTGAGGTATTCGAGCGCCATGAAGAAAGCATGCAGACGGTTGAAGAGAGTCGTGACATCGGTGACCGGCTCAGGCTGATCAGCCTTAGAGATGGACAGAAGATCTTCAGCGTTCCGAGAAAGTCCAGACTTGACAACTATAACGTCCGAGCGGGTCCTGATCTCGGCCGGCTCATAGAATGGAACTATCCCATGGATCAGGAAATCGCGGGACAGCCGCTCGACGAACTTCTTATGCGGCTCCTTGGCGTCGATTAGGATGACGTCGGGGTGAACCCTCACAAAGCGATCGCGAAACTCCGCGTGGTCCTCTTGGGAGAGCTCCGGGATCTTGTTCGGGTCCTCCTCCATACGAGCTCGCCGAGAGGCGTACTGCGTCTGCAGCGCTTGAGCAGCTTGCCACACCGCCGCCAAGGACATCACGGAGAGCTCCTGTGCTGCCGCATCAGCCCCGAGCGGGGTCACAGCCGGCGGATTGTCGCCTTCGCCGAGGTGAGATCCTGCCCTAGCATTGCGAACATCTCGACCGTGAGGAGACCTTTGTCGGCCGAGAGCCTGCAGAGGGCTGGATCTAGCCCCTGTCTCCCGAAGATCTGGCGCAGGTTCAGCTTCGGGGTCGCCGCCTCATTCGCGTATGCGGTGCGATCGACCATGGCTGCCTAACGAGCTGTCTGAAAAGAAAAGCTACGGTCAGGGAGAGGCTTAACTCGAACGGCCATCGTGACTGCGAACAGCTGTGTTCACGGCTCCGTAAAGATCTTACCGGAACACAACGAGCACATCTGAGTACTCGGCGGAATCTCGCCGAGGTCCTCGCACTCGGTGATCGCGTACCGGCCGCAGAGCGTTCGCTCCGTGCCCGTACCATCTATATACATGGCATGATATTTAAGACTCAGATCCTTTGAGGATCCCGCAGCCGATCTAGCCTTGGTGACATAGGTCAGAGCAAGATCTCCGAAGTCGACCAGATTGGTATCGTCGGCCTCGAACTCCGGTGGAGATTTCCAGTCGGATGCTATCCTCTTCGTGAGCCGCTTGACCATCTCGATCGAGATCTCTTTGCGGCTCCGAGCGTACTTCAGGACCAGCTGGCTCGGATCCTTCCAGTTCGCTTGGAGCCCAATCTCTTTATCATCGGGCTCCTGCGCCTGGACCGCCGCCGAGAGCAGCGTGACTCGGCAGGAGTGCCAGGTGATCTCCGGCACGATCTTCAGGAGCTCCTTGAGCCGCTCAGGCGAGATGTGCCCGCGCTTCAGATCGTCCGAAGCTGCAGTAGTGAGCACGTACCGCAGCCACAGGATGCTCCGTTGGTAGCTGGCAGGCCGATCGGCGAATCGCTCAGCCGATTCGAGCTCTTTCATGAAGTAGTCGCGATCGTCCATTTCGAACGCAGCTGCGTGCCATCCGTCTTCCATCCAGTCGGATCCGGAGACGGAGACTCTGGCCGCCGCGAACCGCGTTCCCTTCTTTTGTCGCTCGACCTTAGTCTGCCAAACCACCCCATAGAGAGCCTCGTCCTTCAGGGCGAGCGCCTCGGGCACGACGTGGAGCGCGTCGTCGAACCTGAGGGACGAGTAGATCATCACGAGAACCCACCATGCGAAGAACGCCATGGGGAATTGGCTCGACTTAAAACGAGCGCACACGAACCGCTCGAGCGCCGCCACCAAGATCAGAGGGATGGGAACCGCTTCCCTCGTCTCTTTCCCGCGATCGCCATAGACCTTCTTCTGCAAGGCCATGATCCGGGGATCGAGGAGGTCGGGCAACGGCAAGCCGATCCGCTTGCAGATCCATTTGACCGCCCCACGTACCGAAGGTATAACGGTGGGGCCGCAACCTCGGTCGGAGAGATCTAAGAGGTACTTGTGACGAGCACGTCGGTAGTCAGCGGGATCACCGCTAGGTTCTGCGACCGCGCCCATGTCTCGATCCTCTCCCAGTGACGAACGCACTGCTGGATAGTGCGGAAACCGCCACTCTCGAAGACGATCAACCTCAATGCATTCATCTCATCCTGAGAAAGGGGGATCCTGGCTTTGGGTTGCCTGCGATCGCGGCGTGCTCGCCGCACCTCTCCACGATCGCTTTCAGTCTCATGCCCCACTTCCGTGCCTCGCCGAGCTCGCGAGCTTTAAGCGATGCCTGTGGATCTTCAGGCCTCGGCTCGATCGCCCGCGGCCTCTTAGCGAGCGGCAATGGCATAGGAGGCTCCTTGCCAGTCCCCTTCGACTTCAGTGGCGATCGCCCGAAGACGACCGGAGCTTCAGCTAAGCCGAATCCCGGATCAGTGGCCAGATCAGCCCAGCCCGCTGCTGCCGTGCTACGAACCAGCACAAACAACAGCTCGATCGACGGAACCCACCTGCCGAGCTCCTCCTCGTTCTTCCGCCGATCTGGCGTGTGGAGTTCCTCGAGGGCAGGGACTAGATCAACGAACGCTTGCACACACTCAGCGATCGTCCCGTCCGAAACAGCCGTGAGCTTCTCGAACTGAGCCATCCGAAGATCCACCAACCATTGGCAAAAATCATCCCCGAACAGGGGGAGGGATAGGATCTTCCGAACGGACCTATCCATGCTGGGCCTGAACAGCTGCACGAACGATCGCACGTGCCTGCTAATGGTAACCGAGCGCCGTGCCTGAGACAGGTATTGATCAATCTCACTTCCAGCAGAACATGCGCTGGGATCTAGCGCGCCGAGAGGATCGCTCGGCATGTTTGTTCCGCGGAAGAGCCCGGCTGATCCGCCAGGAGGCTTCGGTCGCGCGGCGCACCACCCTCTTAGGAGCGTGCACAAAAACCGACCATCACCTAGGCTTCGATCGACAACTACTCCGAGGTGTCCATCGTGTAGGGTCCCGTTGTCGATCTGGCCGGCGGGTATGCCGGGGCGAACGCCTTCGGCACCGAGGTCGGGGTAGAGGACGAGGCGGCGATCTCCGGGCCCGTCTCCTCCACCCTGACTGTGCTGAACCGCTCATACTCCGCCTGCTCCCGATCCTGGAGGACGTCCGTGAAGACCTGCGGCGTGATCGCAGCCGAAGTGCGCGAGAAGCGCATGTCAGCCCTCATGCGATCGCGGGCTTCCGTGACGACCTGCTCGGCGATCTGCGCCTCTTCCAGCTCGCCCTCGGTCGGCACCTGAACAGTGCTCACCCTCTGGTCGAAGACCTGCTGAGCCGAGGTGGGCATGTTCGTGAGCGCCGAAGTGACAGAGGAGCCCAGCTGCTGAACCGCCTGCCGAGCCGCCTCATCCATCAGAGCCGGAGGGCCATTCCGGGCCCGAACGGCATTGTTCTCGTCGTGCGACCGGTGGGCGAGCGCCTCCTGCCGCACGAACTCCTGCGGGCAAACCTTGAGCTTGGATCGAGCCCTCACGTGGAAGTTCCCCTGATCAAGGAACTCGTCCGTCGCTGTACCCACTGGCTCCTGCTCGCCGGCGAACGCACTGCGGTACCAGGGGCCGATCACTGCAGAGAGCTGCGCGAACTGCTGGATGTGGTCTGGGCCTTCTACGCGAGCGCGTTGGGTACGGCAGGCCTGGATTGTGTTGATCAAGGCGGGCCCCGAGATGTGGCTGACCGTGAGCCAGGTGCCTGGCACGGAGGTCCGCCCGCACTTGAGATCAATCCTGTTGTTCGCGTCCCGGAACCGGAACTCAACACGATCGGCATCATTGCCATAGCCCTCTCTCGAGGCACGATCGGTAACTCGGAGCTCGCAAGTGCTCATGGCATGATCACTCGCCATAACCGCTCCTCTTGGCCCGATCGTGTAGACCCGGGCTCCGACTTCGAACGAAGTCACTGAAACCTTCCATCCCACGAAGACCGAGATGACGATCGAGGGACGGAACCACCCTTCGTTGGCCGTCCTGATCAGGACCTCGTCACAGAACTGCTGCTGGACAGAGAGGTCCGAGTCCGAACGGTATCCTCGGAACACCCAGTGGAAAAGGACCTCGTTCCCATTGAAGACCTTCACATCCACATAGGTGGCCGAGGTGTCGAACATCACCGGCCACGTGAAAGGCTGGAAAGCCGGGTGCGATAGCGCCCGACTCGCATAGGAGTCCCACTGAGCACATGGGCCCCCAGTCTTCGAGGTCATCGAGAACAGCAGAACTGCTTTGATGCCATCGAGGGTGTAGTTCGCGAACAGCGAGCAATGGTAGCCCGAGTTCGGGGGCATGACCAGATCCCGCTCCGTCAGCACATTGATCGAGCTGGCGGCATTCGAGATGATCTCCTCGGCGAGCCAGTTTTGGAACGGGGAGATCACCCGATCGTCGCGATTGTCGATGACGAGGAGGGAGTTCTGGGTCTCGTCCTCTTCTTCCACCACGAGCTGGCGGACGAACTCAGGCCGCTGAACAGCGAAGGGGTTGTGTGCCGCAGGGGCGGGGCGATCGTTGCGATGTCCCCGGCGATCGCCGCGACCCCAGCCTCCGGAGCCCCAATCGCCGGATGCGGCAGCTGGAGCCGCAGGATTCTCGGGCGCCTCTGCCTCGCCTGGAGTATAGAATCCCCAGTTTCCCGGATTCTCAGGCTGACCAAGCCGGCGAGGCAACCCGAACTGGGGAGCCATCGGGGCCGCCATCTGCCGACCTTGAGCGAAGCCCGCGGGAGGGAACGACATTGCTGCACTGGAGCGATCTATCCTGTTCCTCCCACGCCGAACTGATTTTTCGGTATGGCCCGATCGGCTATCGCCAAAATGGCCACGGAAAAGATAGATCAAGTCTGTTCCAACGATCGCGAAACTGATCTCCTAATTCCTACCCACCAGACCGATAATTAGGAGACATATATATATATATATATGTTTTGTATATATGAATTATGCATGGCATGTTTACTTCAATCGCATTTAATTGTGCTCGAATCGAGGGCTGCCGGAATATGCAACAAAGCTGCAAGTGCGTCTGAAGGCTCTTTCCTGACATCGACGAGCTCCCTCCCCCCCTTCTTGCCACACTCAAAATGATGCAACCCAACCTCCCAAAATCCAGCCAGAGAGGGCCCACCAAACCCCCCACCCCCTTCCCCTGCCCGTTTGCTCCCGTTGATGCCCTTTTCCTTGCCTGCTACCCTCCCCCTTCCCCTCCCATCCCCACCAAACCCGCCCATGTTGAGGTGAGGGGTCCCTGCTTCCGCGGGGCCAGGGGTCCCTGCTTCCGCCTCGTCCTGACCGTCCTGGCCGAGGCAGAAGCAGGGACCCCTCCCAGCACTCCGGCAGGGGCGGCTCCCACAACGGCCCACCCCCAGCCCAGCCACCCAGTGCCCAAGCCCAAGCCAGCCGTTTAGGAGAGCTCCGCCCGCATGTGACGGCTTTGCCCATCGGTCCTCGACTTTTCCGATTTTCCCAACCCCCTCCCACACAAAAGAGGGGGGTTTGGCCATGGCCACATGGGTGAGGTGGCGTGGAACCTTAGCGAGAGACCTCTCAGAAAACAAGAAGGGACCCCTCCCGGGCTTGCACGGCATAATACATACATGAACACATGGGAACAAGGGTCCCTTCCATGGGTCCCTACAAAAGTCGCTTATTTTGAAACTCGGTCAGGCCACGTTCTTACGGAAGTTTCGTTTCTCTGCACAGCCGTCGGCCTTTTTGCCTTCTACCGGCTGGATTGCTTGAGAAATGCTCGGCTCTCTCAGACACTCAGATCAACTTCAGCACACTGATAACATGTGATAACCGTGAACAGGGAGTGGATGCCTTTGCTCAATGTAGTGCTCATTGCAGGACATCATCTCCAGCTGCCGGTGCCCGCGTTTCTGCAGCACCTCGCACAAGGCTTATGTACACTCAGGACGGAAGAGCAAACACCATTTTCCGAGCCAGTGGCTGGGGCGGACTGGCTATGGGAGAGCTCCGATCTGCTGCTTGCTGGTTCTCCTTCTGATTCTGCCTCGGGCAGAAGTAGGCAGCAAGCCACCACAGCTCTCAAAGAACAACACACCCACAGCCTGCGAAGGCTTTTGCTCCACAGCAGGTGGCAAGGGCACCACCCCTTGCTTCAGAAGATACTTTGCCTTGGTGACACAGCACATGGCTACCTTTTGTCCACTGCTCCGCCTAGCTTAGAGTGTCTAAGCAGTGGGGCAATTTAACCAATAGAACCCGTGAGTGCTTCATCTGCATGGAGGCTGCTCTGCAAGGGTCCGGATTTTGGCCAATCCAGCTAACGCCACCCCGGCCCGCTGGCGGTGCAGATGTCGCAGGCTTGCTCAGGTGGGGCAGACACTCCTTCCAACCTGGGCAGTCCACAGCGCACGGCGGACTGCACAGCTAAGCAGCTCAGCTCACGTCTCACGTTGCCGGCAATATTTGCATCTACTTGCAAAGCACCGGACCGTCCATGTAGCGAGCATTGTGTCTCTTGAACTTCTCGACAACTCGCACCTGCTAGGCTACCGTAAGATCAGGACCAAGAGCAGACGCAGACCCTGGAAGCGCGATCGGCAGAGGTATTCTAAGACGTTCGAGGGGTCAGAATGTGAATCTGAAATCGCCTCGAGCGGTTTGGGCGTTGGCCTCCCGATCTTTCCACCGGCCGGCATCGCGCAAAGGATCCCAGCTCGTCTTGCTCCCTTGAGCTGATGGTCTACCGGCCTACAATGGCCAAACAAAGGGCCTGCTAGTACACATGACTTAGAGGCTTGCATGCTCTTCTATGCTCTTGTTAATCTTCGACCTTGCTTTCTGAGGCCCTGCCTCGGTCTGAATATGTCTGAGTGAACATCGACACAGGTTTGAGGCGCAACGAAACGCGGTCCCCCTCTCCACCAACGCAATATGGCAAGAACAAGGATTCACATGGCTCGCATCGGCTGTCATGAGTAACCGCGAGTAACATGACACGGCACGCCATTGAGTATATCCAACGCTTTTCAAATGTCGGTGAATCCTCCCTGCCTGCCTCCGAAACTGAGATACCGCCAGATCGGAGACACTGGATTTATCGACTGTGCCTTTCGATGCCTTCCGTTGGCCATGACGTCGCTTTGGGAGGGATATCGTCGTACTTGTAGCTGTGGGGCCACGCATGCACGCGCGTCGTCAAGGTGTCAACTGAACTCTGCCTACAGATGATTTTGGAAGCTGTGGGTGCTCAGGTGTTTTCCAAGCCCCACTATGTTTTGGATTGTTGGAGCTCCATGTGTCGATGCTCATTACAAGCGCTTCCCCCACAGAGCCCACCGTGCTTGAGGGACCGGCACTCCTTCCGGCGGATCGACGGCCTTCGGGGCCTTCGGTGCCTTCGCAGAGACACACAGCCCACAGCACCCGTCGTCGCTCCGCAGTCATAAAAGGTCCTCCGGTCCCGCGGCCTTCGCGCGTGCGGCCACAGCCTCCGAGGGAAGCGCGAGCTCTGTGCCAGACGGAGAGTCCTTCAGCGAGGTCCGACGGCTCTCAAGGCGGCTACGTGGGAAGTCTGATACCAAAGCCGCGGCATGCTCAAGGTGGTCCTGGAGTTCGTATGCGATTGGCTGCTTCAACTTCACGGCTGGAGACGTGACGTCCTGAAAGCATGCCGGCAAGCCGAGCGCACGGCCACTTGTAAGAACCGTCCAGCCCAAACGCCTTACACGACCAAACAGTTTCAACACGTATGTCCGGACCGGCTGGGTGCCCCGAAGCTGTGTGCACCTTGCCGCTGACATTATCATCGACAAGACATGCTGCGGTTTTCAGCGGCCCGCCCGACAAAAAGCCACAATGCAACGCACTCCAGGACAACTGCTGAAGCTGCTGACAGACAATCGACAGACGATCCGTTCTCAAAGCCCTTCTACACGAAATGCTGCTTTGTGGAATCGTTTCGGGCGGCATTGCCCTGCATGGCTAGCCTGAGCCACGTTTCTCGCCCAACTCCACACTGCACTCGGCCCTTTGACCAGTCCTGCACGCCTTTGGCAGATGCTGACTTCAACAATGAGCGCAAGGGAGTTGGACTCGGTGTTCAAGTGGAGTCTCCCCTTGCATTTCACGATAATCAGCCGAACTCTCTGGCATGAGCTGCGGGCAGGCACGGCGAAGGCTCGAAGTCCTTCCGTGAACGCAGCGGGTGCACTCGACAGTCTCGGTTCCGTACCGTAGCTTCCGAGTCTCCACTCTTCGGTTGGTTAAAGTGGAGAGTCACAGAGAAAATCAAAAGAAGGATTCTGGGATTCTTGCTGTGGAATGGGGGATACTTTGCTGCAGCGGTTCTCAATTCTCGTGCGAATGATACAGCTGAAGGGATCCTGCTGTGTGTTCCACGGCACTAAGTAGCACACAAGCCATCCAAGTAGATCAGCCTGTCAGACCGCTGGGTCCTTGTCGCACTTCAGCGCATGCCTCTAATGTCCCAGGCTTGCTTTCTCTCAGCAACGAGATAACAGCGAGAGCAAAACAAAATTACGACGGATTCAGCACTTCCTGCAACATCGACATTTGAAAACTGAATGCAACACGTGATAACACGTGCAGGCCGCAGCAGGCAAGGCCTGCTTGTCTTGGACTTCACCAGGGCCTGGTCTGTCCTGCACTGCTGCACAGATCGAAGAGAAAAGGACACCTTCGTGTTTGCGAATGGCTGTGGGCGCGGATAAGCGGGGAATGCCATTCGGCCTGCGAAAAGCCGAAAAGCTTGTTGATCAAGATCTTGCGCAAAAAACAGAAACCCGAAAAGTCTAAAAGTCGAACAGTATCGACAAGTCTAGAAACACCATCAAAAATGTAAAACGAAAAGCCGCGAAAAGTCTCAAACGTTCAGCGAAAAACGAAAAGCCTAAAAGAGGTGCAAAGTCCAACTAAGCCAGACCTCAACAACGGGCCGAAATGCTTGCGTCTAGGTCACTCCATGGTGCCTGCAGGGAATACACAACACTCACTGAAAGTTTGCGCTTTGAAACCCTCACACCCAAAACGTGCACCAAAAACACAATGGCTGCATTCAATTAAATTTTGAGGATGCCAAATCACCGAAATTTGCGAGTCGATGTTTCTCAAGCTTTCTTCACAATCAACCGAAGTATCCGGAAACCGACCAAACGAGAAAAAAACAAGAAGGAACACAAATCTTGGCTGAAATACGCAGCTGGGCCTCCGAAAGCCAGAAGAGCAGACCGAAATTCCACATGTTGTGGCTTGCTAGAAAACCCAAATCGTCAAGCAACATCAGAAGAGCACAACGAACCCCAAAACTCAGCCAACACACCAATGTCTTGGCTGCTTATGAGTGGCTTGGGCGGAACCCGCTCGACTGCCGACTGCTGCTCGTCTTACTGCTGCCTCAGGCCTGCCCCTAGCCTAGCCCTAGTCTTACCTGCACTTAGGCCGATCCTTCCACTGTAGCCTTTCCCCCTATCCGCCCAACCTCTTGACCTGCCTAACCCCGATCTAGCCCTGGGCCTGCCACAACACTTTCGCCGAGAGGCCTTGCTAGGCCCACCCCGAGCCTAGCCCTAGCTAAGCCTACCCCTAGCCTGGCCTGGGTCGAGCTCGTCTGAAAACCTTAAAAGAACGCAGCAGAACACGAAAAGACGGAATAAGCCGGAAGGTACCGAAAAGCTCAGACAAAAAGACACGCTAAAAGTCGAAAAGCGTAAGACCCGAACAGCGCTGAAAAGTTCGAACAGCACAGCAAAACAACAAAAGTGCCAGAAGTCTGAAAGCCGAAAAACTTGAAAAGTGCAGAAAAGCACAAAAAGTCCTGAAAAAAACGCTAGAAGTCGAAAAGCCAAAACCCTGAAAAGCGCGAAAGGCGCAGGAAAACAATGAAAGCCCGAAAGGTCAAACACTTTTTGAGTTTTCGACGTTTCGAGATTGATTGGCTTCTTCGCTAATTGAAACCGACGCCTGCTTGGGTACTTAGCTGGAATTGAGCCAGGCAGCCAAGCATGTTGCAAGGCACGCATTTTGCTCGCCGCCGTGCCACAAAGGCAGCCCGTTCAGCCGGCTCACTTGCACGAAGCGCTAAACCCCGAAGCGAGCATCCGCCAAATCGCCGCTGCTGCTCCAGGGCAAAGCCGGCATGCGACAAGCAGGCCTCGTAAGTCAAGGTGTTGTTGAAGCGCATCACGTCAGAAAACCTTATCGCAACGTCCCCCACAAGGCAAACGCTCCTGCGATCAGACCTTCCCAACTGCCTCAAGTTCACGACAGGGACCGGTGACATCCTGCGGTTTTTGTTCAACTCCGAAAGCCTAGTGACCTAGTGCGCTATTCGGCAAACAGGTGGCTGCGAGCAGCAGGGGTGACCCGGCTTTGCTTTTTTGTGTCGTGCGATAGTAAGGGCAGGCCGGGGAGAGGCACGGTTCCTGTCGCACACAAAAATCATCGCAAGAATTCCGGGGCCTAACAGAGACTTGATACAACTGTTGCGCTTGCGAGGGCATCCTCTGCATGTGTTGCCTAGACTTGCCCGAAGTGGTTTCTGCAGGACAACCTGCGCGTTGAAAAACACCACGACTGCCTCTGTCAACGGAGCGGGCAGTCGGTCCCTAGCAAGACTAATGCATGCCCAGACACTGTGGAATCCCAGGCTCGATTCCTGCAGTGACAGTATCGGGACCGCATGGGACTTGAGTCGCTTTTTCTCGCAGCACGGCGAGTCTATCGCAAGCAAGACCTTGGACTAGAGACGCTCCACATTGCAAAGCTCCCTTCACGAGATGAAGTCACCCGAATAGCACATGGCATATCCCAACGACGTAAGATACAGTCTGCACATGCCATATCTGCCAGTCGGCTCAACCACTAGCAGCTGGCCCTCACGGACAAGCAGCCGGTGGACCTGAGTTTCAGCAGGCGTCGGTGCCACCCGCGTAGACTTTTTGACCCGCGACATCCGATGCAATTTCTGTGGCCATCCTCTTGGGACAAGGTGCGGTATCCAATGCCTGACGTTGGACTTCTTGTGGCCAGTGATGCAACACCATCGAGAGGAGGCAGGCATGAAAGCTTTCTGCAGGGAGTCCCACAAGCTGCCGTCCTGGCCGCACGCGGCTGCGAAACACCTCTCTTCTTCAAGAGCCTCTTGCCATGCCTTCTCGGATAGCACGCTTGTGCCGGGGAAGCACCTGCAGCTGCAGGAAGTCGCACTGCCACACGGAGTCATGCCGTGGGCACACGTCCACGGCTGTGATCCGCCTGCAGCAGTTATCAACCGCTGCAGATGTTGGAAGCACTTGCAAGCATGTCCGGACATGCTCAAGCGCGGCTGCACTGCTGGGATCACTGCTTTCGGCCGAGGCACAACTGATGCCGTTCCGTGGTGGTTAGCTCCGACTCCAGAGCGTTGTTGCAGCTGCCAATGTCTAGCAAACGAACTTCATCGTCTTGATCCAAATCCTGCAGAGATACGTTCATCTCACTGATCGCACACTGATGCAGAAGCACTCCTCCCGCTGCAACAGCAAAGATTTGCACCAGGACAAGCTTTTCATCACCTCAGTCTGAGGAGTAGAGTAGATGGCACTCTGCCCAAGGTGCCTTGCGTCAGTCGAGCGGCTCCTGGCGCCCCAGCTTTCTCCAAGCTCGCATTCGCATACCTGCGGGGCAGGTTTTACGCTGTAGACGAAGGAAGATGCCTGACAAAAGCCTCGAAATCTGCCTGTCCCGACCCAGCTCATCCAGTTTGCCGAGGTGGCTTTCTTTGTGGGAATTCGAGAAAACCTGCGCATGAGCACGGTTGCTTGGAACGCAGGACTGCTTTTCGCCACATGCATGTGTGTGGCGCCTCGTGCAGGTGCCGTCGCCTCTGTCGCTGCAACTGCGCCGAAGCACGGAAGAGTGGCGAGGTGCTGACGGCATGACCCCGCCTCAACGCAGCAAGAAATCGTGCCCTCAAAAGGCTTTCGAGAAGCTTACATCAGCGTCAAAGAAGGCGTCTGCAGACGTCTGATGTGCAGCCGGCGTTCCAACCACGCATCCGGCACCGACCGTTAAGAGCTCTTCTTGCGAGATGCATCTAAAGAAAAGTTTGCGGGTTTTTTTTGGGTGACTCTGAACTGAAGAAAAGCTTGTTTCAGAGGCCTACCATGCCTGTGCTTTCGGGGCTTGTCGCCTCTAACAAGACCTTGTGCTTCTTTGTGCCAAAAGTTGCAAAAAGCGAATCCCATTTCAACGGCTGCTGCACACTGCACACCTTGCCTTTGTAGTCAGCACGCTCCGCGCTTAATTTTCTGCATCTCGATGCCACCAAGGACTGGTAGCGGATGGCCCTCCGTGTTGAGCACGGTCTTGTTGAGGTCCAGGGGCTGCTTGTCCTAAGCCGCGGAAAAGTCACAGAACCTCACAGAGCCTGTCGGGACTCTAAGCCCTAGGCGCCCTCAACACCGAAATGTCCGCATCCCGAGTGTCTTCACCGATGCAAGAAAGAAGCCAAAAGCATACAAGCAAAATGTACGAACTTCGCCTCTCTCTTATTTGGGGTTTCGCGGTCTGCTCTTCCCCGCCCATACAAGGTGCATGAGCCTCCGCATCTCTGCGGAGCGCGATGGCACGCAGATTCGAGGGTTTGGGAGGACACGGAGGGTCATGGCTGCTGTCCTGCTGTTCTTTTTTTTTGAGTCTGATGCCGGTGGTTGCATCTGCCAGCATCTTGGTCAGTGCCTTCAATTGCCGAAGGCTAGGTGTCGTAATCGAGACCACTTGCTTGCAGCCCGCAAGCCACTGCCCACATGGCTCCGTCCGGAATGTGGAGCATTTGATGGCCAACTCCCCCTATTGCCAGCGTTTGATCCCAAGGAGCTTGTGGTAAAATGCTGACAGTAGAGTATGACGGGAACCGGTGTCGCCCCCAAGCAGGCTCCAAGCCGAGCATCTCCAAAGAGCAAGAACAGGTACTTGAACGTCTCACTCAGCAGGAAAGTGTGCATCTCGTCACGACGGTCCAGCTCCTTCTGGAATTCTGAATGACACGGTCTGGGATCAGGCGTGTTCAGCTCACGAGAATAAACATGGTATGGCGTGTCTTTATCGAAGCAGAGGCACAGATTGAACTGTCACATCCTGGATGCTGCTGTAACCTGCACAACTGTGGCATGAATGACTAACACGAGCAGCGCTTCTCTGCGGGAGGCTTTGTCTCAGTTTTGAACGTCCTGGAGATGCTAAGTTGGGCATGAGAACTTTCTCATCGTCAAAATCAAGTCGAGGATTTGAGGAATCCTCGCTCGAGGATTTGAGGAATCCTCGCTAATTCAAACTCCGGAACCACCTCAACGGTCGGCGGTCTTGCTTCTTGGTCCCTGCTCTTTGCCAGACGAGGCACCACCGGAATCCAAACGAGCGAAGGCTTCAATTGCCTGGAAAATGGACCAGCCCCAATCCTGCGAAGCAGGGCTCTGGGTGCTTCCGGGACCAAACATGCTCCTGCTTGCCTCAATCGTCGCCTGGGCAAGCACCCAAGCTTCTACCACGGGCTGCCGGTGTGGCTTGCTCTCCAAGTCAAACAAAATTTGTGTAGATGTGAAGTGTGGAATCCCTTCCCAGTTTAAACAGAACCCTGGTGGCTCCAGTGTTGTACTTTGGATTGGGGGGTTCAGGACAAGAATTGGAGAAACCACAAGAGCAGGAGCAGGAGCAACAGCAACAGCAGGAGCAAGAGCAGGAGCATTGGCAAAGGCGGAGTTTCGAGCAAGAGCAGAAGCGAAGAGCAAGTGCTTGAGCAGGTTCAAGAGAGGAGCAGGAGCACAAGCTAGAGCAGGAGCGAGAGCCAGAGCAGGAGCAAGAGCAAGATCAGTACAGTAGAGATTGGAAAGACCGAATAGTAAAAGCATTCTATTGAAAAGACCGAGTAGGCAAAAACACGTTTCGAGTTTCTTTTTGGGGGCACCGTTGGATATTATGGAGAATGCTTTTTCTGCCTCCTACCTGCTTTACTAAGCCTACGGCCTACGAAGGACAAGCCCGCATTGCAGGGTAACTCCGAGAGAACAGTTGATAAATTCGATCTGAGCATGACGCTTTCGATCAGAAGGAAGACCTAGGACCGAGGAGCAACGTTACTCCGAAGGCCGTGACCTTTCCAGAGGGGACGGATTCTTTCCCTCTAGACTCTATAGGCCTTGAGTGAAGCTCATACCGAAACATACTTCGCCCTGAAATGCGGTGGACATGATGGACGCTCCCTACAAGGGACCACTTCGTCATGTCGTGGCTGCTGTTGCTGAAATCTGGCGGCGCAGCGACGGCATGCTATCGCCGCCGAAAGAACATGGAAGCGACTGTATGCTGCATTATGCTGCCAAGCGTCTTGATATTTGGGGTCCCCGGTTGCAAGATACAGGTACCTGCGGCCAGCGGGCATTTCAAGAGAAGCGTTTCATGATGACATGGCCGTGTTGCACACGGCTGGTGGTCACCACAGGGACTCGACGACCTCTGGTCTCAAGCTGCAGTGGGCATCTTTCGGTGTGGCCTCCGGTCCGGTCTCGGAGCTCAAACGAGAGCGACGCTGTGTCCGACGGCTCGGCTCCGGGCCCGAAAGTCTCGGGAGCGCTGAGGCGCTCGATTCCAAAGGACGCTCTCGGGAGCCAAGCCTCCGCTGCCGATGCACATGGCGTCACCGAGTCACTTCTGTCACTTCTGTCTCTTCTGTCTCTTGTCTCTTCTCTCTTCTGGCCTCGAGGCGAGTCTAACCACATCCTGGTGCAGCTCTCGGTCAACTCTTGCGCCAAGAGCAACTCCTTCAATCGAGAAGTCCGAGAACTGCTGGCCGCTAGCCCACTTCAGTCAGCACAACAGCGCTGGTTGTCCTCTGTTGGCTCTGCCGCTGCTCCGGTAAGGACTCCCAGTGCCAGCACCCCGGGGAAGAAACAGGAGAGGTGGTCCTTCATAGCCGGCTAGAGACTCCGCGGAGCACATCACATGCTCGAACCCCTGAGAAGTGAACACGCTCAACCGTTTTGTGATGTTCAACCAGGTGCCGATGCTGAACACGCAAGTACCCGGCCCAAAGCAGAGAAGTGTTCTGCCGAAGCGAAGAACCTATTGGTCCCATGCAGGGCCACATACGCGTCGCAAAGCTGCTGCAAGCGTCGTCCGAAGAGTCTTCAGCCACTGCTCCATGAAGAGCGCGGTCAAGGCAGAAAAAGAGAGAGAGAGAGACGAAGCATGAAGCTGGAGGCGCCGAAGAGGCTTTCAAGGGTGAAACATGTGACAACTCTCACATAAAGGAGCCGCACAAACGAAGGGAAGCGGCAATCAAGTGATCCTGGATACAGAACTGGTATACGGACATGAGCCTCAGGTCTTCAGGAGTCGTCTCGCGGGATCAGAGCCAGGCTGAAATCTGAGGCGGTGTCTGATGATCTCGCATGCCAGATTTCCGAACGTGAAACGAGACAACGCCGCCATAGTCTTACCCAAGACAGCTGCGCTCTGCAGGAAAGCTGGGTTGAAATGCGAGAAATCAGCGAGAACGCTAAGCTGAGCAGGGGGCTCTTTAGGATGACATACCGCTTCGTATTTCGATACACAGAGCTGCCTCCCCCCCTTCTTTGCTTAGTTGCTCTTGACGGACTCTTGCGACAGCTGACCCTCCTTGTCTCACGGAAGGGTATATGCTCCTTGGGGGGCAGACCGGTTTGGCCTGAACAGAATGATCGACCATGGGTCCACATCCGCAACAGTGCCTGCAGCTCTTGCTTGGTTGCACTTGGCAGCCTGTTGGGGTTCATGAACTCAACCTCCTCTTTTTTTGCATTGGCTGGCTGGAAACCACATCCCCGCGGCTGTGCATCGGAACGAGTGCACATGGATCATTTTTACATTAAGCCTGCCTTTTGAATGGCTGCCTGTCACAAATTCTTTTCGAAGATGAGCCTGGTGTGCTGGAGCCGCGCCGCCGTCCCCATCCCTGCCCGAGCGCGGTTCCGGTTGTCGTGCTGGTGCGGGCCGGACCATCCTCCCTTCTTTGGCGGCTGGTCACTGCGCGCCTCCTACTCACCACAGGAAGCCCCAAAAGTCAAAAGCAAGGAGTTGGGACTTTCCGAAGACTTGAGGCAGCCCGGCAGTCCATCTTGAACTCCTGTCCGCTGTGGCAAAGGTCTCGGAGCTGACCACTGAGCATTGCATCAATCCTGATGCCACTCATCAAGTCAACTACAGAAGCACATTCCGAGCTGATGCACTATTGATGCAGATTCAGCTTCTTGAATCAAGTTTTGTCTTCGGCCTGTATTGGCTGCTTGCCGAGAGCTGCTCGTGTGGGGGCGGCAATATGATTGCCATCATCTGGGCAGCATGCCAAAGAGTCTACGCATCCTCAGCAGACTCGGCTGTGAATCTCTGCTTGGGCTCCAGCTTTGCTGGCGACGTCCCAACGATGCGACTGCAGGAGCTCCATCCTGTGCAACTCGATAGAACCAACAGTTCAAAATTGACAGGGTTGCGGTTCTAGATTCTAGATCGTGCCAAGCATCAAAACACATGCAGTGTCCGGTGACATAGACGGGATGATGATGTACGCCCATGAAGGCTGCGATCGATTCTGCAAAGGTTGTTCCTGCAACTCCGGTGTCAGTCCACCCCCACCCTCCTTGCACCGCTTTGCGGCAAAGCTCGACTGTGGCCAGCCGAGCGTCAGATCCGTTTTGCAGCTGATGCGTCACTCCTGCAGTAGTCTAAAACGAGCGAAGCACGGTTTGACATGCCAGCGCGAGAAACACCAGTGCATCGCTACCTCATAAACATCGTTGTCAGGTTCTCCTTCCATGTCAGCCGACGATGCAGGCGAACTTGCAGAGGCCTGGTATCAGTGCCGCTACATGTCGGGCGGATATGACACCAATACCGCATAAAACCGTGACTGTAACGACTGCGCCTTCTCTCCGTTCAATTCCTGTCGCCCTGACTCCGAGCTGTTCGATGCCGTCTGCGAGGCGTCATGGAACTGGAAGAAGAAGGCCTTCGGACAGTTCGGCCAGTATCCAGGCGAAGGGCATAAGCTTGCTAAGACCCACACCAGACCAGGCAACTCTTCCGCGGTCAGGTTCTCCGGATCCCACTGCCATCGATCCTCGGAGGACGTCTACTACTGGGAATGTCGTGTCGTAGCACCAGCTGCGCCGTCCAAGCCGCCGATGGAGGAACAAGTTGTGAGATTGACTCCCAAGCAATGACTTCACCTGTAGCACGTGATGTTCCTTCATGCCTCACTTTTGCGCCAATACCTTCTACTTCAAGTTTTCGCAGATGGGCAGCTTGCAAAGCACAGTAGTAGGTCGGTAACAGTAACAACACACCACACCACTACGATGTGTTCAGCTTCGTTGCGAACGAAGGTGAAGTTGGAAGGGCGGGACTGGCCGACGAAAGCACGGCGAATGCCATCGACGCACAGCTGATACCTAAGCAGTCGCATGCGGCGGTAGAGTGCCGAGATGCTTTAGCACTTCGGCCTTCAGCGGCAATGTGCAGGAATCGACAGGGGCAAGGAGCCAGGATTTGTACTTCTCCACTGTGCGATTCGTGATGAGCCACTGCTTAAGCAAGTACTCATAGAACGAGTCACCGCGACCACCGAGGGTGACCTCGGCTTGCCAACATTGAGCAATGCAAGAAGTCACTGTTGCGAATCAGACCGCGACCGAAGCGATTGTGGCTGCCCCTGATTGAAGTCAAGCCGCTCTTGCATTCGTCCAGTGCATGGGTGGCTGTGGGTCTATCCTGAGGCAGCTCTGCTTGTTGAACATGTTGCGGCGAGCGCAGCGGTCTGAGACGGAGCATCTGAGATCTATGAAGTGGCAAGGATCATGATGGGTAGAAGCCCACCGTGGTCCTGATCCAAGAAAATCAAGAAAAGATCAAGGGCAACACTCCCATTTGTCACTGTAGGTTAAGACATTCAAGGTGAGTCTCAACCAGCAGGGTTCCCAGCAAATCCATTACATGGTTGCCTCTGGTGTGGAAAGTCGGGTCACCTGTGACAGAGGCTGCCACGGAGCAGCTGCATGCTCGAAGGCATGAGCAAAGCGACCGGCCAAATTCGATGCTGCAAGTTCTGCTTCAAAACATGTCTGTCACGGGAGCCCCGCCTGTCCAAGCACTAAGCAATGTGAACTCACCTGAGTCCGGCGCATGCAGCAAAATGTAATGCCGTATGCATGCCGCTATGGCACCCTGGATCGTGCCCACTTCTGCCAAGGTGGATCCGAATTCCGGCTCTTTGAAGCCGGTCTGGCCAGTCTTCAGGTTCACCTGTTGTCAGAGCTACACGCCTGAGACCGTCCCCGCTCGACTTTTTCTGCCAGGGAGCCAGCTCATGGGGCACTGGGCCCTCGCGCCAGGCACGCATAAGACGCCGCCCCAGCCTTACATGCAGGCCAACCTTGCAGATATAGCCTGCCCTAGTAGCGCCCCTTCAAATTGCAAGCTTGGTGGCTGTGCCGCATGAGCAAGAAGCTGCAGTTGCCCGCTTAGCCCTGTCCACGTGTCATGGGTTGTCCTACCTGTGGTGGTTGGCATGCCTTTTCACGACTCGTCCGGTCTTCACAGGCTCGCCGTGCCCGGCCGTAAGCGGAGAGAAGCCCGCCCAGCACACGGATGACCGTCTCGAACACGCTAACCTGCAGACGCAACAAAAACGATACAGTCTGCTTCGCTTGCCATCGTATCGGCATAGCGACGCCAAAACGATGGAACAGCATCAGATGTAGCGATGATGACAAAGTCTTCAAGATCGGCACAAGCAGGCAGGGCCAGACCATCATCATTGTTTCAGCAGGCATGCGTCGTAGTCAAGCAGCTGTCACATCAAGGTCAGAGGTGAAATTCCGAAGGACCCACCTGGCATCAGCAGAGGTCCACCAAAGAAGAGTCAATGCTGGCAGGGGCCTCTCGGCTTCGTAGTAGTCCTTCAATCCCCAAGCACACAAACCATCCTGCGTAGATCGTGGTACGAGTAGTGCGGCCAGGACGTCCTCCTGAAGCCCCAGAAGCCAAAGTGAGTCCAACGCATCGATGATCTGCACGCCCAGACCTGCAAGTGGCGCCTAGTGCTTGAGGAAACTATGAAAGCCAAACCAGCTCGCGGTGCCTCCGAAGTCCTTGCTGCAGGTCTGTGTGACCGGTCGAAGCTCGTCCTGGCCCCAGCAGTGGACCTGACGCTTTGGACGACGTTGACTCTGACCCTTGGGATCCCTGTCTCTGCAAGTCTGCACCTTGTAGGCATTCCAAGCATGAAGGAAAGCCGCCGCCACCGACTCCTGCCTCTCCTCGAGCAGAACAGCAGAACAACTCTGCATCCCTGCGGCAATCTCGTCTCTTGCGAGATGTCTCAGCTCCAGGCATTTTGTGGACCGACAACATCGAATTCCACTTTCGCGAATCCGCTTGTCGGTGTCGCATGCAGTAGCAAGGCCACATGGCAGAGAGCAACCGTTCTATGGGGCATGGATCCAAGTGGCTGCAAACTTGCGGCATCTTGCGACGAGATTCCCCAATGCCGGCAAGCACTCCACTGAAAAATGCACTTGTGGCACGTCCTGGGGCCGTTTGCTTTCTTCTCCTTGGCCGCATCCTCTGCCTGGAACGGCACGCACGGGTTCGCGACGGAGTCGCGAGCATTATGGAAGACCACCGCACTCTCGGCTCCCTGCCAGGAGCTCCTCACCTCGCAAATGATTGGTAAAATCAGCAAGATCTCAGTCCCTGCGTTGCCAAGTTTTTGTGCCTTTCATGGACTGCGAAACAGCGAAACCTGACGCCCCTTGAAGTGCAAGCAATCGGACGTGGGCAAACAAGTCGCAGTTTGTTTTGCTACGAAGCTTGGGTTTGCAGATCCCGAGCAGGCTCCCGTGCCATTTGTGCCAAGCTACGCAGCAACAGCAGCTGGCGGCGGCGACCGAAAGGTTCAAGGCCCATTGCCTAGGAAGCAACGACGAAAGTAGAGCGAGGCTGAGCGAAGCAGCGGAGCTTCCTTCCGATCCTTCCGAGGCAAAGACGGCAAGTTCGGCCTCCACAGCAGGACGCCCCAACGGCTCGCAAGTTTGAACGGTCACTTCGGCGTCTGAACATGAGAACCTGTGTAACCTTTGAGAGGAGTTCCGGGCTCGGGCCAGGATCCTGAGCTCGAGACCTCATCCAGAGTTCGCAGCACGGCACCCGACACCTGCCCCAAGGTTAGTGGCCTTACGGATTGCGGATCGATTACAACTTGTCTTGAAGGGTTTATGGACATGTATGGACAAGCTCCGGAGCATGATCTGCATAGATATGCATATGGTGGCAACTGCCGGTGCCGGTTGCTGGCGAGGTTGTAAGGATACACCGGGTCGGGACACCCCAGCGACAATTCCAACAGCAGCAATCTGCCTCGTGCTTCCGGAGCCAAGACGCCACCTGGCACCAGGCTTGGCCGGCTTAGCCGAGACGAACATACTGTACATGCAGGCTCTTGCCCACACAGCTTTCTTCGCCACTCCGTGAAGAGGCATCACTCAAGTTGGCGTGCTTCGGAATGTTCGTTTGAGCTCTCCAGTGAGAGTCGTGCGGGATGCTGCGGTCTCGACCGCTACTACGCATTCACCATCAGTCCCATCATTGTTATGCAACGACATCCTGTCCCTAGCATATGTGACACCCCACATTGGCTTACTGTATGTTCGGCAGACTGTATGTGCGGCAGACGTACAAAACTTGCAAACAAAACAACTGAACATGCAAAGAAGTAAGTAAGCAATGGCTGCGTGTGTGTGTGTGTGTCTCTGTGTGTGTGGCCGTGCTGACATGCTTTCACCAAACACATATGTTTTCCATGGCTGTGGATTTCGGAACGGCCACTGCGACTTCTCACTGCACTTCAAGCTTAAACAACACCACGGCCATATGCGTGTTGGGCTCGACGCTTGCATCTCCTGGCTGCCTGTGCCGGTCTTTCATGCCGCGCCTCTTGCGCGGACTTCGAGCACTCTAGCGACTCTAGCTTGGTCTGGAAGGGTGCAGACAATCCCTCGTCTTGGAATAAGGAATAAGGTATCATCTCACAAACAGCTGCTAAACTGTATGCTTACATACAGGCTTTGTCAACGAAGTCGGCTGCCGACCCCAGCTTACCTGAGCGTGTCCGAACAGAGCTCGTGCGACCATCTGGTCTGCAGGGTCGGAACTGTTCGTCATTCGCTGGAGAAGGCCAGGGTCGTCTATAGGAAAAGCCGTCTCTGTTGCAAAACCGCAAACATTGACATTACGATTACGATCATGTCATGATGCCCGCACCCATCGCGACTCGGTGCATCTGCATCTTGTTCTGACGGACGGATCAGACTTGTCTCGTTGTCCTAAGATTCCCTGGCTACATGTCCAAAGCCGCGATTCGTCCACAGACGCAACATGAATCCCCGGCTTCGGAGATTGCAAGTTTACACTAGTTTACACAAGAAGCTGCCAAGGTACAAGTATTTTGCTAATGGAACCAAACCAACAAAAGCTGACCAAATGCGTACTACTCAAGTGCCATCGGCAGCAAGAACAACACATTTGCAAGAAATCAAAGGAAAGGACTGGGCATTCTAGCTGCCTACCAATCCTCCCCTTTCAGACGGAAGCCCCGTTTACGAAGCATCTCTGGAAGCTGGTTGTAGCCTTAGGCGGAGATGTTGCAGATTGGGCTGTAAGGGAGGCCATGCTGCCATGATGCTGTAGTGAGTGAGGTCGATCCTTTCCTCTCCGGGGTGCTCTCCGGATACAGTTCAGCGCAGCTGACCGGCCCTCTTCGAGGTCAGTCCTTCTCTTGGCCGTTCTCGTCAAGAACGATCAGATCCGGATTATGCCCCTGGACCCATTGTACCTGGAGAGATCTCTTCGAGGTGAAGGAAAAAATGCACAGCTACTCTCTTCGGTGTTGCTGCCGCTGCTGCCGGACTTGAAAAGCGGGGCACATCCAGATTCTGCCATTCGTTCCAGCGCTCTTCATCTCTCAGCCAGCGGCGAACATCAGCAAAATGGTTCAACCTGCGAGATGCGTTAAGATGTTCTACCAAGGTGTTGCCTGATTCTTTGGCCTGGAACTGCCAAGACTAAGGCGGCAGCTTTCATCCCTGGCAGGAAATGATGTTTCCCCGAGTGGCCGGTTTCAGCAGGCCTGACGCTGTGAGCATGAGCAAACCTTACGGTAATCCCAACGAAATCACTCAGCTTTCACCAAACACTCTCTCTCTCTCTCTCTCTCTCTCTCTCTATCTCCCGAGCAAAGGGCCTGTCAAAGCCCCCGGGCATCATGCCAACACTCTCCCTCCCTCCCCCCCTTCCCTCCCTCCCTCCCTCCCTCCCTCCCTCCCTCGCTCTCTCTCTCTCTCTCTCTCTCTCTCTCTCTCTCTCCTGCGCGTAGGGACCCCTCCCTCTCTCTCTCTCTCTCTTGCTTGCTTGCTAAGGGGTGTGGGTGCATGCAGGCACGCACCCCCCCTGGCGCGCAAAGGTTCGTCCTCAAGGCCCCTTCCGCGGTTGAGAGGTTGACACATTCCCGCGAGTGTACCTTTTCCCCCCGACCAGACCTAAACTCAACCAACAAGACCCCGATGGTCCCACTCGCGTCGTCCGTGGCCCCTCCAGCTCAACCTACCAGCATGCGCAGGGGCGATTGCTCTTCTAAGCGGAAAACAGGATCCTTAAAAACCATACACTACAGAAACCTAGCACAATTTGGAAACAAGGTTTGCTGACTACGCTCGAACCCCTGCGACTTGTGCTGACCAGTGCTGCTTGCGGTTTTTGTGGTTGTGGGCTTGCTGGCAGTGCAGGTCCCCTCAGACGTCAAGTCAGGGTAAAAACAACATAGGGGGGAAAACACACCATGGGGTCCCCACATTGCTGAGTGTGGGTGTGCTGATGCTTGGGTAGCGCTTGCCTTTGGGTTAGGAAGCAAGAGGGCAGAGGTAAAGCGGCATAAGGGAACACCACACTTCCGCATACCCGTAAGTGGATGCATGGTGTTGGTTGCCGTTTGTATGTTTTGGAAAACATGGTAAGCCCCCGAATAGTCGCATGCAAAATCACACAGACCAGTGCTAGGTAGCACTTGAGTAGAAACACCAGGGGACTAAGTGAAAGCCCCTGCAGCAGCTGACCAATCCTGAGCCCCTGATTAAAAACACTAAAATGTGTCGGTCTGAGCCCCGACGGAAAAGTAGGAGTAGGAGCTCGGGCGTCTTTCTACGCTTTGAGCCTAGTGAAACACCCAATAATTAAGCACACTCCGAATCCGAGCCCTTTCTGAACAGTGCGCAACCTTTTTCTGTTGAGGTCGCAACATGCTCCACTGCATAGCAGCTTAGCTGGGACAGTTTGCCTACAATTTCTGTATCTTTGCGACGTTGAGAGACAAAACTCTAGGTTTGAACTCTGAGCACGGGGAACTTAGCTCACCCACCACTCCTTTTGATTCCGAGGTGTTGTTAGACGTCCGTGTCCTTTCAAACCGCTTTTTCTTTAGGCGCGTAGAGAGACGCTCCATTATTTTCCCTTCAATCCAAAGGACGTACGTAGACGTTCCCTTCCACACCTTTCACTCCGAAGCGTAGAGAGACGCCGATGGCAGGGTTACCTTTCCTTTCAGTCCACGGGGCGTAGAGAGACGCTCCTTCCAATAATTTCTGTCTGATTCGTAGAGAGACGCTAATGGCAGAATTACACCAAGACTAATGTTTTCTATTACTCTTCTGGTATCAGTGTGGCTCGTGCTGGTCTTGACCTGACCTCATCATGCATCCCCTCCCCGTCTTTGTCGCCAGCTGCTGCTTCTTGCGGCGGTTCCATTGCTAGTCGCCGGTTGTGGCTTGTCACAGTCGGTGCTGGGGTAGTGGAGGCTCGTATTCTTCACAATGTAGCAGTTAGCTCGATCTTGAAGCAGTACTCCGATGTCTCCCAGTTTGGTGGTAGTCGGCGGTCGACGTGGTGGGATAGCGGAGGCCGTCAGCGATGCAATAAGTTGTCCCCGTGCCCTCAGGAGTCTGCAGATAAAGCTTCTTGCAGTTTCCCCACTTGAGCCGGTGGCCACTCTCACGATCTTGTAGGTGTGGACGTATGGCTCAGCTACTTTTTAGGGCTGGGCCTTTTACTTGTGAGAGTGCTGCCCCCTTCCCGCTAAGGGGGTCAGCACCCTCTCAAGACTGCGGCAAAGATGTAGACGTCGTAGGCAACTTGAGCCAAAATGCTCTTACTTGTATGCGGACAAAGGAAGTGCAGGCGCACTCCCTCGCTCGCGAGCGCGCACCGAAGTTCGAGTCTCTCGCTGCTCGCAATGCAATGAGGCACGGTCGGCACTGGAACAAGCCCCTGAAGCCTTTACACTAATTGCATCCCCCGTGCCTCATCAGCTTCCCCCGTTTTGGGGTGGAGCCGTTCAGCACAAAAAGGCGCTCTCATGTCTGCTCTTTTGCAAACTGTACGGAAAGCTGGACATGGCAACACTCACATGCAAACAGGCTGCTGAGCAACACTCTGAGGGCCGGACCCACCCGCGACAAAATGCCGTGCTGTGTTCCCCGCGTGTTTCCTATTGGTTTGGGTTCTGGCACCCTTTTCATGTACAGCAGCTCCCCCTACAACTGCTCATGGCTTCTGGGACTGCTTAGGTTTATTCCGATTTATTCCCCCGGATGCCAGGAGCCCCCTTCCCTATCGTACATCGCGGCATGCATGCGCCTGCATCTGTGGCTGGCTACGGACTCCTCTCCCTCACTGCCGGCTTGGCTGAGTACCGCTTGCTGTCCCCCCGTCTCGCTTCTTCCCCTAGCTCTTGTTATCCTTTGTTGCTCCAGCGCTTCCATGGCTGCCACCAGCTCATGATCTGTGGACCGGATGGCGGCTGGCCCCCCCCCCCCCCCCATGTACTCGGGATGCTCCCGGACCACTGTGCCATGCCCATTGGTGACTGGTTCCACCATGCCTCTGTCCTCCAGCATCTGTATCACGGGTTGCCCCTGCTGGCAGGGGCTTTGCTATGCGCCAGCAGCTTTCTCACACTTTCCGGCATGCCCCATGGTCGGGTGCAGGTCTTCTGCGGCCCCCCGTTCCAGAGCTAAGACGCCGGCAGGGTGCGCACCTCCTCAACGGTCGGGCCGCTGGCGCCCCCGGGGGCTCCGCCCATGCCGCCACCAGGCATGCCACCCTCGGGCATCGTTTCTTCGGCTATGAGCTGCCCCTACGCGAAGTCCCCCTGAGTGGCTGCTCCTCTGGCGTCCAGGGCTTGGTGTAGTCCAACATAGCTGACTTGCACTTGCTTTCTTCACTGGGCCTGGAACAGGATATCCAGCACCCCCTGCGCTCTCCGCACTTCGTACGTGTCGTCGAGTGCCTTCATAACCCACTGTTGGCGGATGCCCTCCATGTCCCGCATCTCCTCCTCGATGTCCAGCAGGCGCAGCTTTGCAGTCCCCAGGCAGTCTAAGAACTTCCGCCGCTTTGGCGCCGACTCTTCCGGCGGCGTGCAGTTGCCCCCCTGCTGCGCTGGTACTTCTCGCGCTGTGTCCAGCGCCAGCATGGCGGCTTCCACTAAGTTGACTGCCTTGGTGGGTCCCCCGTGCGCTCTGAGCAGCCATGCCACTTGTCGCAGCCAGTGGCGCATCATGGCCGCCGCAGGGTGGTGCCGCTGGCGTGCCGGCGGGCTCGCGCTTGATGATGCTGCATGGCTTGCGGCACGGCTGGCTGCTACCTGCTCACTACCCCTACTCTCTGCCTGTTGGTGCTGCATGCGGGATGCTACGTCTGGTTCTTCCCCTTTTGGTGCTGGGGGCTGATTTGGCGGGCTGCGTGGTGGAGCTCCGCCTGGCGCCGGTGCCGGATTGGTGTTGCCTCCGTCCCCCGAGTACTGAGTAGTGCCGCGTCGGTGTGGGGAAAAAACTTTTGGCACGGCGCCAGAGACCCCGAGTCACACGCACGGATCTTTTAGCACCCGGCAGGACTCGGGACGTTTAACACCGGCCCTGACAAGTGGCTTTAGCAGGAGGCCAGCAAAGGAGAGTCGCCGTTTTGAGAAATTTAATACCTTGCCGGCCACCTAGGAGGGCTTAGGGTTTAGGGTGAACGCGTTCCGCGCCCGGACGCAGCCGCAGCGGCTTTTGGCTCTTCGCTTCGCTTCGCTTCTGGCTCTCTCTCTCTCTCTCTCTCTCTCTCTGCTTTGCTCGGGGTTTGGGGCGGGGGCAGGCCGCCCGTCCTGCGCAGTGTGCGATACCCCATCCAACACGTTGTGGGATGGGCTGGGCTTTACAAGTCAACTGGTGCCCCCCTATATAAGGGCTTTCTTCGTGGTCGGGCCCCCTTGGTGTTGTAACAGAAATGCCGTTTAGCAGAAGCAAGGTCCCCGATCCACGGAGTGTGACACTCTGGTACCCCCGACTTGGCTTGGTGGAAAAATCGAGCAAAAAAGAAGATCTTCTTGCAATAAGCTCTCCCACTCGCTTCCCTTGACAAGCTCCTCACTCACTTCCTTGCACACAGTCAAAGGGTAGCTCACTACCCCCCGGCATCGCTGCGCACTGGTCTCTCTCCCTCAATCTCTCGCTCTCTCTCTCTCTCTCTCTTGTTTTCAG
The DNA here is from genome assembly GCA_905221615.1 of Symbiodinium sp. CCMP2592. Taxonomy (NCBI): domain Eukaryota; class Dinophyceae; order Suessiales; family Symbiodiniaceae; genus Symbiodinium; species Symbiodinium sp. CCMP2592. The sequence goes on along the minus strand of CAJNDT010002391.1, from coordinate 279,576 downwards.
CCGGGCTGCTGCTAACGTCCACGATCTTGCAGGATCGCTCCTGACGAATCGGCACATTGCATGCACTATTTCTGGGCCCCTTTCACCCGGCGCCTCACAGTGGCCGCTAGCGTCACAGGATTGCGCGCCGCAACCCTTGGCAGCCGTCGGCTGCCTAAGGTCATGTTTCAATTATGACCCCTCAATTGCTTTGGGCGAGCACCGGTAGCAAGCGGGATATGTCGCCGGATCTAGCGAGATCACAAACTGGCAAGCAGATCACTACCAGCACCTAACTCGGGTCATGTTTGACACGAGCACCGCATGTCGGTTATAGGTGAACGCAAGAACTCTCGCAGCTTTTGCGGGTTTGGCAAGACATTCCCTGGTTGCCATCTTGCCCGCACCCAAACTTTTAGCTACCGGGTACGAATGGACTTTTCTGCTTTTCTTGACCCTTGGCCGTCGTCTTGCCTTTTTTGGGAGCGAGCCGGTGAGGCAAATGAAGCCGGGGCAGAAAGACGCAACAAGCACAAATGGGATAGCAGCAGGAAAGTAAGCCAGAAAAATCGAAAACAAACGGGAAGAAGAGAACGACAAAACGAAGTAAAGAAACAATCGCAGACAGTAGGAAAGAAATCAATGCACCAAGAAAGGACGACACGTGGACGGGTTTCAAGTATGAGAGTACGAATGCGGGGCAAGAAACAAGAAACAACGAGCCGCATGAGAGTAGCAGCTCATGGCAATCAAAGAACAACCCAGGATGCCTGCATGGATTTTGTAGCGAAGCCAATACCACGAATACTGTCACAATACTAGCGAGCTGTCAGCAATACTAGCGAGGATATCCAGAGAACCCACCTCTCCTCACCCTAACACCGATATGCTTGTGGTGAGGGCAAGCCAAGCCATGTCTGTTGTTTCGTCATCTTTCCAAATCTATCACTGGCGGATGTTGATGGGCGCAAGGGGGCGCCAATCCAGACCAAGCCAGTCAGAGCATCATCGAGACCGGCATTACTCCTTGTTCCAGGACTGCGGAGATGCGGTCGTCTCCCCTTCCCATCCGGATACCCTCGCAAACCACAGGAACACTGAATCGCAGTCGTGTCTGGGCCCCGGCAGTATCAAAAGTACACAGGCTTACAACCAAGAAATTCATTAACGACTCTCTACATGCTAGAGCCCGCTCCTTCCTCGTTTCTAAGGGTCCTACCCGAAGACAGCCAGGAGAGAAAGCAGTGACCACAACACCACCTAAGTCGAACGCGCGCACGATGCAGAATCACTGCCTGCAAGACTCGAGAGGACCAAGAGCTGGGCACCAGCAGCTGCCATGTGGCCTTGAACTGCCACGACTCCCTTGTTTCGTGTGAGTTTTTGGGCATCAGGCGTCAGCATGTAAGGCTCTGGCCAGGCCGAGCTATCAGCCCATGCCACTGCTAGTCGGAAACAGCTGCAGAAACGGCCGGCAGCATGCAGTCGTACCCCCAAACCAGTCAGTACACTGCCAGAGACATCCTGGGCGTGATTACAGGGTACCTCAACCATCGGAAACCTGAGCCCTTGCTGGTAGAACCCCCTACCGCACCTCTGGAGACAAAGTTGTCGTCAAAGACCAGTGCACCACGTCCTCCACGGTCCACTCGCCGAGCCTGTTTCAGCCCCGCAAGCCTTGTGAGCTGTGTCAACAGTAAGCTTGTGCAAGGCAGCCATCCGAAATCAGAGTTGGCTTCTGACAAGAATGAGCAAAGCGAAATGTGGGCAGGCCGCCTTGGCTTGCAGGGATGCATCGTGGGCCTGAGTCCGAAGAATACTCGAAAGGGGACTGTGTGAAGCCAGGACCTTCGAATGCCGCGAGACCCTCGCTAGCTCCTCATCAATCTATGGCAACATATTTCGACTTGGTGCACGGGGTGCATTCAGAATAAATCTGAGTCGAGCTGGATGCACCCCAGGATTGCACAGCTTAAAGATGAAAGCATCTTAGCCGGGGCTTGCCAGGCCGCTAGATCCTTAGGTCTCCTCTCTGACACTCGCTGTGACAAACCGGGCTGCTTGACTCTCGTAGGTGTGAGACCAGCTCCCCTTCGAGGAGCCGTGACAGATGGGAACTGCCATGAGGAACGTTGTTATCCCCACAGAGGACTTTCAATGAACTGCCTGAACACCACATCTTCACTTGTTCTGAGTGCTGAGGGCTGGGTAACAGTCACAGTGAGACATTTGCAAATGGCAAGAAGTGGGACCAGACATGCTTGTGGCTGCTGGCTTATCCATTAGATGCCTGGACCACCAAGGAGTCGCAGCATGTAATGGTTTTACGAAATGTGAGTTTGCACCCGCCTGTGGCGGAACCGCAAACAATGAATCGACGGTGAAAGCAAGATCTTTGAACTACGGCTGCTGGCGAGGCCCACCCACCGAGGTCCACACTGATGCTCCATGGCAGACTGCATGCTGCGACGAGCATGGCAATAGTTCTTTCAGTGTTTTCGCTTCTTGGACCCGGCACGAGATCTCGGTGCAGTGAAGATGTTGCGGAGGGCTTCGCCCGCTTCGACAATCTTCGATCCTGACAGTTGGAGGCTGAGGCCGTGCTGAAATCTTTTGGCAGAGCGTAACAAACCATGGCGCATGGCGGTCGCCTTCGTTTGCTACAGATTGCGATACCCTTGCCAATCCAAAGGCGGCTCGTAGTCGTACCTGCAAAGGGCTCTCACAACAAGCTTTCACTTAGAACTCCTTGAAGCGCCGAGCGACTTCTCCATGAAGCCCAGAAGGGCTTTGACCTTCGAAAGAAACTAAAAGTCTGCCGTTGTCTACACGATAAGTCTTTAAGTTCTGGCTCGCAGTGCACACCGGGTTGTGCACTGGGCCGTCTTGTGGTGGTGGCTGTGGCTGCGTGTCGCTGTTTTTGCAGCTCTCCTGACCGCAAGACACGTCAGCCCAAGCCCGCTGAAGTCGCTGTTCGCAAGACTGTCAACAAAGCTCGACCCAGGCCTCTGAGTAGTGGCAGGTCAGGAAGAGATCCCGAGCTACCAGCCACTCACCGGCTTCGTAGTTGCGAAACCCCACGGCAAATCTCTCGAAAAACTCCTGTCACTCTGCCGGTCACGCAGCTCAAGCTCGCTCAAAAAACAAAAACAAGACATGACAGGCTCCTTGGAGTAGGGCTCACGCATCACCACGAAGTCTGAGTGGTTTGCCAAGGTCTCGCACAAGTTAAAGTCTGCAGTCCACAGCCTCGACACGAGAGGATTGGAGGCTTTTGACTTGAACCGCTCCGACAGGACGACTTGCAGCCAGGCCACTCGTTTTTTACTGCTTCCCTCATCTGTCTGACCTTGTACCGGTTGTAGACCTCGGAGCCACCGCAAAGCCCCAGACTCCGACGGTCGCTGCCGCCAGGCACACTCTCCTTCACTCTCTGCCTGCCTCTCTCGCTCGCTAGCTCTCTTTCTCTCCTTCTTTCTGGTGTCGCCACGTCGGGCTGTCGGTGCGACACTGCTTAGGGTCTTTCACGTCTACTTCTTCAGCACAAACAAAGACAGCAGGCGTTCTCTTGCTTGCCTGCTTTCTCTCTCTCTCTCTTCCTTCTTTTCTCTTCCCAGGGTTCCACGCCTTCTTGCGGCCTCGTAGTCGTGGCTTCACGTGGATCTTCGCGTGGTCCAAGTCCAAAGTGAATAGCCGCAAGCCTCCGACAGCATGTGGAGGCCCGTCCGGGCATGAACCCAAGCCGAAGCTAGGTGGACCAAGGCCATTAAACAAAGCTCCGTGTCGGGTCTAAGCCGCAAACATTTCTTGGAGCCTCCGCACAAGGACACGGAGCGAGAGACGAAGCGCGCTTGGCTTACGTCTCGCAAGGCCTTCCAGCATGACGTGGTCGACCATGCGAAGGTACTCCATCAGCTCTTTGCTGCCTCGAATGGCGTGACTTCGAGGATTGCTGTCGGCACGGAGCAACTGCTAGCAGACCTTCCAGCATGCCAAAGTCACAGTCGAGGGGCAGAGCTTCACCATAAAGCTCGACATCAAGATCCACAGCTGTAGCTGTGTCGAAGCCGCTTCGAGCTGTGAGGCCACGTTCACATTCGGAGACCTTAGCGATCAAGGCCATGGCGGCCTAGTGGCCCACAGCTCACTTCGCAACTTGTGGCTTAGTCTGGCTTAGTGGCAAGTAGGATGCATCGATCTTGTACTCGCTGCCGATCGCGCCCTGAGGTGAGGTTCTCAGATTGGAGCTCGAGCACGACCGAGGCCGCCGAGGCCCGACTGGTTTTTCACTGCTGAAATCACTGACTATCGGCGTGCAGTATGCTGCACACTAGATGCATGACTGAAGCTTGTCTCCCACATCTCCATCGTTGACCTTCAGGTTTGGAGTTGGACTTGCTCATGAATATGCTAAGGTTCGAGAATTGATATGAGATTTTCTTTTGTTTTTGGTCCTTTGTTTTCCTGTCCCAGAGCATCTGCAACTACGGCCAGGTGGAAATTCTCCGCATCAAACTCACGATATTCACACTTTTCGTAATGCGCGCCTTAATCACCATGGGGTTTTGGCACGGTCCATGGGTGCGTAGGATCTGCAAAAACGCAGTAGACGTGGGGTTGCGTGCGCATTTTCGACCAAAAGGTTTGTTTTGGATCTTCGAAAGCATCGTTTTTGACCAGGGTTTCGTGTGTCCAAGCACGAAAACACTGGTTCCGTTGGGAGATGTTGGGAGATTTCTAACCTTGCGAGTACGAATTGTGCAGCCAAACTCTTTCTTCACAAATTCATTCTTGTCTTTGGTATCCGCTAGCCGACTAAGGTCCGGCGACAGCTGCTTTGGAGTATGGTACACATGTGATGATGTGACAGTACTCTCCTCACCAGGGTTTCGCGCGTCGAAGCACGATGATGATGGCCTGCATATCATTGATGATGTTCATAGGGGTGATGTCGAAGTTGACGTCATTCCCCCCCCGACCCCACCCCCCAAATGCTGGCTACGCAGCTGCTTAGGCCGAGGCTGTAAATTCAAGCAATTGCGATTCTGCAGAGGCCTGAACCGATGTGAAAACGTTGTCAATTACAGCATCTTGGCACATCCAAATGATACTATATTTCCAGCTATTCATGTTCATCGTGTATCTTAAAACCACCCCCTTATTTGGCGATCCGGGTCACTACATATCTTAAACACGACCCCTCATTTAGTGCTGTTTAGCAGAAAGTCAGAAGCTCTTGGAGGCTTAGACACGCTGCCTCATTCAGTGCTGCTTAGCAGAAAACTCGTGGGAGCTTACGATCGAGCCTTCGGTTCATCATATATCTTAGGCATGCCCCCTCATGTGGCGATTCCAGTTCATCATATATCTTAAACATGCCCTCTCATTTGGCGATTCCGGTTCAGCATAAATCTTAAACACGACCCCTCATTTGGCAATCCCGATTCATCACATTGAACACGACCCCTCGTTTGGCGATTCCGGGTCATCATATATCTTCAACACGCAGCCTTATTTGGTGAATCCGGTTCACCATATATCTTCAACACGCCCCCTCATTTGGCGATTCCGGTTCATCAAATATCTTGAACAGGCCCTCTTTTTCTTCGATTCCGGCTCAACATATTTGTTCAACACGCCCCCTCTTATGGCGATTCCGCGTCATCGTATCTGATTTGGCGTTTCCGGTTCAGCCTACATCTTAAAGCCCCTCGTTTGGCGCTTCCGCTTCATTATATATCTTAGATCTTCAAAACGCCCCTAATTTGGCCATTCCGGTTATAATTTGGCCATTCCGGTTATACATCTACATATACATATACATATACATATACATATACATATACATATACATATACATATACATATACATATACATATATATATATATACATATATATATATATATATATACATATACACACACACACACATATATATATATATATATATACATACATGTGGTAAACACGCTAGCTGGGCGATTCCGGTTCATCATATATCTTAAACACGGCCCTCTTTCAGCGATTCCGGTTCACCACATATCTTAAACGTGTCCCCTCATTTGACGATGTCGGTCATCATATATCTTAAAACATGCTCCCTCATTTGGCGATTCCGGTACATCATATATCTTAAAGCACGCCCCCTCATTTGGCGATTCCGGTTCATCATATATCGTAAATTCCTTGCCTCATTTGGTGATTCCGGGTCATCACATATCTCAAACACGCCCGCTCATGTTGTGCTGTTTGGCAGAAAGCTCATGGGGGCTTGCGAGGGTGAGTCCGGTTCATCATAAAGCTGAAAAATGCGCTCTCATTTGGCGATCTTCGGAACAGAACAGAACCAGAAGGGCGGACAGGAGAAAAGCGGGACGGGACGAGACCTGAAGGATGAGGGTGGAAAAAAGAAAAGTGATGCCGACAAGCAGAAAAGCGGAGGAGCATAAGGGCGAAGCACAAAAGCAGAGAAGCAGAAGCGGAAAAGCGGGAAAGCTGGAAAGCAAATAACAGGCGGAAAACGAGAAGCAAACACAGGCAAAGGGAGAAAGGACAGCAAAAAAGCAGATAAGCGGAGGAACAGAAAAGCGAAGCAGGCACTCAGAGAAGTGGAAAAGCAGAGAAGCAGCGAAGCAGAAAAGCAAAAGCACAAACAAGCAGAAAACTGCCCCCATATGCTGAATGGCACGACGCCCGGGTGGCGGTGGATTCCGAACCTCTCACCATGGCGGAGGCTGCCCAAGCATCCGCAGTATCGAGGTGTCAAACGCCGGTTCTCTCCCTTTGCATCGCTGATGGTTCGGCAATGTTCGGCAGTTCGTTCAACTTCGTGCTCGACAGCCAGCTCTGCGGGTCTGGCCGTCTCCCCCTTCTTAGGGCAGCAGGGCTTCGGCGAACATTTACGACAACAAGAGTCTGGAACATCTTTCAGTGGAGTTGGCCCAGCCTCAATAGCCCAGCCGCAGTGTAGGCCAAAGCCCAGCGAGACCTCGAAAACAGCTTCGCGGAGACCCGTCCCGATCCTCGCAACTTCCCAACTTCCCTCTCAGGCGATTGGCTCGGAAGTCTGGGAAGCGCTGTTGGAGCCCAGGGTGAGTTCGATAGGCTGCGAGGATGTTTGACTTCTGCACTTCGATGGTGATGCAAACCTCGAGTACGCACAACCCCGGACTGAGCGTGAACGGCATCACGTTCATGCGCTTATGCATCATGGCTGCGTTTGACTGTGCAGGTTCCTGACACTGCCGCGCCACAAAGGACATCACCGCCATGTCAGCGATCTTGCTTCTAACCTCTGCGTCCTTTCCGCGCAAACGCCAGACCTTGAAAATCAGCCACACCAACATGCCAGCGTGGCCACTTGCAACATGCTGCCAATCCAAAGTCAAGGCTCCACCAGGAAAGAGTTGCCGCCAATGTTTTGGTTGGGCGAGCCATGGTAGGTGTCGCAAATGCCTCTGGCTCTGCACAGCCAGTGTGCATTTGTACAATCAAATCGTGGGGTCCCCACCATGTACGATCTCACTGACCTGGTTGACGAAGACCATCACCTGGTGATCTTGCACACGGCGAAGCCTACTCTCGGCCTGAAGCAGCACCGCCACTGCTCCCACGCACCTTCTCCTTAAGCACGTCAGTGGCATCGGTGAAGTTGCGGATGCTGCAGAAGCCGAACACGGCCTCTACTTCTTGGCCTGCGCCACAGGGGACCCTATTTTTCTTGACCTTTTTTTTTCTTTGCCCTTTTTTTTCCCTTTGGGAGCCTCGGTTAAAAGCGGTCGTTCGTGGCAGCAGCAGCAGCAGTAGCAGCAGCAGGAGGCCGAGGCAAGAGCAGTTGCAGCGACGGCAGGAGGCCGTGGCAGCAGCAGCAGCAGCAGTAGTAACATCAGGAGGCCGAGGCAACCGATTCTAGATGGGAGGGTTGTCGTATAAAAGAGAAGTTCTCCTATCCGAAAAGTAGGAAAAGACAGGTTTTCCTGTGGACATGCAAATGAAACCAAGTGTTTGTGCTTCGTAGAATACAGAGAAGACAGAGGGTTTCCTATGAAAACAGAGGGAACCAGAAGTTTTCCTAGGCAAACAGAGGGAAAAGAGATGTTTTGCGGTGGAAATACAGAGAAACCCAGGGAATAGAGTTGTTTTCCTGAGCAAATACGGAGAACGCAGGAGCCCAGGGCAAAGACAAAAAAAAAAGTGCCGAAAAAAAAAAAGCAAATGAAAATTCTACACCCCACAAGGTGGCACAAGATGCTGCAAGCCCAAGCCGCAGCCGCAGCCAGGGCCCCGCTTGGCCTGGCACCATGGCGTTCAGCTCGGCGGTAGCTCCGCCCTGCATGTTGTGGACGATGATCTCTGCACCCGCCTAGCAGACCAAATCCGGCAACTTTCTCTTCGAAGCGTCCGAAAAGCAACCGCACACATCCTTTCCCCTGTCCATCCCTGTCCTCTCCAAAGCCGAGCGCGAGCAGGCCACCAAGCTTGATCAGGGTCCTGGAAGCTTTCAGGACAGCATGCACAGCCGCGCGAGCTGCTCCCGTCCTCTCCAAGATCGCCGTCTCGAGAGTTTCTAAATCGTTGGTCTCCTTCTTCTTCCGACAGCATCCCTGCCTTAGAACGCAGCAAGCATAACTGCCCGCCCCTGCACGCGCCTGTCGTTCCTCAGCTGGCATTTTCTTCAGAACTCGGCCCACACCAGTGTCCCGCTCCATCTAAGAATGCTTTCTGGAAGGAAAAACCATCGCGAAGTTGCCTGTTGGCTTCCTCCTCCTCTTCGAGCTCTTGCATCCTACACAGCGATCCGACAGAAGGCCAAGGCAACGGGCGCCAGCGCCAAGCCTGAAGTCGATGTCGCCCAGCTTCATCGCATGCAGAGGGTTCTTCCTGATGGCCTGGAGCGGAGGGGCGGAGGGGCTGAACCAAGACTCTTTGAGCAGCTTGAGCGCTTTGCTCTCTTCGGGGCCCCCTCCCCCCCGCTCTCGGTCTCGGGCCTCGAGCTTCACGAGGATCCGCTCGAGCGGTCCCAGCAGCAGCGCGTGGGCGTCCCGCGCGAAGGAGATCGCACCGGCAGCCAAAGCGAGGCAAATGAAGCAGGTCTGCAGCCTGCGCAAAAACAACGCGAGGGAGGCGGCGTGCATTGGCGAATCGGCGAATTCCTTTGAGGACGGGGCATGTTCAAGCCCGCAGCACTCTGCGTTACCGGCCGCGTGTCGAAGGCGAACAGCAAGTCCACCTCAGCCGCTTGGTTGCTCTGAGGTTCCAACGATCCACACCAACAGTCAACTCGATTCATGTCTCCGCTCGATGCTGTGAAGTCTCATTGCCCCTCTCTTCTCCGGTCTTTGCCATGGGGGTGTTGTAGTGCACCTGCTCCACGACTCTGCATTCGGCACTTCGAAGAGTACAAACTTCATTGGTCTTCCTCTGCATTCGGAAAGCAGAGGCGGCCGAGGTCGAAGGCCTCGTTACAACGGAGCGTGTCGGTCACAGAGCACGCCGTCGACCAAGTGAAGGTTTGGCCTTTCGAGGCACATGCACACAGACGCATGCGCAGAGTGCTTGCTCGGCATTGGGGCCGAGAGGCTCTCGGGAGAGACGGGAACGCCATAGAAGCCCAGGCATTGCTCTCGCCAAGGATCTGCGAGGCGCTTCTTCACCTGCACTTTGCAACTCTTCTCAAGCACCCCTCGTCCCTCGTTGTCACTTTTTGAAAAGGAGGGCCTCTTCTGGAATGGGCCCATGTGGGTCCCAGGAGCTGAACTCGTCCCAGCGCCAGAGCTCATCCTGCACTGGAAGGGTGTTCAAAGAAGGAGACTCTCTCTCTCGCTTCTGATGTCCTCAGGAAGTGCCCTTCCCAGAAAACGATCTTGGTTCAGCCGTCCGAGAGAACCAAGGAAGTCCTCGCGTCATGGGCCACTCGCTGCCCACTCAAGCCTTTGAACCATCCTTGCGCAAACACGATGCCGCCAAGATTCTGCCGTCGTTTCACTCCCATTGTGTGCCAGCATTGTTTCAGACTTGACACCCAACCAGTACAAACCTGCAGCCGCAGCACAGTGCAGTGGCAAGCAATGTCATGATTGCGGACAGCGTCTGAGAGGACGACGCCACGCAAATGAGCCGCCTCGCGCGGCCACACACTCCCACAACTTCACAGAGACACGAAATCAGTGACTAGCTTTATGTCACCCGCATCCTATCTCCTCCTAGGATTTGGGGATATCAACAAAACGTAGAACAAACGCAAAAATGAGCGCACAAAAAAGGTAACAGCGAACGCACAAACAAACGCAGAAAAATGCTAGCACAAAACGTAACGCCACGCGAAAAACGCACACAAACGTAAAGAAAACGTGGCGTCACGCAAAGAAATCGAAAAACATCCGCACACAAAACCTAGAAGAACCCCCCCCCCAATTCACCTTTTTGCTGGAAAAACGTACCTTATATGACAAAAGCTGAAAAAAGGAAGGAACACCCGAAAAAACCTGAAAAAAAAAAAAAAAACGTGCAAAAAAGCTGCAGAAAAAGGTGACAAAAAACGTGCCCGAAACGCACCTTCCGGAGCCACGCCACGCCGGAAACTCTCCTGTGAAAAACGTGCCCAAAACGCGCCCAGCCGCCACCCCACCCCACCCTACCCCAGCCAAGCGGGCTCCTTGGCCCGCCCCACGACCTACTTTACTGAATGTTTTGCTGTGTAGGTTTTGTTTAACATGAATTCAATTTTTGCGTTTGGCTTCAAGTTTTTTGATGCTGCGTAGCTTTTCTTTGTATTTTCTTACAGATTATTTTGTTTTGTCTTTGTTTTTTCATTTTTTTGCTGTTGGTTTCAAGTTTTTTATGTTGCATACGTTTTTTTTGTCTTTTTATCACGTGTCTTATCTTCAAGTTGTTGTTGCGTTTGTTGCTGGCTTTTTTACGTTTACTTTTGAGTTTGTTTTTTAAGGTTGATGACTTTTCGTTCACGTTTCTTCTACGTTTTATAGATGTTAGAGACGTAATAGGAATAGATAGAAAGGCCGACACAAGACTAGCTACTGCCGTCCAGCTGCTCAAGTGGCTCCGAACGAAGCTCACCAGGTACTGCTCGTACCAGCTGCGCCTTGTCATCAACAGCACCCAGGAATCAGGAGTAGCAGCATAGCAAGCTTCTATATTAGGTCCTTACTAACTACCCACCGCAAGGTGGACGGTGGACTTTGCTGAGCGCAGTTGAGATGCTCTTCCTCCCGGTTCACAGGAGTCTCATCTGGAAAAGCTTGCAGGCACCATGGGATTCCCTCAGAGCCAAGCGGAGGCTCTCTGTCCTACTTAGTTTGCTTACACAAGATTGGCTGCAGGATTCTAGGTACCGTTTCGATGCCCAGGAGCAGGGATGGATGTAGGGCACCAGGATCGAAATCGCCTGAGCCACGCATTGCATCAGCCCATGGGGCCATCTTCTGCTAGACAACAGGGAGCAGACAGTTGGGAAGTGATGCTGTGGGGTGCTGATGCAGGCAATCAGCTCGTACACAAGGTCCGCTCCCATAGCCCCAGAGCTCTTGAACTCTTGTCCCCAGCTCTCGGCGTTGAAGAAGTCTGAACCTGATGCCACATCTGTGTGCAGGCGGCCCGTGTGTCGAGAATGTACCTGCGAGTGGCCACTTCTAAACTAGATCCGGGGCACAGAACAGCATAATGAGAGTCAGCACGATGACCCTTCGCGAGGTCATGTTGGAGAGCTTCTTCCCAACTCCTCGGTGCAGGCTCAGCTCATACCCAGCGATTTCAAGTCATTATGTGCCATTGAGCGTCTGGTTTCTGCGTGGCCATCCATCTCTGAGTCCTCCTTGTTGTCGTGATAGCCCGACTCCGTCAGGTCCCACATCTCCTGCCACAAAACAGAGAGCGGGCCACCGGTACTGCTTGCAGCGTCTACACGGCCGCAGTTGGAGGAGACCGCAGCCTCGTTGGGGTTGCCGGGAGGAACTGCGTAGAGGCGCTCGGTGGATTTGGCAATCTCCATACCCCGCTGGTAAAACTTGTACAGCCTAAGCCAAAGATTAGAACCGAGTAGAGTGCCTGTCTACATCTTCGGTTGGTGGTGCAGTCAAGAAACTTCCCAAGCCGTATGAGCCTCAGCTGCGAAATGAAGCTGCAAAGTTCAACCGAATCGTCAGTGCCAGGCGAGCTGCCGCAGAATCCGAACTGTCCGCGCGGCACGAGTGTCGGCCAGGTTTGCGACTGCACCTTCCAAGCTGCCTGTTGTCGCACCGCCTTATCGCACGACGATGCCAGATCTGAGCCCCAAAACACACCCTCACTTCGCTGCTCAACCAAGAGGCTAAACGAGCTGTAGTCTTTGCAGTAGAGCAAGTTTCCAAACCAAGTGAGGTCTACAAGCATGGTCACAGTTGCCAGCGTATCCTCGAAAAGACGATGCTCACACAAGGAAGCACATCAGCATGCGCGCCAGCTTGCTGCCTCTCTAGAATGCATCCGGGCATCAAGGTAAAAGAAGAAGCTAAACAGGTAGGACCGGTCGCCCAAGGAAGCTGCTATTATCTCCACTGTGAAAACAATAAAGGCCACAACAATCAAGACGTTGAAGAAGTTGTCGGCTTCTTTGCCTACACGCTCAAGAAGCGAACTGCCCATTGCAATTGCTATTTCATGCAACATTCGGGCCTGTCGCCAGAAGCCGCAGGTCATCCCCGAGAAGGGCACCAAAGGTCAGTACGGTGGTCAACGTCAGGAAGCGCCAGTCTTCACAGAGAGCCCGGCACCACATCCTGGGTTACAGTCAGTGCAAGACAACTGCCACTGCCACTACCATCTCTCGCGATCTAACGCTAAAAAAAGCAGAAGAGGCTCCGAATCTCATCCTCCCAGCCGTTGACTAAGGCGCTCTCGGACGACAAAACCTTCTCCAGCACCCCCTGCTGGCTCCGTCCTCGTGGCACCGGCCCCACCGATCCTGCAGAAGGAAGGCAGCGAGCGAAGCGAACCCTCTGATTGTTTACGTCCCTTCCTACTCCCACCTTCCGAAGGAAGCGTCAGCGTCGCCACCTCCTGTCCGCTTCTGTTTCTGCCCACTTCACAACGAAGCACCCCGAGATGCGACGCGCCATGCCTTGTCCGGCTTTGCAGGCGGCTTGCTCCTGCACTAAGACAGCCTATGAGGTCAACGATGGCCACAGCTGAGGGATGCAGGCACAAGCATCCTGGCAGGTCCCCAAACACTGCGCGGCTGCAACTTCGGGTGGTCAGAGACCTGACTTTGCATCTCGGTCTCTCCGATCATGGGGAAGCGCCAATGCAGGATGGCGATGGCAGAGGCAGTGGCTCCGGTATCCGCGGTTTCAGAACGTGCCAGGGTGTCACCTTGAGGCACCGAGGTGGCACCGGCGAAGGCTCGAACTTGGGCGTGGGCTATCGTTTATTCCAGGTAGAGTAGAGTGTAGAAGGACCACCACGATTCCGTGCGTGTAAGCCAAGGAAAGACACGGAAAGACTGCAGCCATGCATGTTCCCGCCTCCGCGCGCAGTGGAAGCCGCAGCCTAGCCGCAAGAAACGGAGCAGCGGGGCCGGCTTCGCCACCGCCCAGCAGAAACTGGCGGCTAGCGTAAGCATGCGTAAAGGGGGAAGCGCTCTTTTCCTTCGAAGACCCGGAACTGGGCTGGCAGATGCAATGCTTTGGCACCGTGAAAAGAGGGTCTCCGAAGACGGCCACCGTGCAGCTGATTTCCCCGTCTACATCTTTGACGGCGTGCTTCCTTTTCACGAGATCCTTGAGTTCAGCCTTGGGCTCAGTCTGGTCGTTCACGAAGCGCCGGCCAAAGAAGACCTCCATTCTCTCCATCTCTATCTCCATGTCTCTCCCTTCTTCATTCATGTTTCACGTCTCTCTCGCGGAGCCATGCCGTCTAGATGTGAGAGCCGCGCTTTGCCCTTACACTGGCAGACGCCGCCGTCACTTGCGCAGATGGCGCCCGGCCCATCTTCCAGGGGATCCCTGGGGATCTCCTGGCAGCCAAGGATGAATCAGGCTGCCTGACACCAGCTCACCGTAAACCCGAGGCTCTCACAGTGAAGCTGCCCACGCTCTTGCCTTGCACCAACACAGCACCCAAACAACTCCATCTCTAGCACACATTTGGCCAGGGCGCGGAACAAAGCTCCCACGAACGTGGATTCATCAAACAGCGCGGCACCATCATATCTTGCAGCGAAGCCCAGGGATGCAAACAAATGGTACATGATCCGATCCATAGGGTTCTTCACCTTGGGCAAAAAGATTATCCATTGCAATCGCTGCATCGCTCCCAGTGGAAATGGCTCAAAGGCTCTTGCGCCGCCACGTTGGAAAGCCTGGACCTCAGCAAGTCCCACTTACACTATGAGGGCAGGGTTGGGACCTCTGGGACCTGGGAGGCACATCCTGAAGCCGAGGCACTGCACTCTGGAGAGATGGGCTTTTCTCTATAATCATCTGGAAGTTCCCGGGCACGAAGCTCTCGTCACCTGCGCACCAGGAGACAGCGGTGGCCTGGCTTCCCCTTTCGACTCACACACTCGCACAAGGCAGGCATGGCTTCAGATACTAAGTCCGCTGGGCTTCCCCTTTAGTCAGATCGGTCATGCACGTCCCTGCACGACCTGGAAAAGAAACTAGCATCAGGGTATCGGCCCGGCAAGACTGGTAGCAACAGCACCAGCAAGAGCACTCAAAAAGCACCCCAGCGCCGCCACACGAAAGGCCAACCTTCGAAGCAGTGAATCTTCAGCATGGTCCCCTTGGATTGCAGATCCTTTAGCCTCGGATTTCGCACAGGGATTCCGGGATTCAAACCCAGCAACGCTGGACAATCACGCTCCGAGTTGCACAGGGTGGGCTATATTCTCCCCAATACCAGCCCACGGGATGTGACATTGGCGTGTCACATCCTCCGCACAGCAGACCTGCAATTCGCAGGTTGTGGGCCACTGACTTCGTCAAGCGTCGGGGATCATTCGAGAGGTTGTAACACGGTGCTGCCAATCGGCTCCGATCAGATGCTACAGTGACCCGAATAAGATCACGCGCTCCCGACCATGAAGGTCGAAAGGAGCCACAAATCGGATCAGGCACCGTGCGGACTGGATCCGGTACCGATTGCAGCACTTGCGACTCATCGCCAGTCACTCCATGTAGTGTTGGGGCTTTTCCGGGAACTAGGCAGTCTTTCTACGGTTTTGTGTTTGTCATCCAGCATCTCCTCCAGTCATTGTCATCCAGCATCTCCTCCAGTCACTCCTGCCACGGCAGTGTCACTCCTGGTTGAGGTTGCCACAGTTGTAGCTGTTAGTCGGGTTTAGGATGGTTTAGGGCTCTTGAGCAAGCACTTGTTCGAATTTTGGGAAGCCAGTCTCTGACCTTTTCGGGTTTTGGGTTTGCCGTCCGTCATCTGAATTCACTTCTGTATGATCTTGGCTTGCTGAGAGGCGGTGTTTGACCATGATGTGAGTGATGTAAATGCAGTTCTCCCTCCACGCTCCATCGGGGTTAAATTTCCCTCTTAAGATTCAGAAGGTTTGATCCTGCGCGAGGATCATGCCGAGTCGGGTCGTTGCTGGCCGGATGCTGTCTGCTGATCCTGTTCTGGCCTGGCAATGCCTGGCACATCCGAAGCACGTAAGCCGCTACTACGGGTTTCCAGCTCCACAAGAGAAGCACGCGAATGCATCACCGAACGACACCCCCGCTTCGTGGGCAAGGCTTTATTGCGCAAAGTGCTGGGATCTCGCGTCGTGACTTCAGGAGATCCCAATCTCTCGCCCGAACCAGACGTTTCGATATGGAGGCATGTGTAGCATGTTGGGATGCCGACTTGGCTTTTCGTTTGACACAAGCTCCCGTTTGAACCTGGCCGAGCCTTCTTTTCGTTGGCCTTCAACGAGTCATCACAGTGGCTGGTCATTGCCTTGGCTGGCTGAATCTGGCCGGCCCGTACAGTTCTCCCCTCCTTTGCAAGCAAGGCACGTGTTTCTGGCCCTCCCACACTGCTTTGTAGAGCAAGCTGCCTTTCCGACCAGCAAGGAAATTAGAACCTTGGATGCTATCTCGACGCTCGGAAAGCATAATCTGAACTCCCATGTTCTTCGAGACGCTGAAACTGCCGCGACGACATGACTGGCCCGATGTCGTGTAGGAAATCAGGTCGTGGTCGTTGATGCGATCCAAAATGGGGGCCAAGTCTTTTGCTACAAGAAAATCCTCAGATTGTCGGCCGTCCAGCAAAGGTGGAGTGATGCACTACAGCAGGCGATAGCAGACCCAAACCTCCGGGTGATTGAATGACAAACTGAGCCGTGGTCAGTATCCAGATACATCCCACCATGATGATACAGCAGTGCGTACCTTCGCGCAGCATGTGAGAATAAAAGCCGAGAACAAATGTTTGGCCACCCTGCTGCAGATTTCCCATGGCATTTGCCGCACCGGACAATGTCAGACTTGGCGGCGTCGTATGGCATGCGCTCAAACTCTGCTGGCAAATCCGGAATAAATGCCTGCAGAAGCAATATCGGTTGACATCGAAAGCCGCCCCATGTGTCTGTATGAGGTGCAGCTCATGACGACAGGGCACTCGGATATTGGTATCGTTGATCATCCACGGGAAGTGGCAACGTCCATGCGAGTAGTGCAGCCATGACTCCAAGTTCTTTGAAATGAACCTGAGCTCGCAGTGACATCAACATGCAGAGACTTGCTAGCTGCTAGCTGATGCCCGGCAGCCTGGAAAACAAGTCTAAAGTGCGGCTGTGTTGCATCGGCGGCCCGCTGGGATAGTTCCACATGACAAAGATGTTGCAAAGGCCTTGCGCAGCCCCTTTTGGCTGAGCCTGCCGGGGGACCTTGGACGGTGCCTCAAGGGTCTGAGCTCGATTTGCACCGAGCCCCTCCCGGCTGGCCGGCAAGGTGGCTTGGTCTGGAGGATCTACGTCCACGTCCGCGGCATCAGCGGCACGTGGCAGGGAAGGCTTCGATGCCATAGCCGCCCTGCAAGCACACTCCCTGGTGCCGCCTCGCTTGAGCCAGGTGCAACCCGCGCCTCAACTCAGCAATCTCGCGCCGAAGGTCCGCCACCTCATCCTTGACAACACTGAGGACATCACTCCCCTCTACTAGAAACATAGGAGCTGCGGACACTGGGCTGATCCTAGGTCTTGAAAAGTCTCCTGGTGGCTCTTCTCCAGGCGCTGAAGCCGCGCATTCAATTCCCCCTGCACGGCTACGGCCTCATGCTCCGCACCTGTCACCGTTGGCCCTGCAAGCCGACCATCCGTCACTCTCATTTGTGCCTCCCGACTCCTGCCTGAGCGGTCGAGCCAGCTGAAGTTTTCCCAGAGCGCCAGCAGCGCCAAACCTCCTCCGGCAAAACAACACATCCATGGAAAGGAAATCGTACGAGCACCACCCCGTGCTCTGTCCTGTAGGCAATGGCCAGGGTAGAATAGTTCAATCACTACTGGCAAGACTTCCGCCACCGCAAGCACCGGTTTTCTCGCAAGATCAGAATCATGCCCACAACCATCCGCATCCCCAATTCGATTCCGGTACAGCTAAAGTAGTACCTCACGCGTTTGCTTCGATTCTCTCGCCTCCCTCCAGGGAAGCTATGCCCACAGAAAGCGTCCACTATTTATCTAGCATGGGAAGTCGAAACTTGACTGGTCATTCCGACCCCCAAGGTTGTTGTGCAGTGCCATGTCAAGGCAGTCCACCGCCCTGCTTCGAGATGTGTGGTCTCCCTCAGCCCGGTTCCACCTGCCTGGTCTCTCCCCGTGACGCCTGCCGTGTCATTTGTTCAAGCTGGCCCTTCACCTCAGACTGTTGGACTGTGCTGGCATTCACATCCACAGCGGCCCGAAATGCTTCCCGGAGTTTCCTGCGATGGTCGCAAGGCTTGGAACCAGTAATCGTCGCCATCGCCAGCGCATGCGGCATTCGGACAGATCAATCTGCTGCGATGGGACACGGCCCAGTCTGTTAAACTACAACGATCGGAGGTTTTGGGCTGTACGCGCAAAGCATTTAAGCCAGGAGTAATTCCTTCAGCCGCATGCTGCAGTCACTAGGCATGATTGCAGACGAGGGTGTGTGTGTGTGTGTGGTCTTCGAGCTGCAGGTGGCTGCGGCTCGGCTTCTCCACTAGTTGCATGCTCTGCTTTGCCACCCTGACATCCCGTGGCAGCGCGGCCTCCAACTCCGCATGGTCCTCCGGTGCAATTGGCACCTGGAGAAATGCGCGCCATGCTCGACTCGCTCCCGTCGCTGCCGCTGCCCGAACTCCTTTGAACCCCTTGGCCTGGCCCGGCACGGAGATGTCAACAACTCGGTGCCTGAGGGAAAGAAGGAAGAAACGGTCGTGGCAGGCCCCCTCACGCAGCTGCTGACAGGTTGCACATCGTTGGACATCACGAGATAGTGGGGAGCCCTGCAGCATGAATTGGAAACTGTCGTCTCCGGCTTGCCGAGCCCTGAAAGCGGAGCAGCCTCGACTGCTTGCAAGAAGCCTGACCTGCACAGAACGCAGGCGGCGCAGGAACGAAAATCCAGTGAGCCAAGCTGGGAACCGAGCTCGCCCATGCAGCTGCAAAGCCATGTTGGCACCAGGTGCACGGGGATGCTTCAAGTTCCACTCTGTAGAGGATGAAGTATAAACAACTGAGCTTGGCTGGAGAGACGGGCACTAGATGCTTGCGGAATTTCTTTTGTGCCGTGCTGTTCTTCGACACCTGGAGCCAAAGGCGACCCATGGCTTTGGAGTTGCAACGTTGTCAGACAGACACTTCCTACGAGGCAATGTGTGCGGGCAGACTGTCCTCGTCACACATAAGTCAAGTTTGACAGCTACCCGATGTCACACAGAAGTCAGCTTTGACAGTGCGTGCAGCCTGGTACTTGGGCCCAGGCTCGTGAGCGCATGTTTTGCTTGCAAGCGCCTCTGACAGCGTCTGCATGATCGAAACAAAGAAGCCTGTTAGTGCCTGCCTCTGAGTCATCTTTGTCATCACCATCGCCCGGAAGGGCCGACCAGTCCTCGGAGTACCTGGCAGAAGCAGGGAATCCTCGAAGCGCCCCGCTCTGCATCTCGAACAGGTTTACATTGATACAGGCTGTAGTACGTACAGACAATGGCCGCGGCACATCTCATAAATGCTGTAAGCCGAAGCCGTGGACAGGCGATACCTTGTGGGCTTGTAGTACATGCTTGTCAGCATCCGACGGTCTGTCATGAAAAGGAAGAGAAAGCGTTGGCTTCTGGGCTCCTTGCTGCCGAGGCATTGCAACAAAGGACGGAGGGTCCCAGCCGCGGTGCGAGTCGGGATTCTGAATCACGAGCCAGGATCCTAACACGGCCCCACCAGGTAGTGCATCGTTGTCTACCATCAAGAGATGCTGCACATTTTCAGGTATCCGTCACATTAAAACTAGGTCGCAGAACTATGCAATTGTTTTCGCCCCACAGTCTGACTCCGTACCAGAAGCAGTGGCCACAGGCGTCGGCTGCCCCGCCACAAGCTGTGTACAACGTCACAACGTCAACGTCAAAGCTCTGTCAGCTCTTCTTGGTCATTCTGCGGCTTCTCGGCTTCATTGTCTTCAGTTTCAGCTTTCGGCACTTCATCCTGCCATTTTCTCAGAAAGCATGTCTGCAAGAATCTCGAGGCTTTCCCGAACCGAAAGAGACAACCTGGCATGGGCTGGATGTTGGCTTCTGGGGGCACGGCATGCTGGGGCTGATCTTGGCTCTCTTCGGTCTCTTCGACCTCCTCTTCTGGCAGCGTCCACTGTGTCTTCCCTTTCTGTGCCTGAGCGCTTGCATACATTGGAATTGGCTCAGCCTGCGATCGTCGACTGGCTACTGTCTCCATGCAGCGGATAAAGTTCTTCTCAGTGCCAGGATTCGTTGACGTAGTAAACCTTGCCAGTGGTTTTGGAAATCTTGCTGATCCAGCCCTTCGGGAGCTTTGCGCTCACCTTGAGGCTTTCCTCCAAACCAGTGGACCTTAAGGGTTCTCGAAAACTCCGGACCGGGATATGCAACGGCCGTTCTGAGGCTGCTGGCTTCACCAGCTCAGCGTGCTCCGTGACTTCTTCTGATGTCATGCACCGCTCGTGCATCCACCAAGCTTGTGCCCCCATGGCCACCCAGATCTCCTTGTTCACACGGACCTGGCAACAACTGACGCAGAGTCTACCATGGATGCAAAGAGGCTCGGCAGAAGCACAAGCCCCGCCTTTCCAAACATGCGGGAGGAGGCGCGGGCCATGCAAGGGAAGCACACGCTCTTGCTGCAACCTAAGGCTCTGGCTCGCAGAAACAAGTACCGAACCGCAGACACATCCGGCCCTTGCCACTTTCTCCCATCGATCCAG
The DNA here is from genome assembly GCA_905221615.1 of Symbiodinium sp. CCMP2592. Classification (NCBI taxonomy): domain Eukaryota; class Dinophyceae; order Suessiales; family Symbiodiniaceae; genus Symbiodinium; species Symbiodinium sp. CCMP2592. The sequence continues at coordinate 259,187 of CAJNDT010002391.1, read as the reverse complement.
CCGACCGTGATAAGAGCCGGACCAGCAGCTGTCCCATCCGCCCGAATCCGGAAGCACAGGACACCGCTTTCCTCGCGAGATCTCCTACAACTAAGCACACTGCAGGATAGGACGATGCACTGTACCACTGCATAACATCGTAGCCAAGCTACGGAGTCCACGACCTGGACTCAAACAGCCGTACTGATGTCATCCGATAAGTTTGAAACAGATTGCCGGCCTGTTGAAGGCAAAGTCCGCAAGTCGCACCACGGACCATCTGCTTGCCGACCTTCGTGCTTGGCTCCGGCTTGGGCACCTGATCAGCAGCTGGCGATTCTTCTTCTGCGCGAGAGCAAAACTGCCATTGCAGTAGGGTCCTCGCCTTCACGGCCCTTTTCGATGAAAGATCTTGCAGCAACGGGACGGACTCCTGCTTCCAATGAAGCTACGTGAGGCCACAAAAGCTCAACAACCTGGCCGTGTCCTGCCAACTTTTCCTGACGTCGCAAGGCTTCAGAACATGCTGGGAGACATGTCAGTTTAAAATCCCAGATATCTTTCCCCAAAAAAGGCATGTTCAAGCCATGTCGGCTCACGCGATCGCTCCCTCGATCGCTCCTCACTCAAAATGCCATGGCAGTGCGAAGCTAATTGTCTTCTTCGTGCCGCCACGGGTCGCATAAGTCTTTCCCATGTCGAGGAAGCGTGCTTGCATCTGCGATGCTACTTCTTGTGCCACGGCAGGAACAATGGGCACAGGAACCGCCGGTGGCAGAGCCACAAAGCCAAGAGGGCCCTGAGGGCCCGTCTCTGCAGGCGCGCCAGACACGTCCGTGGCTGGAACAGGAACAGGAGCTTTCTGGGCTCTCGTCGCCGTCGCCGTGGTCAATTGGTCAGTGCCGTCACCTCCTCGAGGTTTCTGCATGGGCTTCATCGCGAAGAAACGGTGGCTGGGTCTGTGGATCTCCTGCCGCCGCTTGTAACACTTTCTGCAGAGGCTCACATCCTCGCAGATCGCACACTTGAAGCGAGGACCGACGATCGGCTCCATCGCGCAGTGATCGCAGACTGCCTCGTGGACCTCTGGGTTGGACTCCTCGGAGCTGGACTGCTCCGGCTCGGGCTGCTCGGGTTCTGGTGACCTTTCCTGCTCGCCGTCTCCCGCATCGCCGCCAAACCACTGCATGTCCTTGGAGCCGGTACTTTGACTTGAGCGCGTCACGCGAGTGCATCTGGCTGCGTCCTCGTGCGCTGTCTGGCTGACGTGGTGCTCCTTTTAGGCGTAGACAGTTGAGAAAAGTCCCAGAAACGAAGCGGCAAGTCCTCTGGTGCGGCTGGCGGCTGCTCGGCACTTTCGTTCAAGAGCCTATTGGGGCCTGGCACGAATTTGGCAAACAGATTTCGCTGTAGCTTTGCTACGAACTCTGCGCAAGCTGTCGGAGCCTTTCTTTTGCTTCTTGGCGGCTGAAGAAGACGAGGAGGACGACGATTTCTTCTTCTTTTTCTTCTCCTTGTCCAGGTCATGACGATAGCAGTAAACCCAGGATTGTGCCATGCTTCGCGTCTTGGCCTGCACCTCACCTTTGATTTGGCGTTTCCGCTTCTCCACTTCCTCCTCGAGTTTCTTTATCTGCTTCGCAAGTTTTTTGGCTTTCTTCGCTTCCTTTTTGGCCTTTTTGGCCTCTCAGAATGGCTTGGCATGCCGGTGGTGGCAGAGATTCAAAACGCTGCAGTCAGGCACCTCTTTCTTTGAGGCTTTTTTGGCCTTCTTATCGCCATTCTTTTTAGCAGCCTGAAGCACGCACGTCTGAGTGTCTGAGAGGAATTGCAACGCACTGTCGTGGTGGCACCGCTTTGCTGGTAGGCCTTGGATGTGGATTCACTCGAGGACGTGCGGCCCATGGAGACACATGGCGTCGTGCGTCCAGTCAGTCATACCTTGTGAACATAAGATGTCTTAACGGGTGGCTAGTGTAGTGAGGCTGGTGGCTGAAGCCTTGCGGATGAACTGTGAGTGCTAGTTCAGCTTCCTTTGACTCGAGCTTCTTCCGCTTCTTCCGCTCAGTGATGACACGTCATCTCAGTGCTCGGGAGCTTCAGGGATATTATCTGACTGCGGTGCATCCGTGATGGCTGCGATCGACCCAACACAGGCAAAGGGCCAAAGGGCTGAGGGGCTCTTCTGGGTCAGTCTATGCCCTCATCCACAAAAACACTTTCATTCATCCAATTTTTTGGTATCTCATGTGCATAAACTGTATGGGATTACAAGCATCGCATACTGTTCTTGACTATGTGCTGCGACATGGATACCCGGTAGCAAGGTCCTCGCGAGCGTCCGCAGCTTATTCCAACCGGCCTTAAATTGTTGTAGAGTTTTAACTACCTGCTTCAATGTGACGTGAGGCCAGTATATACCGGTCTTGCTGCTGATCAGCTGTCTAAGGTGCTGTTTAACTAATTGGACATTGTCTCTTTTCTCTCGTGTGTGTCTGTTACCTGCTGCACCTGCTGTTGCAAGTTTGTCATTACACACATACTCCATCTGGAGCATACTCTGCGATGCTTTAGTCTAGCGGCCTAGCGCATAAACAGTAGTGCCTGTCATCTGTGTGGCCAAAACATAACATATATCATTTGGACAGATCGCCAAAGACAAAGAGAGGTGGACAAATTAGATTTGTGTATGTGGGCATGCTTCCCCTTCAAGCTCCACGAATTGCAAAACCTCCGTCAGCTAGCAAGTGAGCCAACGGATAATATGATTTGGACAGGTAAACCAACTAGATAGAGAAATGGACAGATAGCTAGCGCGGGACCGGAAAGAAGCGTGTGCAGCTCGATGATGCTGAACTCTTCGTAGAAAGCAGGCGCGAAAACACGCGGAACAGATACGAAGTCAGCACAGACAGCTCGAGTACGCTTACAGGGTGCTGCTTGCACTCCTCTCTTGGAGGGACTATCGGCTCAACATGAAGAGACACCCACAAGCATTCTTCCAACCCAAGCTCGAGCACTGGCTCAACTGGAGAGGCGCGCCGATTTTGGTCGCCCATAAATGATCCGCAGCCCTTCTGCTTCGAAGCCACACGTTTGGTTCCTCACGGCTTTCGCACAGAGGAGCTACAATTTTGGACTAGTGTGTAAGACCCTGTAGACATGCGGGGGCATGATCGACAAGCAACTGAACCGCGGTAATTGGCTGATTGGCTATAATCCTCTAGACGCCGTCCTGAACAAGAGTTGGGTCCTGGCCCTTGTTGGTTTAAGGCCTCTCGACGTCGCAAGGCTGCGTTGGGCCGTGAGTGGATCGCAAAGCCTGCCATAACTTCTGCCAGGGTAGCATGAAGGGGTCAGCCATATGCAAACTGTGAACTTTGCTCGTGCAGCGATTAAACTGATTAAACGACTCTGGCAATCAACGCTTTGCAAAGCTCGTCGAGCTTCCTAGCACAGTTGGCCTTCCGGACCCATGATTGTCGGAGCGCTGATGCCGGCTGCCTGCATGCAATTCCACAAGCCTTGCAAGAAAAACTCAGGAAAACAATTTGATTTACACTGGAGACTGATTCGGAAAACATCAGCGGCAGCAGAAGGGGGTCTTGGGAACACTGCTTCTGGCCAGGATGAGAGATGATGAGAGCATCGAGTGCGATGGTGGTCGGCGGGGCAAACTTCCTCTTGAATCTGAAAGCATGGAACAATCGTCCATGTTAACCCCCCGGTCCCCCGGCTCCCACCACAAACTACTTAATTAACCTGAGCAAGAGCTTAGAATCCCGAAACATTCACACACAGACCATGCATAAATTTGCCGGACCGGTTTCCTTACGGCCAAAGCGACGAAATCCTCCGCCAGCTGCCATGAAGTGTATTGGGCTGTACGAACTATGCTGGATTGCAGGCCCTGAGTGATGGGTGGCAAACCCCGAACGGAGATGTCGGTTGGAAAAATTTTAACGTTCAAAAGATTATCCTTTTCGCTAAGCCCGGCACCCGAAAAGGAAGTGTTGGTTGGGAGAGTCCCAAAACAGAAGATCGCGGCCGGTTAAACCGGAGCCTTACCGTCCTTTTTTCTGATCAGGTACGTTGGGTGGCAAACCCATGCTGGTAGACAAACCCGAAGACCGTACAAAAAGCTGTTGGCTGCTAAGCTTGGAAAACCCCCAAAGACTAAACGGAGATATTGATTGGCAAACCCCATACCCGAAAAGACAATATCGGTTGGCAAACCCGGAAAGCCCCAAAGAAGAAGATTTGGTTGGCATTTGGTTGGCAAACTATCCGTAATTTACCTCCGCAAACCCAAAACCCCAAAGTCCTAAAGAGATGTTGGGTAGCAATCCCGACGCCTCAAGGTAGAGATGTTCGTGGGCTAAGCCCCAAAACAAGAAAAAAATATTGGGGGCCAAGCCCCAAACTCTGAAGAAGAAGACATTGGCTGGCAAACCCTTTCATGGCAACCCCGACATGCCATTGTGGCTCTGCAGGGCTTTGCAGAGTTGTGGGGTTGCACAGCCGTACCAAAGCGAAAGAAGTAGCAGCAGCAGGAGCATGCTTCGGCGCTGCTTTCTGGGTCGGTCCTCAGAGTTTGCCGACTCTGTTTTCCGAATCGTCGGCCCGTATTTCTGAATCGGCCCGCCTGTTTCTCCAGATTGGTTTGCCTGAATCGGGGCACAGTTCTTTTACAACCTTTCTCCTGTTGGCTTCCGTGGAAGTTTTGCCGTGCCGCGGCATCGACATGCGGGCTGTTTTTCGCTCTTTGTTTTGCTTTGCTTTGCTTCGCCTCGCTTTGCTTTGCTTGCTTTGCTTTGCTTGCTTTGCTTCTCTCTCTCTCTCTCTCTCTTGCTTGCTTGCTACGGGTTTGTGCGCAAGCGCCCCGGCCAAAAACTAACCCCTCCTGAGTTCGCGTCGGTACGTGTAAGCGGCCCCTCTCGGGGTTGGGTGTCTTTCTGTCTCTCTCTCTCTTGCTTGCTTGCTTGCTTGCTTGCCTGCTTGCCTGCTTGCCTGCTTGCCTGCTCAGCGTGCAGGTTAACGAGGTGGGACCCCGTCAACCCTGCGCTCTCTCTCTCTCTCTCTCTCTCTCTGTGTCTGTCTCTGTCTCTCTCTAGGATTCCGTTTCCTTCTATGCACACCAGAGCTTCACATCCACGGTCAAGTGTGAGATGAGATGACACCATTATTTTTTACAGGCCGTCCAAGTAGCCAACAGAGTATTAGAACCTTCCGCAGCCCAGCCGAACAAAAGCGAATGCAGCGAGGACATGACCTCGTCTGGTGAGGCTGTGGTTCGCCGCTCCTCTGCCTGCAAGTGCAAGCACATGTTCCGAAGAACTTCTTCCACTTCTTGCTGCAACATATGTTTATCTTCACTAACTCAACTCTCTTCCACCACGAATACCTCCACAAGCCAAAGCCCGAGCTTCCCGAGATTCGATTCCCCCTGGCGTCCTCGGCGTCCCCGTTCTCGGCAAGCGCTTCCACTGAGCTCTGCCTGGAATCGTCCGCCTCGCACAGCTCGCACAGCAGGAGCAGACCCCATCCCCGAACCTTAAGGCCTTCAGGCCATGAAGGCCTTGGACTTCCTGGAGGGTCGGAGGGCTTAGTAAGTAGGTAGTAAGTAAACATTAGTTAGGATTGTGGTAACTGCAATCTATAACTATAACATTACTTACATCTACTGTCCCGGTCACCTTTTCCGCAGCTGCTCTTGAGTCAAACCCGTCGCGATCCGCGAACCGACCGATTTGATCAAGCCGCTTCAGGACCTCAGGAAGGGGCTTGAACTGCGGCGGCTTCGGTGCCTCCACCAAATTCCAGCATCTGCTCCTCCGCTGCGTCATACTGGGGCAGTTGGTCCTCAGCCTGATGGGCTGAGCCAGAGGCAACACAGAGCAAGCCGCAGTGAGCTGGATTCTGCATTTAGATCGGGCTTTAGGCTTTCAGACAACTTTAGCCACTGCAGACAAGGCTCCCCAACATACCTGAACCTCGGAACCCCATCCCACCTCGGAGGCTGAGGCGTCGCCCTGCCCTCCTGGGTCCTCCATCTCAGAGCGTTCTGCAGATACAAGTAGCTCCGCACACTCCGCATCAGTCTGGGCCATGAGGGAGCTGCACTTCAGCTGAATGAACTTTGCCGTCGCAGGGCACATCTCGTCAAAGGTAGCGACCGAAGCTCGCAGGGCGCCTCCTAGCTGTCTCGAAGCACTGTTCAGAGCGTACAGAGACCGATTGTTCAAGGTCCAGTATACCGCATTGAACTTCACAGCCGTCAGTGGCAAATCGGAAGGCTTCAGCCTGCCCTCTGCTAGCTCCGCAACGATGTCGTCGATCCGGCGACCCTTCAGCGATCCATGCGCGAACTTGGAACTCACTGAGGATTGAGTAAACCATATGTCTGAGACGGGTATCGCCTGTCTGGCAGTGGCGCCGTGTAAAACAGCGGAACCGTTGTTGGAGTTGCAGATATCGTCCAGAAGCTTGCTCAGCAGAGGCAGCGAAGGCATGCGCCATGCCCTGCCTGATCACGGAGATCGTTATTTATGGATTGCAGGTAGGCGTGCACGGCACCGTGGTTTTGAGGCTTGCTAGCCGCCTCGAGCGCTTCCATCAAGAGTTGTCGAGGTGTGTGGTTCACACAGTGTCAGTAAGGCTTACAAAGGCAGCAAACCTGCCAGTCAAGCTCGAGAGGAAGGAAAGCGCATCACTCTAACCCGCCTCCGGCAGGGACCTCCTGACCTTCGTTGACCTCCATCTCGTGCGTAGAGAGGCGCGGAAGCGGCGGCATTGTCATGGCGAAATCGCCTGCAAAGCAGAACCCAGAGCACGAAGAAAATCACCGACAGTATCTGATGGTTTGGGTCACGCCCTCCGTGCACCAACATGCTGTCGTGCTTGCTTGCTTCTGAGGATTTGAGTTTTATTGGTAACAGCGCCTCTTGTCAAGAGCCTTCCCAGTCTTTCGGGTCTTTGTATGCCCAAGCATGACCGTTTCGGTGAAAGCTCGCTTGGTCCAGTCGCACAGTAGTGTTTTGCAGCTCTTTCTTGCTTGCTTGCTTGCTAAGGGGTATGGGCCCTGTCTTCTCTTCTCTTCTCGGGGGATGAGTTCGCGCGCGAACCCGGGCCTAGGCCCCCCCTTCCCCGTTTAGGCGGTGGAAGAGGCTTTGGGGTGTTCAGCGGTCGGGAGATTTTGCCCTAGTGGCAGGTGCGACCGGCAGAGTACGGCTGGCAAGGAACCAACCCTCCCTGTACTTTAGCGCGCGTCCCGGCCTCGTCACCGCGCTCTCTTAAGCTCCGTCCTTAGTCCCTCGCCAGCCAAGTACTCCCCCCACGCAGAACCCGCGGCCGGTAAGCACTCCCCCTATGCAGCAACACGACTAAGCACAGGACGTTCAGGGAGTGTGGGGTAGTCAGTGTGCAGTCATGGGCCCTGTCTGTCTTTCTCTCTTTCTCTCTGTCTCTGGTCTCTCGGTCTCTCGGTGTCTCTCTCTCTCTCTCTCTCTTGCACTCCCTCTTCTTCTCCAAGGCATAGAGGGCGAGTTAAGACCCGCGGCCACTGGGGCCGCCCATATTTGGCTTTTGAGGGGAGTGAAAGTCATGAAGGAATGTTTGACCGAAAAGGCAGGGAAGATACATTGCAATTATGTTGTTTCGGTCTCATTCATCCAACTCGTTGACACTCTATAGATGTTTTACTTGAACCCCCTCGCTCTCTCTCTCTCTCTCTCTCTCGCTGTTTTTGCCTCTGCAGTCTTTATTGGACAATGCAAGCCCACCTGAATTCTGATTCTGGCAGCTGGACGGAGCTTCTGCTGGACATTCCGCCTCCAGCTTTCGCTTCGTTCCCTTTTCTCTGGGGGCCTCTGCCGACTCTGTGCTTAGAGCCATTGGGCTTCTCATCGGGAGCGGTCCGCACAAGTCTTGGTGGCTTCGCTTGGGTGGTTTGTAGGCTTTGAGTTCGCTTGCTTGGGCAGCTTCGCCGACAGGCGTCTCAGTCGTCGTTGGGGCCACAACCATCTCTTGAGCAGTGGAGGTCAGGGCCAAGCCCAAGCCAGCCACAAAAAAGTCTTGCAAGCTGTTCAATGACTTCCTCCACTTCCAAGGAGGAAATAGCTTTTTGACTTCTTCCCAGCAAGCATCCGCTGTCTTCTTCAGCACGATCTGATTAGAGGCGTCCAACAGCCAAATCCCGTTGGCCTGCGTTTGCACAATAGCTGGTGCCATGCACGCCGAGTCTTTCTGCCACGCTTCAGCCACAAACTTGTAAGCAGCCTGCAAGGTTGCCTCGCGCTTGGCGGCGCGGCACAACCAGGATAGGACTTCTGGGCCGGAAGGCTCAATGCTCAAATCCAGCAACCGCTGGGCCAGTGCAACTAAGTCGGCACTCTGAAATACCTCAACCACATACTCTGGGCCCAGAAACTGTTCGAACTTGGGTCCCATGAATCTCTGGTCTGCCCGACGCACCTGGCCTGAACGATCTTCGATTACACAGCGCCGGCGCAGCTCGGCAAGGTCCTCACGAGCTTCGTAAACATCGAGCACTTTGTTCAGGTCAGTGGAGATGTTCCGACTGGTAAAGATGCCTTTGGGTAACTTTAGCCGCTCTGCTTTCGAAGTTTGTGCTCCCAGGCGAAGGAACACAAGCTCCCACCAAAGCTGTGCTCGGAATCCACTGGCACTCGGCGGATCTCTCAGGACTCGGCTGCGGTCGTAGCCGGGCATTGTTGGCTTGCAGCCCAATAGAAAAGGACTTTCCAGCTCCCTGGCATCGTGTAGAAGATTCATGCAGGAAGGCACCACTAGACTTCTCATCAAGTCGGCCATCTCCTGTTGGCTCTGGTGTGCAAGCCATGTCGCACTCGCTGAGCTTTCCAAGATGTCCTGCCAGCGTCGCCCGAGGTAAGCGAGATTCGTCCATGAGAAGCGGTGATCCTTGCAAGGTCCCCCCCCAAGCCCCTAGATCCATGAACGTTGAGGCGGCAAAACAGCGAAGTCAAAACAGCAAGGACGCAAGTGGTGGGCTTTCTACAAGTACCCCAGTGCTCCTCAGTTTGGGTCAGGCCCACTGTCTGCTGCACAATCGCATACGCCACGTCTCGATGGGTGGCCCTGCCGCCGCAGCCTAGGAGCTTGAGCAAATCCTTGTCAGCCTGGCAAGCGCACGCATTGTCCAAAACTCTCAGCAAGGAGTGGGTGAGCCTTTCGGCACAGAGCCGAAGATTGGATCATCCCCACAAGCCATCCAAGTCTTGGCAGAGGAGGGGGAGCTTGCAGTGGCTTTCGGTGTCTTTGTCGTTTCCTGTGTCTTTGCATCCAAGCCATCCTGAGCTTGGCCTCTGCCCAGTACGAAGAGCGGGGCTTTGCGTAGCGCTACCAAGTCCACTTCGTGACATCGCTTCGCCAAAGCCTTCACCACATCCTTTCGCCAAGACAGCCCCCGGCTCTCGAAGCGGCAACCTTCGGCGCCTTGGCCTTCGAGCGGAAGGCTCAACAGTTCAAGAAGGTCGCAGGTGCTGAATTCCGACATGGTCACGTCCGTTCCTGCTGGTAGTTGTTGCAAATACTTCCCCACAGGAATCCCTAATCCAATCAGTGCAAGGTCTCCAGCTGTGAGGTGCAGCAACCGCAATAAGGGTGAATCTGGTCGTCCACACCGGCTGATAGGAAGCAATCGGTTTTTCAGCATGTCCGTATCTTCCACTGGAACAAGGGGCACTTCCTGCAATCCAGATCTTACTCTTTGCACAAAGGGTGCCCAGAAAGACATCTTTGCCAGCTCGGTCCCTGGCTGCAACAGCCAAGCCCTCATCGACAAGCTGTCACTACTATCTGCAAGGGCTGTTCTGGGAGCACTCTTCGCGACAGTGGCGAGCCAGAGCTCAGCCAATTCATCTCTAAGCCGAGCATTTCTTTCACTACCTTCCATTAATGCCTCACGATTCGCCGTTAGATCGAACTGTGCGTTTAGGGGCGTCCGCAAGCCGGAAAAGTTTGAAAGCGGCAAGGTTGTGGAAACTGGTGCAGCAACAGGAGCGGCACCAGCCATTGGGAAGGCAACAGCCACTTGGGATGTCCCGGCTCCGGCCCTTGCTACTTTATAGGGATGTTCCTCAACATCGCCATTTTCGATACAGTGGTTGAACTCGCCTGGCTGAGGACTTGTCCGACATCTCGTGACAGAGACAATTGTGCGTCCAACTTCTGCTTCACGAAGACGGTACCTGCAGACCTCCCCATTCCTTTCGACAGTGACGTCTTGTAGTTGCCGCAAGAACAGCAACAGCGAAGGGTCCTTGGACAAACAAGAAGCACCGTAAATCTCAGTGTGTCTCACGTCGACACGAAGCAATGCTAGACTCTAGACGGAAGTTGAGTGCCGCACCACTTCTTGCAATAGCTCTGGGAAGTTCTGTCGCAACGGGAGGTAAACGGCGGTTCCGTGCAGGGGGGGCGGGAGGGGAATTTTGGCCTCGGGGGGTAGCAATTGTGGAGTCACCTGTGGCAGAGGGCAGTCTGCCGACTCATCGAAGAAGAACCGGAAGGGATTGGAGAAAACATGCGGCCGCGAGGATAGAACAAAGGATGCCTTGAAACCTATGCCTTTCTGCCCCGTCTGATCTGCTCCCTTCGTGGAGGCGCCAACGTTGCATAGCGCCTGCACATCCTCAAACACAAAGCCTTTCTCGTTGTACTCGACCCATAGATAGTCCGAGGATTGTATGATTCTGACTGACGGCACATCGTGGAAACTACAGTCATCCGCATTCTGCAAAAGCTCCCACAGGGCCCGGACTGGCCCCGAATACAGCTCGAAAGAAAAAAGCTGCAAGGACTTCCGAAGCATGCTCGCCATCAAAGGGTGGATGCTTTGACACAGGTCTCTCCGCAGGTTCAATATTTGCTCTTCTGCAGTCGAATCCGATGGGATCGCGTCGCAGTTCCTCAGCTGGGGCTTCGCAATCCTGGCTTGCTCTTGGCTAACTTCCCCCTTGCTCACATGTTGCGTATTCAGCGCTCTGTACACCCGGCCTCCGCTGCTCTCCATTCGCAAATTTGTTTTGAGATCGATGTGATAGCTTTGACATTTGGTGTCACAGACACTGCATGCCAAGAAACGCCCAACACTCACTGCGAATACTTTGGCAGCGTATCAATGAGCCGAAACTACACGCTGCCCACCTTTGCCGAAATCGCAAAAACGTGGCATGGGTTCCATGGCCAGGAACCGTCTATGAAGTCATTTGGTGGTGTTGCCGCCATGCACACAATTTAGATTGATCGCACCTGCATGTGGGATACCACATCGGTGCATCCTCAAAATACAACGATGTTGTCTGTTGTAATTCCAGGAGAAGCCTGGAGGATTAATGATACAAGGCGTCACTGCAATACCAACCTGTGCAGCCTTGCCAGTAGGTTACTGACTTCCGAAGGTGTTACACAGAAACGGACTGACAGTGCAAAAATCCACCGGCTTCTTGCAAGCCCAGCATCTGGCTCGCTGGTGGCACTGAAGGCGTTGGCTTCTGGCCGGCTTTGGGCTCCGGCATCACCTTCATCCTCATGACATCCAGGTCCTTCTGAGTGGCAATTCGCATTTTTTGTTTGGTCTGGACTCCGAAACCTGACAATCGCCATATGTGCAATGCCAATCCAACTTCCCGAAACAGTTAACAAGCACCACGACGATGACACTGCTCTCATTCGTGCTATTTCTACTACTGTTATTCTTGCCATAACTGCCGTTTGGGGAAGCAAAACCTACCGTTCCATAGTGTCTATGCTTGCAACGAAAGAATCTGCGAACTCTCAAGTGGCAGATTGAAAGAAACAAACATAGACATGCCGTCGGCGCAAGCGGCGGCTGCAACTACTACCGTCATTATTAGTCTTACTCCTACTACTACGACGTCTATGACTACTCAGTACAACTGCTGCTACCAACCTTACTACCACTACCACTACCAGCACTACTACTACGACGACGACGGCTGCTGCTGCTGCTGCTATTGCCCACAGTCTAAGGATCAATGAGCCTACAACGGCACCTGAGCCCTGAATAAACTGTTTGTAGTCCCATAACATAGGGGCACCCACCCATCGATTGAATCGAACCGTCGGCTGAATCGCCCGCCGCAAGAATTGATCGAATCGATTGTTCCTGCCCTGATCAAGTTTGCTTTTTAGCACTCGTACTCGACCGGGTACAACACTTACTTTCCTGTGAGAGACGCCCCCAGACAGCTTTGAAGGATTTCCCACCTTCTCACTCCACCGAGTGATGCAGGGAACCCAAGCAATCTTAGTAGATCATGCAGTGGAAATGATTTGCATTCGTCGCCTGGCTCTATGCAAGAACCACGTGGCATGGGTGGGGCGCGCGTGTGCCGATGGTGAACATAACATACTAGTGATATCGATTTCAGGACCGCTACAACAAGCAAGCTTACACTGCAACCACAACCCCCACTTGCGCCCGCGGTCAAGTCTTGCAAAAAAAGGTGGCAAATGTGACCCAAAGGACTGGCTGCTCTCGTCAAACCACATGGTACACTGCCTAGTGGGGCACTACTGCGTAGACATGTCTTTGTTTGTGCGTAGTTCTTTGCAAGAACAGGCCATCGCTTATGAGGAAGATCTCGCTAACTGTTGAACAAATGCCTTGCATCCACGCAGCAACCGTCATTAAAATTTAGGATGCCGCCCGGCAGCGATACACACGGTTGTCAAAGCAACGAAGAAACCAAAGCGTGCGTCGAAGAGATACAAAACCCCGACCTGTCCTGTCGCAGCTTCGCGTTTGCCGCGACCAAGCCCTGCTTATCTTCCAGCGCCTGCTGCAGATCCAGCTTTGCTTGCAACAGCTGCTCGTGCGTCACCTCCTTCATCTGGCCCTTCGCCATTCGCACCAGTGCGTCTGCTTGTGATTTCGCCCCCCGTCTCGAACGGGCCATATGCAGGGAACTGCCCAGGCTGCGAACCAAAGCCTGCCCAGCAATCCGGCGCACCTCCTCCTCCGACAGCGCCGACAGGTCGCCCTCCTGGAGGGATCTGAACCCACTACTTGTAGATTGGAGGGTGTCAAGTACTGACCAGTTTCGCTGTATTCCAGAAAGTGCCAGATCGCCAATTTAAGCACAGCCCTGGAACCAAGGATGAACCGCAAAACCGCACTCAACCAGAGACCTTGGGCAGGGCCCCTGAAAAAGCGCCGTCTTCGAGTTTCTGGATGCTTCGACGCACCAACTTCACGGTTCTAAGAACTCCAAAACGCCTTCCAAGAACCCCTCCGAAGAACGGAATGGTCTTCTCAGAAGGCTCAGAAAGCCACAAGCTTTTAGAGGAACCTCCAGAACCTGCTGAGTGCTTATGAAATTCAAGAAAACGACAGAGCTGCAGTCCTGCAGAAGTGCCTCCAGGCTTCGTCGGATGGACACTGCCGCGACATCCCCCTCTCCGAGAACTGCTGCCGACTTTAAGCGGAAAGGGGCGACCCAGCGAATCGAAACCTCGCTGCAAGGGCAATCCATCACGATCATCAGGCTGGCAGTCGCTCGATCGCCCAGATTTTGCAACGGCCAGGCCCCGCTGATCGAGCCGGCAAAATGAAGGTAGAGCTGATGCGTTGACAGTTCGACGCGCACTCCAAGAACATCTACACCTGGGGCCAGTCGAGGCGTCGATTCCCGCAGTTGCAACTGAACTCCATGTTCGTTCGAGGTGATGGTCGCCACCGGAGTGACACGCTCTGTTGGCCTCAGTGGGCGGGGGAGGGCAAAAACTCGAAAGTCGAATCCGTGATGTCGCTACACAGAGAACAGGGCGTAACTCCTAACTGCCTTATCAGGACATTGAAAGGGTGCCAACATTCAACTCTAGGTTGGTCCGGCAGAAAGCCTGTATTCAGTGTCTTCATGAGCAAACTCTATGGGGTTTGCACACTAATGCGCTCTGTGGGCATTCGACCGGCGTGAACCTCCGCCAAGCGCCGCAAGCACGACATGTAGCTGATATCTTCACCATCATGCTCACTCCTCATCACGGAAAAAGTCAGCTGCGTCGGGTCGTTCGACTTTTGGCACTGGGCCCCACTTGGGTGAATAAGACACCTTTCAGCTTCCGCGCAGCCCGCGGATGGTAGGAAAAGATCTCTTTCATAAGAACTTCTTCCTCATCTGTCAGCCTGCGAGGTCCACTGCCATCGCTGGCATTACTGCGACCAGCTTCCCGTATCGACACGATATGGCTTTGCAACTCCTTTACGGACCTGGCCGGAGTTTCCGTCGCTTGTGCAACTACTCCAGACAAGCTTTGTTGGCATCCAAGACATACTGCGTTCATGCAACATTCCCGTGCCTGAAGCGGCGGCCAGCTACTGTTGCAGCCACCTGGAAAGCGGCCTGGTCTTCTTGCGTCATCTGCGTCGAAGCATCTCGAACCAGCCGGATGCGACACCTGCAGGCTCGTGAAAGCGAGAAAGCCAAGCAAACAGACGGACAGGAAGATAGGCGAACGGACAGACATTTCAAGTTTGGGGATACTGGGTTTCATGGCAGACAGAAAAGAAGAATCAAATGGAGAAGGCGAAGGTGCCAACCTGGCCCTGACACTCCACCCAAGCTAGGGCCGGCGGACTTCATTCCATTGGTGAAACAGACAAAACAAGTTACAGAAGCAAACCCTACGGGTGCATGTGCTGAGGCTAAGCTTCGAAGCTCGGGCTTGGAGAAAAATATCGCAAAAACTAACTTTGCACCGCAAAATTGATCTGCCTGTCTTTTGGGTTGAAGTGATTTTTTGCTGTTAGTTGAAATGGAAGGGCTCAGACCTTTAGCTGTACCCTAAACACTAGTTGCCGTCCTGCTTCGCTGCAAATTTTTCGGAAAGCCAATGTCGCTGCAAGCTACTGAAGGCGTCGCAAGTATACGATGAAACTGATGCTTCAAACCTGACCCAAAATTAGGCACTGGAAGACCTAACCCCGGCCCCTCATGAGGAGATGGTGGTTGAGCTCATATTTTAAACCCCGGTCATTCGGCGACGGCAGCAGATCAGGGTTTTAAGCCTGCCCCCGTCCCTTCATCACGTACATTGCACAAACCCCAACCCGCCCCGTGGCTGGCTTAAATAGGGTCTATTTGGAAGCTGGCATTCGGGCTTTGTTGTGGTCATATATTCTCACACGAAGGCCGGCGAGCTGATACCAGCGAGCTAGGGCACGTATTGGAACAACATTCTGTCAATGTCAGGTTTGTGTCACGAGACCTGAGTCGGACAGCAAGCTAACACAAAGAAAGCAGCAAGCAGCAACCAAACAGGCCCCTCCAACTTCGCGAGAATTCAAAAGTCTGCGTTTACCCATCGGTCGGAAAGAAAAAAACTCCTCTCTCTCTTGACCAGGGGATTGGGTCCCGAGCATTTCTTTTACCTTGTCAAAAGATGGAGAACAGCATACGCACCAGAAGAAGAAACCTCCGTTCTCTCTTGGCAAGGGAAAAAGATCTTGATTATTTCCTTTACTTTTTCAAAAGATGGACAAAGGCATACGCTCAAGAAAGGCTGGAGATTCCCCCAACCCTCAACGAAAACACGGAGAAAGTCCCTCCAAGTCATTCAGCTGATTTCTAGCAGCGAGCTCCTGCACCTCTTGGTAAGTCTGCATCTCCTCTGACGACAAATGAGGGGAGCTCGCTGCTTCGTCATCCGCAAGAAATGAGCTTCTTTTCCCCAAAAAGGTAAGGAAGAGATCCCTTGGCACATCCTCTACAGCAGCATCTCAAAGGAGCAGAAAACCCTTCCAACTTCACGAGAAAAAAAGAACTCCGGCTGCCTCTTAGTCGACAAGAAGAGAGAGGAGCTCCTTGTCGTCCCCTCTTCCTCCTCAAGGGATAGAAGAGAGATAGCTTTCAAGAAGTGAGGACTGAGCTGTCTCAATCTTCAAAAGAAGTGATCCTCCCCTTGGCCTTCAACAAGACATGAGCAGCCCTCTACCCCATCCTCTGAATTAGCTTCCAAAAAATCCTCTGCTTCATCCTCGACAAGAAGAGACTGAGAGCAATCTAAGGGAGCAGAAGAAAGCGCCATCTCAACAAAGCAAACAGGCCGCTCCAACTTCACGAGTAAGAAGAGGGCTCCGTTTACCCCCCGGCAAGAAAAGACCTCCTTTCTTTCTTGATAAGGGGAGGACGCTCAAGAAGAAAGGGTGGAGCTCCCCCAATTTTCAAGTAGAGACATCTGGTCATCCCTCAGCATTCAAAAGGAAAAGATCTCATGCTCCAAAACAAGAAGAGAGTCTCCAGGATATTCGTGGCAACAGAAGAGAGCATCCCGCTTTACCTCTTAGTATGTCGCCTTTTCGTCTTAAGAAGATTGAAGAGACCTCGCTCCTAGCAAGAAAGGACCAAGCTCCCCTAGCTTCCAAAAAGAAAGATTTTCTACCTCATCCTCCACAAGAAATCACTGAGAGCTTCCTCCCATGTAATGAGACGTAAGAGAGCTCCATCTCAGCCCAGCAGACAGGCCCCTCCAACTTCACGAGAATTCAAAGGTCTCCGTTTACCCATCGGTCGGAACGAAGATAACTCCTTTCTCTCTTCATAAGGGGATTGGATCTTGAGCATTTCTTTTGCCTTTTCAAAAGATGGAAAACAGCATACGCACAAGAAGAAGAAACCCCCTTTCTCTCTTGGCAGTGGAAAGGGATCCTGATTATTTCCCTTACCTTTTCAAAAGATGGAAAAGGGCGTACGCTCAAGAAGAAAGGGCGGAGATTCCCCCACCCCTCAACGAAAACACGGAGAGAGTCCTTCCAAGTCATTCAGCTGATTTCTAGCAGCGAGCTCCTCTACCTCTTGGTAGGTCTCCATCTCCTCTGAAGAGAATGGAAGAGAGCTCGCTTCTAGTCGAAGAAGACAAGGCTCAACGCATCTCCAGTTTCAAAAAGAACTGCGGCTGCCTCTTAGTCGACAAGAAGAGAGAGGAGCTCCTTGTCGTCCCCTCTTCCTCTTCAAGGGATAGAAGAGAGATAGCTTTCAAGAAGTGAGGACTGAGCTGTCTCAATCTTCAAAAGAAGTGATCCTCCCATTGGCCTTCAACAAGACATGAGCAGCCCTCTACCCCATCCTCTGAATTAGCTTCCAAAAAAACAATCCTCTGCCTCTCTCGACAAGAAGAGACTGAGAGCTTCCTCCACCCTAATGGGACAGAAGAAAGCGCCATCTCAAGAAAGCAAACAGGCCGCTCCAACTTCATGAGAAAGAAGAGGGCTCCGTTTACCTCTCGGCAAGAAGAGACCTCCTTTCTTTCCTGATAGGGGGAGGGGATCCTGATTATTTCCGTTGCCGTTTTAAAAATGGAAGAGAGCATACACTCAAGAAAAAAGGGTGGAGCTCCCCCCAAATTTCAAAGAGAGACATCTGGTCGTCCCTCAGCCTTCAAAAGGAAATGACCTCATGCTCCAAAACCAGAAGAGAGTCTCCAGCATATTCGTGGCAACAGAAGAGAGCATCCCGCTTTACCTCTTAGTATGTCGCCTTTTCGTCTTAAGAAGATTGAAGAGACCTCGCTCCTAGCAAGAAAGGACCAAGCTCCCCTAGCTTCCAAAAAGAAAGATTTTCTACCTCATCCTCCACAAGAAATCACTGAGAGCTTCCTCCCATGTAATGAGACGTAAGAGAGCTCCATCTCAGCCCAGCAGACAGGCCCCTCCAACTTCACGAGAATTCAAAGGTCTCCGTTTACCCATCGGTCGGAACGAAGATAACTCCTTTCTCTCTTCATAAGGGGATTGGATCTTGAGCATTTCTTTTACCTTTTCAAAAGATGGAAAACAGCATACGCACAACAAGAAGAAACCTCCTTTCTCTCTTGGCAGTGGAAAGGGATCCTGATTATTTCCCTTACCTTTTCAAAAGATGGAAAAGGGCATACGCTCAAGAAGAAAGGGCGGAGATTCCCCCACCCCTCAACGAAAACACGGAGACAGTCCCTCCAAGTCATTCAGCTGATTTCTAGCAGCGAGCTCCCCTACCTCTTGGTAGGTCTCCATCTCCTCTGAAGAGAATGGAAGGGAGCTCGCTTCTAGTCGAAGAAGACAAGGCTCAACGCATCTCCAGTTTCAAAAAGAACTGCGGCTGCCTCTTAGTCGACAAGAAGAGAGAGGAGCTCCTTGTCGTCCCCTCTTCCTCCTCAAGGGATAGAAGAGACATAGCTCTCAAGAAGTGAGGACAGAGCTCTCTCAATCGACAAAAGAAGAGTCCGATCCTCCCCTCAGCCTTCAACAAGACATGAGCAGCCCTCTACCCCACCCGCTGAATCAAGAAAGAAACCCTTCTAACTTAACGAGAAATAAGAGAACTCCGGGTGCCGTTTAGTCAATAAGAAAGAGGAGCTCCATGTCGCCACCACTTCCTCTCCAAGGGATAGAAGAGAGATATCTCTCAAGAAGCGAGGACAGAGCGTTCTCATTCCTAGTTATTCTTGGCAAGAACAGATTTCTCTAGAGGAGACTTCTTATACCTTTCTCAGTCGCCAGCCTTCAAAAGACAAGACCTCATGCTCCAAAGCAAGAAAACAGTCCCCCCAGGTTGCTCCGACTGCCTCTCTGGCGATAAGAAGAAAACTTCTTTCTCTGTTCGTCAGGAGCGACAGCTCCTGAACATCTCCTCCCCGAGAAACAAACTTGGAAGGGAGCTTGCGATCAGGAAGGAAGGATAGAGCTTTTCCAAATTTCAAACCTTGACAAGAGAAAGGCCGGTCCTCCCCGCGGCCTTCAAAACGAAACGAGAAGCCCCAGCCCTCTACCTTACCCTGCTGTGAAGCAGGAAGAGAGCTCACTCCAAGTTATTCTTGGTAAGAGACGAGAGCTTTATTCGAGCAGAGAGAGCCTTTACCTCTTGGTAAGTCGCTTTTATCTTAAGAAGATTGAAGAGACTTCGCTCCTAGCAAGAGAAGCCAGGGCTCCCCTTGCTTCCAAAAGGAAAAGTCTTCTACCTCATCCTCCACAAGAAATGATTGAGAGCTTCCTCCCATGTAATGAGACGGGAGAGAGGTCCATCTCAGCACAGCAGACAGGCCCCTTCAACTTCACGAAAAACAAGAGAGCTCCATCTACCCCTTCGTCTGCAAGAAAAACTTTTTTCCTTGAAGTTCTGCAAAAACACAAATAAAATCACAGATCACAAGGGTGTCGCCCCAAGATTTGTAAAGACTCAGATCCAAAAAACCCAGATCGCAAGGGGTGTCCCCCTAAGGGTTCGTTGAAAAAACAAATTCCAAAATAATAACTCGCAAGGGGTGTCCCCCTACAGGTTGGTACAAAAAAGTTCCAAAATCACAGATCGCAAGGGGTGTCCACCTATGGTGTTGTAAAAACTCGAGATCCCAAAAACACAGATCGCAAGGGGTGTCTCCCTAAGGTTTTGTGAAAACTCAGAACCGAAAACCACAGATCGCAAGTGGTGTCCCCTTAAAGGTTGTTACAAAAATAAGTTCCAAAATCACAAATCGCAAGGGGTGTCCCCCTAAAGGCTTTTGCGCTAAAACAGATCCCGAAATAACAAATCGCAAGGGATGTCCCCCTAAAGGCTTTCGCGCAAGCTAGATCCCAACATGACAAATCGCAAGGAATGTCCCCTTAGGTTTTGCAAAAACGCCGATCTCAAAATCACAGATCGTAAGGAGGTCCCCCTACAGGGGTGTCCGCCTAAAGTTTGTGAAAACTCAGATCCGCAAATCACAAATCGCAAGGGGTGTCCCCCCTGAAGTTTTGTAAGAACTCAGGTCCCGAAATCACAGATCGCAAGGGGTGTCCCCCTAAAGCTTTTATAACAAATGAATTCCAAAATCACAAATCGCAAGGGGTGTCCCCCGCAAGGTTTTGTAAGAACTCAGGTCCCGAAATCACAGATCGCAAGGGGTGTCCCCCTAAGGTTTTGTGAAAACTCAGAACCGAAAACCACAGATCGCAAGTGGTGTCCCCTTAAAGGTTGTTATAACAAACAAGTTCCGAAATCACAAATCGCAAGGGGTGTCCCCTAAAGGCTTTTGCGCTAAAACAGATCCCGAAATAACAAATCGCAAGGGATGTCCCCCTAAAGGCTTTCGCGCAAGCTAGATCCCAACATGACAAATCGCAAGAAATGTCCCCTTAGGTTTTGCAAAAATGCCGATCTCAAAATCACAGATCGCAAGGGGTGTCCCCCCTAAGGTTTTGTGAAAACTCAGATCCGCAAAACACAGATCGCAAGCAGTGTCCCCCTAAAGGTTTTTATATCAAATAAGTTCCAAACTCACATATCGCAAGGGGTGTCCCCCCTAAGGTTTTGGAAGAACTCAGATCCCGAAATCACAGATCGCAAGTGTCCCCCCCAAGGTTTTGTAAGAATTCAGGTCCCGAAATCACAGATCGCAAGGGGTGTCCCCTTCAGGTCTTGTGAAAACTCAGATCCGAAAACCACAGATCGCACGGGGTGTCCCCCAAAATGTCTTTATAACAAATAAGTTCCAAAATCACAAATCGCAAGGGGTGTCCCCCTAAGGTTTTGTAAGAACTCAGATCCCAAAATCACAGATCGCAAGGGGTGTCCACCTAAGGTCTTGTCAAAACTCAGATCAGAAAACCACAGATCGCAAAGGGTGTCCCCCTAAAGGTTTTTATAACAAATAAGTTCCAAGATCACAAATCGGAAGGGGTGTCCCCCTAAGGTTTTGTAAGAACTCAGATCCTAAAATCACAGATCGCAAGGGGTGTCCACCTAAGGTTTTGTAAGAACTCAGATCCCAAAATCACAGATCGCAAGGGGTGTCCCCCTAAAGGTTTTTATGATAAATAAGGGGGAGGGTGGGGTGGGGTGGGGTGGGGTGGGGGTGCAGGATGGGGTGGGGGCCCCGGACCCCCCCAGACCCCTCCCCAGGATTTAAATTATTTAAAGTATTTAATTTCCGGCCCCAATTTAACAATTTAAATAATGGAAATAATTTCATTCCTGGTGATATTGGGGGAGGTCCCCGGAGGGCTCCGGATTTAAATTATTTAAATTATTAACTTTCGGCCCCGATTAAATAATTTACATAATTTAAATGACTTAAATCCTGGACAGGGGGGTCCGACCCAGGAATTAAATAATTTACATAATTTCAATATTGGGGGAGGGCCCCGGACGGCACCGGATTTAAATTATTTAAACGATTTAATTCCTGGGGTCCCGGACCCCCCCCGGGACCCCCCCCAGGATTTATATGATTTAAATTATGTAAATTTTATACATTATCTAAATTATTTAAATTGTCTACTTCCCGGCCCCATTTAAATAGTTTAAATATTGGGGGAAGTCCCCGGAGGGCTCCGGATTTAAATCATTTAAATTATTTATTCTCGGCGCTCAGTAAATAATCTACATAATTTACATAATTAAAATGCTGGGGAGGGGTTCCGGGGGGGGTCCGGGACCCGGGAATTAAGTATTTTAAAAAATCTAGATGTTGGGGGAGGGCCCCGGATGGCCCCGGATTTATATTATTTAATTCCTGGGGTCCCGGACCCTCCCCGGGACCCCCCCCCCCCCCAGGATTTAAATTATTTAAATTATTTAATTTAATTCCCGGCCCCAATTAAATTATTTGCATAATTTAAATGGGGGGAAGTCCCCGGAGGGCTCCGGGTTTAAATTATTTAAATTATCAATTCCCGGCCCCAATTAAATAATTTAAATGTTTTAAATAATTTAAATGATTTAAATCCTGGGGAGGGGGGTCCGGGGGGGGGTCCGGGACCCGGGAATTAAATAATTTAACTAATTTAAATATTGGGGGAGGGCCCCGGATGGCCCCGGATTTAAATCATTAAAATTAGTTACTTCCTGGTGTCCCGGACTCCCCCGGGACCCCCCCCCCAGGGGGCCGAGAATTAATTATTTTAAATAGGTTAAACCCGGAGCCCTCCGGGGACCTCCCCCAATATTTAAATTATGCAAATAATTTAATTGGGGCCGGGAATTAAATATTTTAAATAATTTAACTATGTTAAATCCTGGGGTGGGTCCAGGGGAGGGTCCGGGACCTCCGGGGCCCTCCCCCAATATTCAAATTACTTAATTCCCCGGTCCCGGAACACCCCCGGACCCCCCTCCCCAGGATTCAAATTATTTAAGTTATTGAAATTCTTTATTTAAATATATTATTTTATTGAAATAATTTAATTGGGGCCGGGAATTACATAATTTGAATACTTTAAATCCGGGGCCCTCCGGGGCCCTCCCCCAATATTTAAATTGTTTATTTCCCGGCCCCGACCCCCCCAGAAACCCCAATAGGGTTTATTTGGAAGCGGCCTTTTGTGTACATAAGAGGGACTTAGAGTGGTTTTTCCTCACTAATAAAAAAAGGCAGCTTCCAAATAAACCCGGTTTAGGCCGCACTCACCCCCCCCCCCCCCCCCCCCCCCCCCGCCCCCGCCCTGCATACTTGTGGTCGATCACATGTCTGAAGCCTGCCCCTTCATCCGGCGACGGAGGTTTGAAACAGTCCCTTGCTAGGTGATGGCAGTTGATGGCCGCTCATCACCATTTGGCGACGTCCCCTCATCATGCGATGTCGGGTGATTACGTGTCTTGAACGTCAATGTGGGCCGAGGGGTAGAGCGTCGTTGTGTAGGCCGGTTATGCATGCAGATAAGCACCTTAAGGGTATGTACCTTGGGAAGTTGAGAAGCGTGTGTGGGTGGGGCGGGTATGTATGTTCCCTCCTTCCTCCTGTCGTGCTGCTGTCTCTTCGACCGGGCAGTTGTTCTTTTTGGCGCTTGCTCCCAGTTCATATGTGAAGCCAGTCCCCTCATTAGCCGATTGCGGTTGATCACAAGTCTCTAGCTCGCCGCTCCTTACGTCGATTCTGGTTGATCACAGGTTTTGCAGCGCCCCCTCACAAGGCGGTTGACGACATGTCCTGAACCCTCCGGCTCAGTAGGCGACGGCGGTTTATCACATTGCTTCAAAGCCGCCCCTCAGTATACGATGGTGGTAGAGCATATTTCCTGACCCTGCCCCTCCTCAGGCGACGGCGCTCGATCAGCTGTTCTAAGCACTAACATATTGGGGAAAAATTCCCCAATATGTTAGTCCCCACTCGAGCCGATGCAGACTTGAGAAAACTTATTCAACCAGCCCTTTGCGGTTGATCGCATTTCCTACACCCGCCCCCTCGTGCAGCGCTGGCGGTTGTTCTTGTGTCTTGAACCGTTCCCCTTGCCATTCGATGGCGATTCAACAGATGTGTCAAGCACGCCTCTTGATTAGGTGAATGTCGGTTGATCACATGTCCTGAACCTTCCCCCCATTAGGCTACGGCAGTCCATCACATTCTTCTGAACACGCCTCCTCATGAGGCGATGGCGGTGGTCACATTTTCCTAAGCCCACCCCATCATTGGGTGATGGCGGTTGACATGTCCTGAACCCTCCATCTCATTCGACGACGCCGGTCGATCACGTTGTTTATTGCGTTTCTTACTCCCGCCTCTCCATGGGCGATAGTTGAAAGCATAGTTCAACTTTCTTTTCATCCCGATGATAATTGTTGAGCCTCTTCTAGAAAGTTGTTGATCCCTGCTTTGCATTCCGAAACAAGCCCGGGAGCTACAATCACGAATTTGGACTGGACTCATCTGGGTTGGTACAGCTTCCCTCTTGATAGCATGAGGTTCTTGAAAATCGCGGGTCCCCGTGCGCGCGTGTGTAGGCGCCGGTCAGTCGCTGAGTCAGTCAGTCAGTCAGCCAGACGCGCAGGCAGGCGGGCAGGCAGGCAGCCAGTCAAACGGTTAGTTCACACTCCCGCCTGCCAGTCAGTCAGTGCTAGACACTAAGTCAGTCCGCTCGGTCAGTCAGTCGACTCATGCTCCCGGTCAGTCAGTCAGGCAGTCGGTCAGTCGCCAGTCTGGCCTTTGCATTTTTATCACTTGTTCTGGTGCAACGCTACATGGTCCAGTAATTTAGCACGGTATGATATGATATGGCATGATAGTAAGGCGGATTATATGCCGAAGAAGCAAATAGTAGATACGGAGAACAGAAGGACAGCTGGTCCCTCCAGTAACTTCTTACTGCCATTCCCTACCTGCCGAGAATTTCGAAGTACATCTCCCCAGCACCACCAAGCACATGGCCCTTGTCAAAGGCGTACATCGGCTGATGCGGCGAAATGCAGTCGCCTCGCTCGGGCTCCAAACCTCCAGGAAGAGCATTTCACTGCAGCAAAAAGGCACCCATTCGTTTGAGAAGCGTGTGCCTTGCCAGAGTCTCTCCAACGACGTCGAGTCGCAAGAGGGGGTGGGGCATCGGAACTCTTCTTCTCCACGTCCTGCGGCTCTAATTAAGCCAGCACTTGTTGCACAGAAACTGCGCGGACGCCCTAGTTTGGCACCACAGGTTCTGTAACAGACCGGCTGCCGGCACCCTTCAACTCTCACAATGCGCCGCAATCAGCGCGGAAGGTTTGCGCATTTCGTGCCTAAATTAGTTGCTTGCTGTCCAGCTGCTCTTGTTCTGGACTTGCGAGGTCTGGGGGACTCGGGGACCCCATTCACAGGTTGCGTTTGCCAAGTTGTGCCACCCCCAATCCATTTGCAGCATGTGAAGATTGCCAAACTACCCGGCCCACTTCATGCTCCGTGGATGGATTCGACTTAGAGCTCACGGCTCAACCGGCGTGGCCAGGGCATGGCAGTGACAAATGATGCCAATTCCCCCGAATGTTTTCTGTTTCGACAAACACCAAAACCAGAAAGAAGCAACACCAGTGGTTAACAGCACAAGCGACCGCTAAAGCTGCAAGCAGCAACAGCCTTGGATCTACAGCCAGCTAGAAGAGTGCTAGTATCGGGCCACGTGTCCTTTCCAGGAACCTTTCCCATGCTTCCCTGAGTGCCCCCAGCTGCTTTCAGACAGCGAGTGGCTGCCGTGCTTCTGCTTGCCAGCTTTGCCTTTCGTAAACATAATTAGCAGCTGCGAGCCAGCTGAGCCAACACTGCAGATGGACAGATTGAAAATGATCCGAACCAGGCCGCACAGAGTGAATAAGACTGTGTACAAACCCCGGCCTTCAGCGTCACCGCAGTCGACTGCTTCGTCACAGGAGAAAGCCTCAGAAGCATGCCTTCCATGCTCTTTACTGCTGCGTAGTGTAGCATTCAGTCACGAAGGCTGAGTGTGCCTGGCATCAAGATCGAAGTATGCACACTTGACATCATGCCGCATCGTCACTGCTGCCCTCAGCCAGAACTGCACACAACCCAAATGCTCCCGGGAGCTGTATTCTTCATTCGTGTCGAAGCCCCTAACATAAGCTCAAAATCCACGCGCGCAGCTGCCCCTTTTTCCTTCTTCGGGTGCCATAATCAGCGCTTGCTCGCTGTCCTCCGCATTGTGACAAACTCGGAGGGTGCAGGAGCGGTTTTGCCACGGATCCTCGTGGAGCTTGGTGGCTCTGCATGCCGCCGCTTACATTATGAGGGACAGGGTTGCAAATGCAAGCCAAAGGGCACGTCGTTGGCTGCAGAAGCTGATTTGGGATGTGAATTGCGGGGTTGAGGTGTGTACGAAGGTGCGAACCGCGGATCAGAGTGGACGTCTCCCTCCCTGCCGCGCTCTCACCAAGCTCTCAGCGTCGCCGCCCAGAGCGCGAGCGCCGCGAGTCTCGACCCCGCGACCGCGGGGACCGCGAGCGAGAGCGCTTCTCGGAGCGCCGACCTCGACCTCGCAAAAAATTCATTCAGATACCAATACATTACATGTCACTAGGTGGCTTCGGAGATGAGAGACAACACAGTACCTCTACCTTACAAACGCGAGGGCTTGATCCTGGTTGGAAAAATCCGAACATCCTTCGTTCCGTCTCGAAACAGACCAGCAATCCGAAAGGCAAAACAAAGCTCGGCACACAACTCGACATCAACTGTCTGAAACAGGCAGTGCGGCGGACAACAGTCTGGTAAAAGCATCCAGGCGGCTTCTTTCCTGCTCGCGACCTTCACGAGCCTCTCGGGACCTCAGCCACTCACGTCCTGCCAATAGCCCATTCAAGCAGAGCGTGAATCCCGCATCAGCTGAGCGCTTCGCGATGATTGCGGGTGCAAGAACGTGCCGGTAGGTCCTTGGCAAGGCTACTGGAAGATCATTGGAACACGAGGATTGCAGCCTTGCAGCCTCAGATCTATGCTCGCATCTGGGCCACTGAAGGTCCCGGAGCCACCGAGCCGCCTGGGTGGTGATGGCAGGCGGCCCGTCCTCCAGATCGATGCACACGCACCGAAGGCTGAAGGGGGAGCTGAGGGCTGAGGGCCCGGCTCGTCCAAGCCTTCAAGCAATCTAACCTCGAAAACACCCACTTCATTGCCAGTCGAGAACACCGAGAGCCTCATGCTGAGAGGCTGAGCTGCCTGCCAAAAGACCAAGGCCTGTGGGCTGCTGGGCGTTCCCTAGCCGGTCATTCAAAGCCTGCAACAAAGACACTCCGACGGGCGGAGTGAGACGCAACGCAACGACGCAATGCAAAGCCGCAACATCCAGCAGCGTACCTGCAGGGTGTCCTTCCTTTTATTTTTTCGGTTGTTCAGCGTGTCAATGAGCCGATTCATGACACGGTCGTCGAGGTTGTATTTACAAATAAATTCCCAGACCTCTGGATCCAGAAGCTCCTGGCCAACGACAAAGGGGTATCGATATAGCCCAAGTTTAATGTGCACATGCCCGGCGTCCTTCCCTGGAAATCGGTTCGCCCGTATTGCCCGGATCTGGGCGAGCATCACTTCTAGCGGCTTCTTGCCGTCCTGCACGGGGAAGTCACTATGGGCTACCCAGAAGAGGCACTTCCTACTCAACCCCGCACTTGCTTGCGATGCGATATTCAGGATGCACGAGACGATTGTGTCCTTAGTGGCTCTTTCCATCAGTTTGTGAAGGGCTTGAAGGTCTTCATCGTAGTCTTCTCGTTCTCTCATTGCATCGTTTAGCCTGCAAGGCCAAAACGAGCACGTCATCTTGCAGTTCAATTTCGCACACACCCAGTAGCCTCATGACAGTGTCGCCACTGATGCCAAAGTCGTTGCAGATCGCCTTGACCCGGGCATCTACCTCGGCACATACATGAGCTCTGGCTCTATCTGACTATATCCGACTCAAAATGTCAAGGTCATGCGCCGTGCTGGTTCTGCTACCAAAAGGCATGCTTGTCTTCGGCCTTTATGGTAGGAGTTGCATCGGCTGTTTCGCCACTACCCATCGCGGCCTGCATTCCCATCATCATGCCCATCATGGCCTTGAAGCAGCAGGGAGGTGCTACCCATAACTCTCAAGACCACGCAACAATATGAGGCTCCGACCATCATGGGATTCATGCCCCCCATACCCATCATGCCATTGCCCATTGTGCCGCCCATGTTGCCCATCATGTTTGGCATCATGGTCCCCATCCCTCCCATGCCTCCTCCGCCCATGGCACCTGGCATGTTTCCGGGCATGTTGCCTGGCATGCTCCCGGGCATTCCTCCTTTGCCCATCATTCCCCCGCCCATGGGCATTCCTGCCATCCCACCACCACACATGGGGCCCATGCCACACATCCCTCCCATCGGGTTCATGCCGCCCGTGCCGCACCCACACCCCATCATCGCTGGATTGTCGGATCCTGGACACACCGGAAGCACAGCTCAAACTGCATTATCGTAACATTTCGGGCCTATGGCCCCTCCAAGGGCACCCCCATCTTTGCCATCCATATGTCACCTCCGCTTCGCATGAGCAGCTTGTCTTCTCGAGAGAAACAACACGACGACGCAACTCATGGCTATGCAGTCAAGCCACCGGGGCGTCCTCTCGAGTGGAACGCCGCCCTAAACCCAGCTTGTGCCAAGGAGCTGTGGACAGTTTCGCAGTGCTTGCAGCATATCATGTACAGGTGTTGGTGTTTGACAATTTCTGGTCTGTAGGGGATTAGCGATTGGCACAATACTCTCCTAAACCATGGCCCCTGCGTGCCACATTCCTTCCGGGACGGCGCTGCATTGATGCGCCCGTCTCCTTCAAACACACGCAGGACGCATTTGCCAACACCTGCCACATGCCCCAGGCAGCCTTCATTGGTGCCAATCACCATGGAACTTGGCTTGCCGCGCGTCGGTTGCGAGATCTGTGCCTGAAGCGCGCTGTGGACAAGTTCTTCAATTTCCCGGAACCAACATGCTGGCAAAGGGCTTGCGAGGCATTGGCTCGGACGTTTTTCCCTGTGAAGCCGAAAACTTGTGAAATGAGGCTGCCGATTTCAGTACGTGTGTTCTCCCCATAATCGTCGACAATGTCCGACAACTTGGAAGGCTGGTAGATTTGTGCGCACCACTGGCGGTAGCTGCAGCGCGCCGAGGTCGTCGCATGTTAATTCCATATGCCATATGCCGATGGCATGGCCCAAGCCGCGTGATGGTGCTGTCAGAGCACGGGCCGGTCTTCGTACCATTTCAGAACCAAAGCGGGTGGAGCTGCGGATGTGGCACCTGAGGGCTACCGCACACCCCTTCCGGCCAGTCCAGGATCCCTTTTCCACTCTGTTTGATGCCCCATGTCCAGCAAAGTCGGAAATCTGCTGGAGAAGTAAGCTGGTCAAGCTGCGGCCTCTGGCGCCAAGGCCCGCTACCCAAACATCGAGATGATCCGGACTTGCCGAGGCTTGGGGAGCTGTTTCTTTCCACAAGGGAACAGGGGATGACCGAAATTGAGAGAAGGTCAGGGAACTCTAAGAGACCGAACGACCAGTTCAGCACAAGCACCACAGAGCTAGGGGTCATTGGGCGTGCAGGGAAGCGGAAGAGATTGAGGGGACCCGCAAAGGCGCAACCATGTACGCATGTATGTGTAAGTATGTAAGTACGTAAGCATGTAAGTATGTACGTATGTATGTATGTAAGCATGTAAGTATGTAAGTGAGGAAGTATGTATATATGTATGTATGCATGTATGCATGCTTGCACGTTATCATGGATGGATGGATGGATGGATGGATGGAGAGATGGATGGATGACTGCATGCATGCATGCATGCGTGCATCTAGGCATGTATGTAATGTATGTACGCATGCATGTGTGCATGCATGCGTGATCTATGCATGTATTCATGGATACATGCATTGATGCATGCATGTCGGCTCACATTGGGGTGCAGCACATACTGGCAGTACCTGAATATTCATGCTTCAGCCTACAGTGCGCTATGACGCTGTGTGCTTATAACAAAACTAGATAAATCTGTTCCCTCTCATGCCATCTAACCGGGTTCACATGCTCATTGACATGTCTGCATATACACCACGACTACATCGCTTATGTGTGCACATTCAGCAAAAATTTGCATGCAAGCGGACCGCAAATGGTTTCTGTCTGGTCGCTTGTTGTGACAATCCTTTCGTAAAAAGCTCGCAAAAGCGCAGGCACACGATCCCCACCTTGCGTATGCACATAATCACGCCTCCTCTTGAGATTCACAACCATCCTCCGAAGTTTCCCTGCATTCCCCCAGTGACGTACAACACATGATAACAAGCGTCTGTTGCTGTCCAAACCTGACGTCCACGTTTGAGGAAGCACCTCACGGTTACAAAAAAAGTTGGTCTTTTGCACAACTTGATAGTTGCAAGAGAGTAGACATCAGTTTTCGGCCGATTCAATCCAAAAAAACATTGCACAGCAGCTTTTTATTGCGCCAAGCTAAATATTCAAACTCACCCAACGGTTGAGATTCTCACAGATTTCCGTAAATCCATGTACAAACGGATTTGTGCTGAGCATCAATGGGCCCGGTACGTCTCGTAGGAAGACAACGAGCAGATGCTCGGCTTCCATGATCCCTTGATGCCCTGCTTGGCCACCACACCCCACCCTTCAGGCGAGCCTGCATGGACTAACAAGCAACCTGTACTTGTCAGAGAAGGAATGATGAAGCGAGCTCCTCTATTGTTCCAAGAAAAAACCATGCTCTTGTGTGGCTCACAAAGGAAAGCAAGGAGCGCTTCTGCTTCTTCTCAAAGGATTACGAGCTCTTCCATCTCCTGACTCCTGCTAAGACACACGTAAGATTCACATTAGTTTCTGTCTGTTAACAACATGTCGTGCACAAACCCTACAATCCGAACTCATGCTGAACCACAAAACCCAAATCTTGCAACACCCAAACGATTATTGCACAGACTTGTACTTGCCCGCCTGGATCTCAAAGCCGCTGAACACCGAAACCCTAAACCCTAAACCCTGCCCACTCCGTGCAGGAACTCTGGCCCTTAGACGACACACTTCAATCGAAGCTTCGCACACACAACACCTGTACAGGAGATGCACTCAACTCACAAACCTTTTCCGCTAAACCTCCCGTCGAGCTAGACCTAGCCATGCCAGCATCACATCAAGACTCCGACAAGGGCTCTAGAAGAAAACCCAATCTGTTGCATCTCGCCTGCCACGACGTAACGCCGAAACCTTGACCTTAGAACTCTCGATCTTTACCCCCAAACTCCCAACAGACTTGACAGTGTGTAAGCTTTGGTATATGTATGAGCTGTATGCGGGCGTGTACAAATTTATGCATACCTACATGGCAGCGTGTGTGTGTGTGTGTACATGCGCGAACACATATGCATTCGTATGTGTGCGAATGCAATTATGGAAAAAATATATGTATTTATTCATCTATTTATTTACTTGCTTACTTGCTTGCTTATTTATCTACACAATCATGTGTGTGTGCGCATGTGTGTGCATATTATGTATGTATGTAAAATTATGTATATATGTATATATATATATAGAGAGATATATATAGATATATATATATATATATATATACACATATACATATATACATATATACATAGATATGTATGTATATATACATACTTACATATATATATATATACATATATACATATATGTATATATACATGCATATACATAAATATATATATATATATATATATATATATACGTATATATATATATATGCTACCCCCCCCCTCAAGGATCCACCTTTTTCGTGTGTTTGAGAGCCGGATGCGAAATAGTTGATATTCTATAACGTATTCCCTTCTCTTTACAAGTCCTTCACTAAATACGCTTCGACTGCATCAAAGATTTCGCAAATCCTACATTCTGCATTTCCTTCATATACACCCTGAGTTTTTCCAAGCGACATAATTTCGCGTACGGCTTCTTCTCGTTGCAAAAGAACGCAAGCTTGCATGCATGTTCTGTGTGTGTATAGGTTTTTGCATGCAGCAATATGGGCTCTGAAGGTAACACGCAACAGGAGAGCAAAGATATATCATCCCATATAACATAGTATCACGGCAAGTATAGATATGAAAGAGGGCCCTATTTCTACACATCCCATATATAAGACGCATCGAGATTATAGATAATGTCCGTGAACACGAAATCCAGCGAACCTTTCAGGGTTCAATACCTTGTATTTCACCAATAAAGCACCCTGTAGATTACATTTTGGAATACTTTGCAAAATTCCACTCTCACAACCTTCATATCTTGTAGAAATCCATCTGAATATCCTGTCGCATACCGTATACAAGACCACCTATATATGATACACCCCGCACGCATTATATTACATACACCCTATAGGACACTCTATACAAGACACTATATAGAATATCTTATAGGATGTCCTGTAGAATACTTTCTCTATGTATCTTGAAACCTTTCATATGGAATGCACTGATATAGAATACCCTCATGCATTATTCAATACCCTAGAGCCTCTAGAATATCTTATCATATACTTTCAGTCATAGTCCGTATATCTTTTGAATATCCAGAGTACCTTACAGAATACGACATAGAGTACCCTACAGAATACTTTATGGAACACATAGTACCCTATATATGTCGTGCGCCTCATGGAAGACCGTCTGGAATACTCTATAGAAGACCTTACAGAATGCCCATATGGCCCTATACATGACAGTCCTTGTATACAGTATATATATATATATATACCCTGAACCCATATAACACTTAGTGGCTCAAAACCAAACTTTTCAACTCTTGGCCCCTAATAAGGTAATCTTATTGCGAAAAATTAAACTTTTTACACCCCCATAGGTATTTGGGAAGTAAGAATACCTATAGATAACCTTTCAACGAGCCCAAGATCTGAGAACCCCTCATAAAGAAGCAGCCTATTGGGTAAGGGATTTCTAGGAGTGATCCAGGAGTTGAAGAGAATAACCTAAAGAATGCCACAAACCTCAAAAGAATTTCGAGCAGGTGACCCTAGGTAATACGTTATAGAATGCCCCCTATATACCTCATATATACCTTATTGAGTACCCTATAGCCGTATAGCCTATACATTAGGTTAAAGAATACGTTCTATAAGATAATCTTTACGTTCATGTTGATGCCTTGCACAACCCCTTATACAATGCGTTATGGAGTACCCGATAGAGAGCCCAAAACAACGTTACATACTAGGCCTTTTATAGGCCTTGTAGAATATCACCTGCAATCTCCTACAGACTAGCTTACGTTTTCTGTAGGATCTGTAGGCACGGCTTGGTTCTGAGGTTCTTCACTTTAGAATATGTGCTCTTTTTAGGAAGCATTATGAGCATCAGCATCGTGTAAACAAGTTGAACGCAGACACGACGTGTAAAGTCTCAAACCTCTGCGATCATCTCGTCGGGAAGCGACGACGCGCGCTCAAACACCGCATCTATATGGCCCGATCGAAAATACAGAACGCAGAATGTGTAAACTGAGCACTTGGCTTCAAACAGCTTCAGACAGTGTGCCCGGAGCCGAACGGAAAAACCTAACTGAAAAAACCTAACTGAAAAAACCTAACTGAAAAAATCTCAAAAACCTAAAACACCTAAACTCGGGAAGTCCTTCAGAGAGATATCCATGACAAGACTCTCGAGATTTAGGTTCTTTAGGTTTTTTTAGTTTTTTCAGTTAGGTTTTTTCAGTTAGGTTTTTTCAGTTAGGTTTTGTAGGTTTTTTCAATTAGGTTTTGTCAGTTAGGTTTTGTCAGTTAGGTTTTTCAGTTAGGCTCCCTAAACCCCCAAACCCTTGCCCTGGGCCCTTGAAGAACAACTGTGTAACGACGTTGTCGACGGCGCGTACATGAACCCAACAAACGGTGGATCCATGGGGGGGGGGGGGCACCATATATATATATATATATATATATACGTATATAGAGGGTGCTGGGATTTTCACGGCATGATGTACAGCACATGCGTTGGGAACTTCACGAAGATGCAAGGGAAGACTCGGTAATAGAGACACTTTCTTTCAGACAGGTCCGAGAGCATCGGGCGAAGGCACATTCGTGAATGTTCGACAGCAGAATCCTAAACCGTCAACCCTAAACCCTAAACCCTGCAACCCTTTTACCCTAAACCCTAAACCCTTTCCTATGCCTTCAGCAAAGGCAAAAATCGTCCAGTGACACAGGAACGAGGAGAGATGTCGTTATGTATTTTTGACACGCCATGTAAATGCTCGTAGTCCCCTCCCCCCCACCCCCACCCCCACCCCCTACCGTTTCCGATCTTTTGGTGTTCCGGAACATTGCCTGGATAGTGTCTGAAACAGGCCCCGGCATCTGCTTGAAAAAACTCTCCTATGTTCCCGACCCATGGTTGCCCGAGTTTCCCAGATTCTGCCCGAAAAGGTTAGCACTCTATATGTATGTGTATATATGTATATATATATATATGTGTGTATATATATATATATGTATGGTCACGCGCTCCGCAGCCCCCCCACCCTCCCCCCCAAAGGTCAATGGTCCGGATATAGGGTGGGCCCCCCTCCTCCCCTGTGGTGTGGGGAGTGGGGTTCCTCTTCCTCCTGTGGGCTGGTTGTGGGGTTAGGGGTTTAGGGTTTAGCTTAAGCTTTTGAGTTTTGGGTTTACGGTTACAAGGTATAAGGCTTCGAGTCGACAAGGGCTTAGGGAGGACTTGCGGTGTATGCTCTGCTTTAGGCTTAGAGCCTGCAGTTAGGTGGTGTTTAGGCTCGGGTGTAGCGTTTTCAGCACAAGCTAAGGTAGCTCAAAACAGGGGCACGCGCTGCGTCACAGGGTTTACGGCTTGCTTGCGAAGGGCTTGCGCGGAGCCCTGGCCGCCAGCACCACCCCATCCAGTGGCAGCCCCTTTCCGCACACGCACGCCAGGCCCCCCCCCACCCCTATCAGACCATACCATTGGGGGGGGGGGGGGGCTGGGAACGCCAGACGCCTGACCATGTATGCATGTGCATGTCTCCATGCATGTATGCGTGCTTGCAGCACTGCTTTCAACCTCACGTACTTTTTGTTGGCGCAATGGCGAAGCCTTACAACTCACCGGACTTCAAGCTAAGAGTGACTAGGGATACACAGCGGTCTACCTACCTACCTGCCCACCCACATACCTGCACGCATACATGTTGCCATACATGCATACATTTTATTCGCCCATCCGTTCATTCATTCGTTCATTCCTTTTGTTCCATTCCATTCATTCATTTCATTCAGTATTTCGTTTCGTTTCATTCCATTCACTATTTCATTTCATTTTATGTCATTCATTTCATTTCATGCAACATGTGCCAAGGCATGCATGCATGCATACGTCCAACTATGCATAGATGCACGGCAATTGGCCGCTGCGCAAAGCCAAAATCCAGCAAGAGACTCGGAATTTTGCTGACTGCCTTCGAATCTTTCGGTCAAGCTGGGCTGTCTGACCCGATCCTCCTTCCGGGCTCGGACACAAGAATGCGTGGTTCCCAAGAGCTCTCGCACTGCGGCAGGCTTCCAGATCGAATCCATTTCGTCAATGTCCTGATCCGAACAGCCATGGTTTTTGTTGAGAGCAGTTCGCAGCTCAGCTCTCAGACCCCTTTCGTGATGCAGGCCGGTGTCAATCACAGCACCCCCCTCGAGGTCGCGTGACAGCGTGCACATGACCCGCCTTGGCGGGGCCTCCAGCAACAATCCGCAACACACGCTCGACGGACGGTCTCACAAAGTCCTAGCCTCAGCCTCAGCCTCGATGTCTCGCAGGCCTTGCGACAGGGAAAGAGACAGCCCTTCTCACTCTGCGACTGCCAAACAGGCGCCTGCAGGCAAATGGAGGTGTTTCCGCACCCTGTAGACGATGGAAGCTGCACCCGCTCCTCGACGCACAGTCAAACCGGACGAGGTGTATTAAGACTGCCAAGTTGAACCGGGGAGCCAGGGGAAGGAGCATTGGACATGCTCTGTCCCCATGCGCTCGCCAGCAGTTCCAGGGCATGCATCCACTTGACAGCCTACAACAAAGATTGCTTGCTGACAGAGAAGGGACTGTGTGCAGATTGAGACGCTAGAATCTGCTGGAACCCATCGCACAGGAGTTGAGAATCAGCAAGCTTGTGTGTGTAATTTCGGGCAGTGCAAGGCTTGCACACCTTGCCTTGCCAAGTGAAGCCACTGCCTGCTTGAACGTCAAAGCGCTTGGGCGAATCTCCGCGGAGCTCATGTCATCGAGGATCTTCAAAGCAACTTC
This sequence comes from Symbiodinium sp. CCMP2592, assembly GCA_905221615.1. Lineage (NCBI taxonomy): Eukaryota > Dinophyceae > Suessiales > Symbiodiniaceae > Symbiodinium > Symbiodinium sp. CCMP2592. Next base: position 223,620 of record CAJNDT010002391.1, on the reverse strand, counting down.
CCATGCGCCTCCGCGCTACTACAACTACCGTGCCACCGCGGCCACATGTACAGAGCGGGCACATCTGTACAATCACATGCTCAACATGCTGATTCCAAGGCCTTCCCTCTCGCAAGCAGAGATGGCCGCTGTGAAACCGAAGACATCGAGCCTTGCACGGATGGTCATTCGTGTGGCAAGATGGTCACCCAGTCAATCTATTTCAGTCTCCAACTGCCTAGCACCATCTCTTGGACAGGGTGGGCATGCAACCCGTGGACGTCGCGAATTATCAGAGCTTCGTAACGCCAGAACTCGCCCAGTCTTTCGCAGTTTTGACCTTCCCGGTTCTCGGAAGGGATACAAATGAGCCTAGTCTCGGGGGAGTGGTTTGCCTACGCTTCCCAAACAGGAAATCATTGCGAGAAAAGGCAGATCCTGTCGAAGCAACAACGCCCTGGCTGGCTTGCAAACTTCAGAGGAAGGGATGACATACTTGTGGGCAATGCATGAAGCACAAGGATAAGCTTTTGGCCGTCTTGCTGCCCCCTGCAGCAACCGGATCGCATGGGCCCATAAGCCACCTGACTCTGATAAAGGGGATCTGTAACTGCTGCCGTGCTCCGACTTCCTCGATAAATTGGTGTCATGCATTCCGCGTGTCATCGCGTGCCTTTGCTGAGCGCATTGAAGGCAGCCGCGTAGGTCATCCCGTCTGGGTTCGAAAACCTGGGTGCAGCCGTTGAAGAACATGCTCGAAAATCCTGTAAGGAAGCGAGCAACTCAGGTGTTTGCCCGATCAAGGCCAGAGCATGCTGCCATGCAGTTCCAGCTGCACCTCATGAAGAACCGCCCCCAAATTCACAAACGCTCGTCGTCGACTGAGCACCGCACAGGCCGCAATGGCAGCATTTGCACACACGACGTCTGTTTGAAGCTCTACCTGCACAAAGCTGATGCGAAACAGCCCTACAGGTGACTGCATCCTGCTTCTCTTGCTCTCAGCCTCCTGTGCATCCTGAAGCAACTGCAGGCAGAGCTGCCACCTTCACATGTCCGCTCTACTGCCGCAATATCATGCAAACAATTGCCCTTTCATACGCTCCAATGCCGTCAACGCCACTTGCTAGATCGACCCGTTGTGGTGATTCCGATGCTGAGAGCCACTGCATCAGGTTGCAGCCTTGATGCAGAAAGCCAGCCTGCGGCGATGAGAGGGTTGGAAGCTCACGGGCAGCATGAACTGCGGACAAGGGGCCAAGGAGTTGCAAGCCTCTTCGCCACCGAAATGCCCGCTCGCAAGCCCCCCTGAGAAATGCATATCCGGCCATGGTAAACAAACTTGCGTGCAGGTCTTGCCGGGTCACACCCCGTGGTGACAAGGTGCATTGCTGCTGCAAAAGCCACGACTGTGCGATCGAAGCCGTGCATGGGCATCGAACTCAGAATGAAAACCTGAAGCTTCGACTGCACGTGTGGGTCCACACTCGGCAGTGCTTCGAACCTCCCTGATTTGGACCAAGGAACAGCACCCTGCCAATGGCTAGCTAGACTGCAGGCGCTGATGGACAAGTGGTGACCTTGCGGGCGAGCCGTACAGGAGAAAACATAACTGCAAGTGCCATCAAGCAGTGCTTGATGCAATTGCCCCCATCGAGCGTGGCAGAATCGTGATAGCAATGACCACACGATAGCTGCATGGCTTAAAGGCAGCCATGATGCTGGCGTGGTTGGGAAATCCCTCCCGCTGCAGCTCAGCATACAGCAGCAGTGACAGCTGCCAGCTCTTTCCTGCTGCGCACGCTGCACTAAACTCACCAAACACTCTGACTCCGTTGGTTTGGCGGCAGGCGGCCTTTTTACCCCTTCGCGGCGAGGGCATCTGTAAGTTCATGCAAATGGAACCAGTATGAACCAGCTCAAAAGAAGGAGTCTGTGTCTTCCTCTACCATGGCACCGAAGTCTTGAACCTGTTCCACTGCCTCCGGCACCTCACCGAGAACAAGCTCTTGAAATGTTTCCCTCACCTGCACACGGAAGGAAGGCAGCGCGGTGTAGGCGATCACGAACATCACGAAGATGATCACGAGCCACTCCATGAAGCCCAGCCCTTCGGGCTTTTTCTCTCGTGTGTGCCGGTCCTCAATCCTTCGCCTGAGCTCCTCGAGCTTCCGCTCGCGTTCCAGGGAGAAGGGAGCTCCTCGACCCGTGCCGCCCGCGCCCTTTGGCTTGGTGTCTTGCTTCGCATTCGCCCTTTGTCTCACACCTTCGGAAATAGGAAGGTCTGTGTCCTCGAGAAGGTTTCCGAGGCTTCCAGCTTTCATTTTCTCAAGCTCCTGTGCGATGCCACCGATGCCATTGTCACCGTAAAGCTCCTCGCGGATTTTGTTCACCTCCTGGGTGATCGTGGTGAGCTGCTCGGCCAAGCCCGTGGCGACGCCACCCAGGGCCGCCCGCATCTCTTCAGGATCCGGCGCGTCCGCCTCGTCCAGCTCCCCTGGCTCGTCCCCTTCCGTCTCTGAGTCCTCGCCCTCGCCTCGCTCGTGCTCTGCACGGACATCTGGCGCTTCTGCCATGCTGTGAAACCCAAGACACCTGCTGGTCCAGGGCCTAACTACTGGTCCAGCCCAGATCACTGCCGGTCAGTCTTTGACCTCGGTCTCCGGACCTGCTGTCACATTTTGAGCCAGCTACAATAGGCGCACAAGAAATTGCAAACAACTTCGGCCCCAAGGGCAAGATAATGCATGAAAAGTCCTTCCTCCATGCTAACATGATCAACACAAACAGTGACTCAATGATCGCGCTGCTCACCACTGCTAGCCACCGAAACAGGCAGGTCTCCGTCGGCGCAGCTTCGTATCACCGAGTTGTAGGAAACGACTGTCGGCTGCTGCCTGGCCGCGAGACGACTGCAGATATATACATGGTTGCACCGAGAAGCGTCCTGCTCTCCACCTCACAAGTCGGGCGAGTGCCACATGGATGACACATGCATGCACTGGCGCCGATGACCAGGACAAGGGCAGCAAGTCGGAAAATTCAAGTGCGATCGAACACATGCAACATGTTGACGATGAGGTCAGGAGTATGAAGGCAGAACCAGAGGGAGCAACATGGGATGCACCGGAGTTCTTCTGACACGATTGACAATCCCGCGTACGACGCACATCCCAGGTCACGCATGATGCCTCTGGACTGCCATGCATCGAAAAAGCTCGAAGGCGTCTGCCCAGCGTGAAGTTCTGCCGAGGGCAGTGATAACTGTGTGGAAGCCTAGGCCAGGGCCAATGCATGCCAGGGCAGTGCGAAAAGAGAAAATAGAGGCTTGATAGGACTGGTGGAGACATTTGTTTCCGCTTGTTGTTCACCCTTTTTGTGATGGGGTCAGCTGGAGGCAGCGGAAAAGCAGGAGAAGTGTTGGTGGGGGTCTGGTAGTCGCAGTGGAAGTACTAGTCGTCGTGGTGGTCGTGGTGGTCGTGGTGATCGTGGTGGTCGTCGTACTCGTCGTTGCCGTCATCGTAGCCGTGGTAGTCGCGGTCGTAGTCGTGGAAGTCGTGGCAGTCGTCACGGTATCTCTCGGGCAATACCGGCGAGGCTTCCAACATACAACAGTTGCCTGTTGGTGAAAGCTTTTGCCTGTGCACAACCAGTGTTTGTAGTTTGGCCTTTAGTTTGTTTTGTGTTTCTTAGAGGTGGTGGGTGTGCTAAAGATACTCAACTAATCTTTTCTCCAGAACTCCGGGTGCTGTGACTTGGCAAGCTCCCTCTGTCGCACACGTTTTATAGCAGTTCCGCAAGGTCAGAAAGCATTCAATGGTCATTGGAGCTCCCATCAGTCCCTCCAGTTGGTGTTACATCTCAAAGCCTTCCACCCCAAGAGATTAGTGGCACGGGCTGGAAGCGAACCTCGCCGCCCCTTGCCAGCAAGACGGAAGAGTTGTTGGTTAGGATACTCTGCATGCTGTGGTGCCTCGGAGCTTAAAGACTAGAATCTAGAAGAGAGAAGAAGACACGACGTTTAGCCGGGCTGCCGGGCAGGTCGTCGACTTCTCCCCTGCGGCCCCTGCGCCTTTCCAGGAGCCGCAGCAGCGCCGCCCAGGCCAGGGCCCGGCTGCAAGCGCTGAGCGCCGCGTTGAAACAGACCTCCAAAAAGCGCTGCCCACAGCCCGCCGGCCCGCCGCGTCACCGCGTCCCTTTGTCCCCCTCCCCTCTTTGTCCCTTCTCAGCCTCTGGCGTGGTCACCGCCCTCCAATGAGCTCAGCAGCGCCTTGGTTCGAAGCTCGCCATCTTGGGAGACCTGTCAAGCACGCCTGAAGCCGAGCCACGACCGCCTCCTTCCACCAGACGGCCCTTGCATAGGCACTCAAGACAGTGGCATGGTGGAAGGCATTGACTTCCAGCCGTTCTCGCAGCCTCGCAGTCTGAGCGGCGAACATACGCAGGTGTGTTTCTTATCGGGTTCGGGCTCCGGGACATAATTGAGACAAAAGGCAAGCTCGTCAGCAGCTTCACCGTCTTCGTGGGTTGCCTTGACAGGCCGTGAAGCAAGGTGCTGCTGATTCTGGTTTGGCCACCAAGCCGTGTGCACGTGTATCTGGGCCATGGAGTTAGGAAATGGCCCCTCTGATGTCATCTCTCTTATCCAACTTCTGCTAGATTTTATTCAACTCCGCACCACAAAAGAACACTGGGATATGACATTACGCCCCACGCAACAAAAAAGCACGCAACATGTAAGTTACAGTATGTGCATGTACGTCGTCATACACCTATCTATGTCTCTAAGAATCTGTCTACTTGCCACCTTATCTATCTCTCTTTCTACCTCTCCATCTATCTATCTACTTAGCTCGCAATCTGACACAACTGTACAAAAAGTGAATGTGTGTGTGTGTATATACGCATATATGTATGTGTATATATATATATATATATATACAATGTGAAAACAGACACACACGCATATAACAAATATGTATATATATATATATATATATATTGCTACCCCCCCCCCCCCCCTCATGTACCCACGCTTTGCGCTTGAATTGTGCGGGATCGTCGTCGTGGCAATACAAACCTTTCCAATCTCCACTGTTCTTGGTTGTATGCAAAGTACACGAAAGTACACATATTTTCTTCTATGCCAGCAGTAGTTTCACTGTTACATTTACCAATGATGCTCTTCCTGTGACCAGTGTCTTTACTACTATGGTTATACCCACCGTTCTGATTGCTTCAGAAATACCAACCCAACTATCACTCTTTATTTCCACCTGTCTTACTATGTCTGAATAAAAACTTTCCTAGCTACGTAACCCAGCTAACACTCTTTATTTCCCCCTGTATTGGTATGTCTGAAAAACAAACTTTCCTAGGTACGCTAGTCCCGTGGCTGCTGTTCACCCTGCTTCATACTAGCCCGACCTGTAAAAGTAAATGTTAAGCTATATTGTTATTGATACTGACTAGATAAATTTGTTGTTGTCGCTGTCTTGTATTGATATGAACTGTAAGGTTTACATGTTTATTCTGAGCTTGGTAATCTTTAGCCTATGCATCATCTGAATCATGTCCATCCTATCGAGCTGGAGCTTGTGTGTTCTTACAAAGTCGTTTACATGTTTCGCACCTAATGCATGATGACCAATAAAGACTCCTGTATGTCAGAGTTTTGCGGTGACTGTACTGGGTAGTGCTCTTTACTGTAAGCACCAGTTAAAGACGTACAAACGTGAAGGTGCACCACCTAGAGACAACCCATCCAAGCATGAAGCAAACACACGTTATACATGTACCTTTAGAGAAGTGTAAGCGATGCCAATACATGTTCCATATAACACTAAATTTCCCTGACTCAAGGCTTCCGTCCTAGACAAGAGTAGACGATACGTCTAGTTCCGTACACGGAAACGGACGAAGACGATAAATTAAGTGGTCTTCTAACAGTACCGTCTTCAGGCAGAGATTCATGCCTAGTCTTGTACAGCATGAAAGGATTGATTTCATGAAGATGTTCACAAAACATGCAGCAACATATGTAATCACATCGCAAGAGCACATATGTCACATGTGTGCCCAACAAATGAATCCGGCCAATCCGTCAAACTATAAAACTAGTGGTTAGGCCGAGTAAATTTCATCAACATTTTTGCACATGTCAAAAGCGCATTAACAGTTCTATCAATATGAACTTCAGTTTTCCTAGTTGTACGACGCCGCTGGAATGGAATTGCTGTGCTTGTCTACATGTCCAAACAGTAAAACAGAAATGACGGAATGAATCACGGCAGTCACAGCGGTATGGTAACGTAAATGACTGGCATACTTCACAAAAGACCAGACGTTGCATATAACCAACATGACAATAGAAGGCGAAGGGGAGCCGGGAAATAAGTCTGGAACATAAGATGTTCATTTTGGTGTGGACGGTAGGATCACTGCAATGACGATGAAGTTGATTGAACAGATTACTGCACAATGGGCTAGATCATGGAGGATTACGTTAACGTGTAAATGATAGAAACGATACTCAGAATCGTGCTGGACTTACATCTCCTGAAGCAACCAACACAGTATTGACTGCATAATGACTGGCATACTTCATGACAAACGAGATGTTATAACTACCATAACCGAATCATCCGAATCATTTCCGAATCATTTTGATTCGGGCCCGGATCCAAGATTCAAGATTGCCCAGGGGTCTTGCCAAGGAATCTTGGATCCGACCCTTCATCCGAATCATCCGAATCATTTCCGAATCACTTTGATTCGGGCGCGGGCCCGGATCCAAGATCCAAGATTCAAGATTGCCCAGGGGTCTTGCCAAGGAATCTTGGATCCAATGGGTGAGTGTCGGATCCAAGATGCCCAGGCAAGACCCCTGGGCAATCTTGAATCTTGGATCTTGGATCCAGCGCCGAGACCGAATCAAAATGATTCGGAAATGATTCGAATGATTCGGATGAAGGGTCGGATCCAAGATTCCTTGGCAAGACCCCTGGGCAATCTTGAATCTTGAATCTTGGATCCGGGCCCGGGCCCGAATCAAAATGATTCGGAAATGAATCGGATGATTCGGATGAGGGTCGGATCCAAGATTGCCCGCGCAAGACCTCTGGGCAATCTTGGATCTTGGATCCAGCGCCGGGACCGAATCAAAATGATTCGGATGATTCGGGGCTATTTTGGAGTGAACCCGCCAATGACATGAAATAGTAAAGTACAATCTGCAGGCACTGCCCCCAAGGATCCCGCGGACCCACGCCTTCCGAAAACTGGGATTTAGAGGAAAGGCATGGGTACATGGGGGGGGGTACCATATATATATATATATATATATATATATATGCTAACTTTATGATGTACACCAATATGTACGCACCTGTACAGATAGATACACAGACAGACAGACCGATAAATAGATAGATGAACAGAAAGATAGATAGCTAGATAGATAGAGAGATACTGTAGCTGATAGCTAGTAGCTGCTAGATAGGTAGATAATGCAGATTCATAGACAGATAGCTTGGTAGATGTGTGCGCGTGCATGTGCACCTGCACAGAGAAACAGAGAGACAGAGATAGACATAGAGATAGAGATAGAGTAAGAGACTCAGACAGAGACCGTGAAACAGAAAGAGAAAGGGAAAGGAAAAGGGACAGAGACAGAGACCGTTCGAGACAGAGGCAGAGACAGAAAGAGGGAGCAAGGGCTGGAGGGATGGAGCGATGGAGGGATGGAGCGATGGAGGGATGGAGGGAGGGAGGGATTAGGGAGGGAGGCCACAGACAGAGACAGAGATGGAACCTGAGACAGAGAGACAGAGAGACAGCGAGACAGAGAGACAGAGACACAAAGACACAGAGACACAGAGACACAGAGAGACAGAGAGACAGAGACACAGAGACATAGAGACACCGAGACACAGACAGCGAGAGTGAGGGCGAGCGTGGGGACGTGACAAGGGTTTGGGGGAGGAAGAGGGAGAGGGAGAGGTGGGGAGAGGGTTGGTTAATTGCTGTGTGCTTGACTACTTGCTTACGTTTTTCTTTAGTAAGTCGCCTTTGACCGACAGAAACACCCACATCCAATGAAGACGAGCAGCGCTTGCCGTGCCAGGGCTTTGAGAGCCAAGGAAGCACTCTTCGATGCGGCCATAGGAGCAGGAGAGATATCTACAGACAGGCATGTTGCCGAAACTCTCGAATTCTGGGCACTACCTGGTCGCAGGACATCAAACCGGCAGCAGCTCTGTAGTGCACAATGAAGGCGGTTACGTTGACAAGGCAGCAAGGCCCTGGCCAACATCTCCATTCCAGGAACCGCCAACCCTGCGGCCTGGCGCTCCGCACCGCCATTTTGCGCTCCGCCCCCCGCGCCGGGCCCCGCCGGGCCCGGGCCCCCGGGCTCCCCCGGGCTCCTGCTGCATCTGCAGGAACTTGCGAAGGGACGCTGCCTCGACGTCGAAGCACGTCGAAGCTCGAAGACTCGAACCCCATCCAAAGGACAGGGCGTTTGCAGGCGAAAGGTCTCAGGACAGCACCCCCTGTCGTTGCCTTTCGGCCTCATCCTGCCGCGGTTGTTTCTTAAAAGGCACTGGACAGGGGCTGTGGCTGTCCAGCCTCCATGGCCGAGAAAGCACAGTTCACCCCACAACGGCAATAACATGGGATGATAGCGCCATGCCAGGGCTACTGGACGAGCCCACAATGCTTTCAGACATTCTCAGCCCAGGTTTCTGCGCCGAATCTCTCTCTCTCTCTCTCTCTCTCTCTCTCTCTCTCGCTCTCTCTTGCTCCGAGCATCATATGTCTTGCCCGACTTGCTGGCATTTTGATCTCAGCATCTGGAGGCTGTTCCCCGCAGCATGGCCCGAGCCCAGCTTTTGATGCGGCGGGAGCAGGAACCTTGACATTCCAGACGCCGAAAGATACCGAAAGTAAGAAACAGGAAACGGTTTGGTGCAACACTCTTCGCACAAGGCTCGGACTGCGTAGATCCGCATCTGGTATGCACATGTCCACTCTGAGGGGGTTACCCGTGAACGGGCAGAGCCCGCCATTCCTGAGGTCTGCAATGTACAGTAGGTCGATGCTTTCAGAACCGCCGCTGCCGGCCGGAATCCGGAGGTTCAACTGTTGAGTACAACTTGCGACCATCATCGATCATCCAGGCTTCTGCGCCAGAGCAGCAGCCAGGGAGGCATGGTCAAAGACATGTCCATGCGGAGAGATCACAGGGTCCGTGAGTAGGAGGCCATCCAATGCACAGGACCTGGAATCAGGCTCAGGCAATGCTGCTCTCGGTTTAGCATCCCGGCTGACCTGCGGTCCATTACAGTGTCTGGACACCTTCCGAGCCGAGACACATATTCACCGGCGCTTCCACGAAAAGCTCCTCTTTTTGCACCACGGAAGAAACAGCAACAGCTTTAGCAAAGGCAGACACACACTTGTTGTGAAGATGTCATTCGGATCGCACAATGACGAGGCAAGGCAGTCGACCATGCATGACACAAAGCACAGTACGACCACGATCCCAACATGCATGAGCACAACGGGCGTTCTGTTCAATGCATCATGTCCGAGATCTCCGACTAGCCTCATGCCTTGCCGGCCTGCTACCCTCATCGAGAACCCCAGAGCCACAATGACCGAAAATTTTGCGCGCAACCGAGGCCTCCAGACCACCCATGGCCAGAACCCGCCGCTGAGGCATCTGCAGCGGCGTGGGTGGTGGAGCTGGAGGTGCATCTCCCACTGGAGGTGCCGGTACTGCACGCAGCAGCGCCAACCACGCAGCCTGCATTTGCAAGCATGTGCTCCAGTCTCTAGCACTGTCTCTTAAGCTGCCTAGCTTATCGTCGCATCCACGCTTGGGGCCTTGCTTCCGCTTATTGGCTTGCCGGAAAAAGCACAAGCGATGCCTTCGAAAGCGGGGGAGCTCCACCGAGAGGCCACAACTGCTGATGTGACAATCGCGATTTTCCACCAATCAAAAGCATGCCTCGACCTGACCACTGACGAAGTGCGGAGCCGCAGTCTGTGTCGGTTCGGCTATTGCTGCTGTTGTTGCTGAGACGTGAGCGCTCAAGCTCCACCCACGCAGAGCAGAGCTGGCACACCCAGATACGAAAGTGCGCCACATTGCCAACCCCTACCACAGGCAAACGAGAGACGACAATAAGAACTGTCAGTTCGACTGGCCTTCGTATCCGATACCACTGGCCCCCTCCATCCGTCAAGCTCCCGGACCACGATGCACCGCTCCTGCATGTCAAAACAGAGCAAGTACCCTGGTGCACCCAATGAGTCGACGCTTCAGGCTTCAGGCCAAATCACAAGCCTTGTCATCAAGCTCCAGCACGCGCCTCGTGAACTCGGCGACCTGTGTGAGAAAGACTTGGGAGTGTAGGCACGTTCGCCCTGTTCTGCCAGCCTGTGAGGGTACCAGGTGCGCGTTGGCCGCGATGCAGCAGAGCACCGGCATGGCAGCTAGGTCCATCTCCTGCACGTGGCAGGACAGCAATACCCAAACACACACTGCAGCCGACATGCAGACAGCCAGCCAGCCAAATCCCGTCGTCGTCGTCGTCGTTGTGCTGTCAAACGCTATTACTGAAAGCCGATGCAAAAGGGTCTGTTCATCGCCAGGGCCCGCGAGGTTGGCATCTGAGACGTTCAAAATCCTTGCTACATGCACACTCCTCCTACAGCCCCAAGTGTGCATGTGCCAGGGAGGGTCTGCCGATCGCACAGCCTAGCAGTCTGTGCTGCAAAGGTGGTCGCCTTGGTTCAGCACAACCCCCAAAAAACATGCTGCTAACTCACGGGGTTCCCAATGTAGCGAGAGCAGCTCCTGTCCTCCTGCAGAGCTGCCGTTTGCAAGAAAGCAGCCACGTTTTGGCCGGGCGTGGCCAGCGCCAGTTCCGAGCCTTTCGAGCAAGTCAACCCTGGGCTTCGATTCTGCCTTCTGAGTCTGGGGGGCCGGCAGTCACGCAGGAAGCTACGCACAAGCCTGAGGAAAGAGAGCGGCGAGGATGGCAGAGATAATCTCCCACATTCTGCCGGAGCACCCAATCTCCAGCAAAATGTCGCACAAAATCTTCCAGAGCCTTGCAAAGCTTTAGCCGCCCCAGCGACCATCGTCATCCGCTCACATGCAATTGTCAGTTTTTTCGTCTGCCGGCTACGGAGAACTAGTCGTGAGTGGCACCCAGCACGTCGAATCTTGAGAAAATGCCTTGATTGCACTGCTCCGCAGTACGGCACTGTACCAAACTTGGCGAATACGGGGATATCGCTGAAGCGTGACCAGTGTGCGGTCCGACGCAGCTAACGCAGGCATGCAGGCCGGATTGCCGCATGTAGCCAATTGGAGGCCAGGCTTTGGCACTGCGTGGGAAGAATCGGCACGGTGGAGTCAAGCATGCACTGCATCCGGCAATAATATATGGGCAGTCCGACGACAACTTCGAAAATACTGAAACTCGCGATGCCCTCCTTTGAGGTGCATCACATAGCAGTCAACAAGCTAAGCTATCCAGTATGTGCCTGCGCTCACGGGGATATCATCAAGAACGTCCCATGCACTCGCTGCCTCAGCGCCTCATGCCGTGCTTACAATTACAAGTTCCTTGACTTGGAGCACCTGCGCACACCGGTCCTATCAAGCCCACGGCCAGTTAAGGTGGCACGGCGGCACGTCTCAGCACAAGCTAGACTTGGGCTGACATCGGGCAAGGAGTCTCACACCTGACCCGAACGGTCCACGAAACTCCGGCCACGGAAAATTGCTTGCGGAGTGTTGAAGGTCCTGTTCAATCTTCTGGAAGTCTGCGACATCTGCAACTGCACCTACTTAACCATGATCTGCGTGATGCTACTACACATCAGAGTATCACAGCAAGTCGAATGGTGGTCCCTTAGGGCTCGTCACCGAAACGGCCATGACTGCGTGGCTTGGCCTGGCTATGGCCGTCCGAATAAATCATCAACCATCTGCTGTGCTATCAGGCGTGCACCCGGCTTGCGATTGAAGTCATACCTGAGCTTCACAAAGCTGCGGCTAAAGGATAAAAAGGCTCACGTGCAAGGAATGCATCTCTTCAGTCGAAGTGGCAGGCGGACCAGGATTGGACGCCCCTCGAGTGCCATTTTCCAGTGCTCCCGAGTATTGACGAGGAAGTTTCCTGGCATCTTAACGCTTCTTCGAGTCGCCTCGCTGCAACAATCGAAACTGCAAACTGTGTCCTTTCCCTTGGGAGGCATCAACGGTCGCGATGGGCAGGTCTCTGTGCTGAGTTACGCGTTCACCAAGGTCTGGGTTTTCAAAGTCAAAGTCCAGGCCTCGATGCAGAGCGATGCTGGGTGCCGTGTGTGCCGTGGCGCCAACGCACGGAAGGGCTACTTGACTCTCTGGCCTGGCAATAAGGGCCCGGCCCAAGCAGCCCTGACCTTTGGGAACACGAACCTTCTGCATGCGGGCCACTGGCGCAAGGATAAAGACGAAATCCCCGTCTTCCTCCAAAGGCATGCCCACTACACTTCCAGCAGCTCAAACCAAGCAGTGGGCTCATGAGGTCTGCTCTGTAACTTCATCTGAGTGGCCGTCGCATGGCAGCTGCAGGTGAAGTCAATGCTTCTCCCAAAAGCGCGCAGCAACCGACACCGCAGTTCCACAAAGAACTCCAGAAAGCGCTGCGTGTCCGGCTGCCTGCAAGCCGATCTCAATGCCAACAAACGAAATCTCTTGTTACCGTTCGTTGCCTGCTGCGTCCGCTGACAAAGAAAGCATCCTCGTGTGTGCCAACCTGCAAATCGGGAGGCTCGAGGCACCAAAAGGCATTGCACTCTCAGATCTCTGCTATTGCGGCTTCTCTGCCTGGACGATGTCAATGAAGGCATCCATCTTCGGGCACCACCGCGGCGAGCTTTTCTCCATCACCAGGGGGAATTCCTCTGCTGAAGCCTTCCACCACACGATTCTGCGGCACTTACTTGGCATGCTGCTGTCGACCATTCAGCGCAGGCAATCTGGTAAACTGGTAAGATGCGCCACCTTGGACACTTGAGTGTGCTGCGTCTGTCCGATGGAAGACGCGACGACGGGGTTTTGTCCTGTGTCGTGCATCGCCTCGCCTGGCAAAGCGCGCACAAAAGCGCAGCTGCGTTTGGAGCACCGACGAGCAACGACAACGACGACGAGCACCCGGGCCTGGCAGAGCGTCGGAGATGCCTCCGTCTGGGCACAGCGCCATACAGTCACGAATGATCTTCTCCTTCAAATTCCCCAGAGCAGAGACTCCAAGCATTTTCATGGGGAGCTCTGGCGCTTGCGCTTCTCGCGATGCTCCAAATGCAAAAGCAAAGTGACATGCTCAAAACCTTGAAGCACGAACTGAGCCGAGGACAATGTCGGTCAGGTAGTGGTTCGGGAGTTTTGCGTCTTCGTCAACACCTCGAGAATTCTCAATCTAGAAAGAAAAGTGCTTTTCCCCTGCAGTCTTTCAGCGCATGGCTGGCTTCACAACACGTTCGGTCACAATGACGGTATTTTTTTCTGAAACCAGTGTGTCAACACTACCCACGGCCAAACAAACTCAGACCTGAGCACAATTCGTGAGCCAGGGCTGTTGCACCAACGAGAATACGAGTATGCAGGACCCCTTGTAGACATACAGAAGCAGCCGAAGCAGCTGCAGGCTGATACAGGAAGAAGCGAACCTCCAGCAACAGTAGAAGCCAAGTCACACAGGAGTGGGCCCAGCTCGTACATCAGGGATCCAGGTTGCCAGCGCTGCCCATCAATCCAGCCTGGCTGGCACCGCACCCGGCACAGTGTCTGAGCTCAACTATTGAGCTTCTGGCCTCCACCGCTCTGGCCCAAAGCATGCGAGGGACCGTAAGCAAAAACGTTCTTTCGAAAGCGTGTGAGTTCCTCGGAACCTTCAGGGAAACACTTGGGATCTCGAGCTTTGACAAAGCTGAAGTGTGCTCTCGCGCCTGGCGCACGCAGTACCTCAAACTCTTCCCCCGCATCCGGCAAATAGAAAAGAGGCGCCCGTCGTGTCCAAGCGATCTAGGCACACACACACACACACATACAGACATCCATATACACATACACGCTTGCGAGGCTCAGCTATGCCTGTTGTCCACCCTCACTCTGGTCTGCACCGAGCCGCGGTGAGATATCGATGCTGGCAAAAGCTTTCGACCACAGACCGCCACACCAAGCGAACAGATCGACTCGCCATCGAACGCAGGAGCATGGCCTTGTGCTCGACTTGGCTGGCCTTGCATGAAGGGGCGGCAATGGGAGCGCACTCTTCTACAAGTCTCCTAAAACCTGCAAAAACCCGGAGCAGCGGCCTTGAAGGGTCGTCCTGGCCACGTGTGCCCAGCAAACGCATCAGCTACAAGCTTGCACAAACCGCTAACGTCCTGGGTGCTTGGATGCATGCTCGAGAAAATTATGAAGTTCTTCATCACGTTCCGCATGAATCTTCGACAGGCTTTCCTGGCACTGCTCCGCCGAGCAGACTCCAGACTTCCCCCGAGCCCCGGATCAGGTCGAAACTTGCTGAACGATGAGACCCTAGCACGCCAAGCCAATCACACTGGCAAGGAACTGCGATGAACTTCTCCGCAGCATGCCGGGTGTCGTGAGGCACCTGCTTCAGAAAAATACCACGAAGCTTCTCTAGCATTGAAGTCCAACATACGCCTGCCCATAGGACTCCACCAGGCAACCATGCCGAACCAGCATTAAGAGCGCCAATGACGGCTCCTCCTCACCTTGACTTCCAGGCTTCTTAACACACTTGGTATGCTTACAATGCTGCTTGTCCAGGCACCGAGTTCCAGATCCCAAGCTTTAGCCTTTACTACCTCGGCATCAAGATTTTGGAGATCCGTCGCACCTTGCTGCATCTGCGGCTCAACTAGTCACTAGATTCAAGAGGCAAGCTGCGCTGACATCTGCCACGGCATCCGAATCCGGAAACAGCGTCTTAAGGATCCGCTGCTGCTTCCAGCGCAGCACACGTACTAGAAACTGTTGGATGCCTCGTGGCTGTTGGCACAGGCAAGTGCACGGCTTCTGCTAGTCTGCAAGCCTATATCGAAACGGCCGATCAAGTTTATCCGGGCTTCGATGGCCAGTCGTCAGAAGCAGTGCTTCATTCCGATTCATCAGGTTGGGCAGTTGCAGATTGTCGATTGGAGATTCCCCAGCTGTCTGCTGAATCCTGCACAATAAACAAGTGTCTGGTCCGGGCTTCATCGGCACTCACAGGCAACCGACCCGGAAAGGCCTCCCCACTAGAGGGATGGGCTCGGCAGCCGCTTCCGAAAGCCCCATTCTTTTCGAACCACTTCGGTAAAGTTGCTGTCGCGCCTGCCAGAGGCTGTGGTTTTTGACTCGCACAGCTACCGGGCGAGTGACCCTTTCTTAGATGCAGTTCGTTCTGCAAACTTTCAAGGATTGCACCAACGTTGGGCTTTACTGTTCTTCGCATCAGCATGACTTGTCCTATTGATGTTCGTGCCTGGCCATCGAGCAGCCGCACGTAGCCATCCACCGACCTGGACCTGAGAGTTTGAGAAGCCAAAGTCTACAATGCCGGCAAAACCAGGAGCACTGCACCCATAGTTGGCTCAAGGTTGCCTTCTCAGCTTAGATTGGCTGCTTAGTATCACAGAGCGACCCGTAGTACTTGCAAAATTAGTTTGCCCGGTGCTGTCAGCTCCGAATCCTCGAACAGACTTAGCTCTGATTGACCGTCTTACACATAGCTTCCATCCTGACGTCTCCTAGTCTACTCTTCTGAGTCGCATAGTGCCATCACCTGAGTCGCCAGTGCGGCCCCAGGTGCTGGGGGATGTCACGGAAAAGGTATGGACTGTGTCCTCGGTTTCCGCTATCGAGCATGACAGTCCGGGGAACTTGTTTAGAAGGAAGCCGATCTGAGCAGGGCGACCAGCCACTGATACGGAGAAGGTTTCGACACGAGATTCTGTCGGACTCCGATACGGACAAAACCCACGACCTCGTGCGAGTACAAATAAGCAGCCGTCGTGCTCGGCCATGTCCATGAACAGCTCGTACAGCATGCCAATGTTTGCCTCAACAGCTGGAAAGGGTCGGGATCTCCTGCCGAGACTGTCTCGAATTTGAAGACTCAAGCTCGGAAGGCTAATGTGAAGCAAGGAACGCGCCCGTGCCAAGCTTCTGTTAATGCTTGGCAGCGTTCCGTCAGCAAGCCGAGTGTTTCATGCGAAGGCATGATCTCATGAAGCGAGAACCCGGCTTTAGCACCTGTCGCAAGCCGGCAAGCAACAGATCTCTCCATGGATCATAGGTCAAGATGAAACGCCCAAAAACACTTCAACACTTCAGTTTATGATCTTCGCCGAAGGCACGAGCAATGGTGCTGTGGAGATGCCCACGCACAACAGCCAAGAACGGTTCCTCCAGGCGGACATTCTCTGAGGAGGGCTCTAAGTGCAACGCACTTGATAATGCCCTCAATTAACCAGTCGCCAAGATTCCCATTGCTCGGCAAGAAAGGCTGCCCTCTGCAAGGGTGACCGGTTCTTGACAGGATGTAAATTGATGCCTCGGCACGCAAGCAGTTCGGAAGCCCCTGGGTTTGTTAGCATAATTCGTGAAGTTTCGTCACATGCTCTGATCCCTTCATCTTCCTCCTCACCTGCATGAACATGTACTTCCTCAACCTCTTCACTGTCTTCATGCTCCACTTCCTGCGGCTCTGGCGCTCTTCTCAGGCCCGAAAAGCCACGACAGAAGGTCGCAGCAGTCTATGTGTGCACCTCCCAGCAGTCCAGGAATGATTGTCGTGTTCTACCGTGAAGCTAGAAGTTCACCGCACCTGCCAGACCAGCCGCGTCAAGCATTAGCTGCGTGTGCTCGTCTGTCCAAGATGCATCTAGTCTTCGAAATACCTCCCGGTGGTATGTTTCATCCACTAGAGCTTGGAAAGGAAACTCATGCATGCATGAACAGGGGCGGCTAAGACAAGTGCGCCGCCTTCCCCAGCATGTCTTGTGCAATCTGGCCATGGTTCTCGCCACTGAGGTCCTGCAGCGTCCAAGCGCACCGGTGTGCATCGGTCATGTCGTGCATCTTTTCAGGGTGTTTACGGCATGGCATCAGATTTGGCGGTGTAGCGGCTGGCGTGGCTGACAGCTGACACTGGACGCTTGTCGCACGGTGCAGCCGTTGTGCAGTCCTTCCAAGCTTTACTTGTTTCGCCTCTGCAAACAATCCCTGTGCCTGGCCAGCCTGACACGCTTTCGAAAGGCAGTGGGCTGCCGTCCGAACTCCTTTGCCACACGTCCGGCAAATGTCGGCCGGCGTACTGGTTCTTCCCTCTCGCTTCCCCCTCCAAAACCCATTGACTTGTTGTCCGCAAGCCCGCCCCGCCCCCCCCCCCCCCCGGTCCGCCCCTCCTGGCCCATCATTCTCCTAAAGTGCCGTGGTTGATTGCGACCGAGGCGGACAACACGAAGCAAAAAGACTCTGGATGTGACAGGCCCGTTCCTCCAGAGCACGGAGGAGATAGGAACCATGTACCACATATCGCCCGGACGGCATTGCAAGAAGTTTACTGCAAAGCTGGCAAAAGCTAGGTAGAAGCCTGTGCATTAATTGCGACTCGAATCGACTCGACGCACGATTCATAAGCTGCTACACAGAGCCGGAAATGAAAGACTCTCCACTTCTCACAGCACACGGTTGACTTGAGCCATATGCATGCCAAAACGACAGTCGCATTCAGCATGCAGCATGCAATGACATCATGCACTGCTGCAGCACAACGCTTAAGTTAAAGGTTGCGGTGACACTGTACCTGTCACGACACTGAAAAATGCAAAAACAACAGGACCAACAGATGTCACGAGAATCGTGGCACCGAAGCGCAACCCAACACATCACACACGCCGCGAACGTATGCTCCAAGATTGTCCAACACGATAACTTGCTATGGACGATCTCTTCGACAGTTGGCAGCATGCCATGTGATGGCGACATGGGGATGAGATCTTCGACAACAGGCACGAAATCCGGGCCACAAAAACACTAATTACGCTGACAAGGAGGCACAAGTTCTTGGCTCTTGCCAGTCATGTGCTTGTTCGGGTGAGCACCTCATAAGATCAGGCGGGAGAACTCATGCTATGTCTCTGTTGAAGGGGACGGTCTTTGAGAAGGCGAAGTGCGCACTCAGTCTTCTCTGTCCCTGTCCCTGTTGCTGGATCTGATGCATCCGCCGGTGGATGCGGCACGTTCGGAGTTTGCTTAGCAGGAGCAGCATTGCTTTGTAGACAACTCGGCACTCCTGACCCATCTCATGACTCTTCTTTCATGCCGTCACAACCATCATCCCCCCACCTGTCGACCAGCCTTGCTAGCAGGCGTGGCAATGCTGGTGGAATAAATAAACCAAACACCCCGTCCGTGGAACGCGATTCTTCTTGCTCTTTGACGCGGGTGCAGCAGTGGCAGCAAATGCAAGTGAGTATTGCGGGAATGCCTGTTCGCATGGCAGACGTGGTTCAACACATCACGGAGATGAGCTGCAGCGACATGGCATGCCTTAGCGTAACAGAACGTGCACCATGGCTTCAGAGTGGATGTGTGTTAAACTGAAGGCCTGCAGTAATTCTTCGGCCCCTTCGTGGATCCCTGGATCCTCAGTGCACACATTGGCCCACATCTTTTCATTTGTGAGGCACCAAGCTTCGGCTAAGCCAGGTCCTGCAAGGCCGCATTCAGCAATCTTCCCAAAAATGCCGATAACAGCAATTTTGTTTCGCACACAGCGCCTGGCATCGGCTCACACTGAACTCAAGCTCTCTCCAGCAGAACTTCCCGCCTTCTGCGGCAGTGAGAAGCAGGGGAACGAGTCCGGTCTCTATGGTGGCGACTGCCAGGCGCGACCAGTGTCGTGCAAACTGAAGAGCGGGTGCCGGCACCTTCGGGTTATCCACAGTTGATGTATGCGGCTCAAACAAGTCCCAAGTCTGAAGACACGTGCAGCGGGTACTCGGTACTCGTGGGGCTTCGGATACCGCCGACTTGCACAGTTGCCGGGAGTGAGATTGATCAGGTGCTCAAAGTCGCTTCATGCTTCGAGGGCTGACGCACCTTTTCCTGCACTGCGTTCGCAAGTGTCCCAGTAAGCAAAGCTTGCCATATCCAGCTGTTTTAGCCAGTGGCGGAGGGAGTGGTGTGGCGGGATGCTTGAGCAGGCATTGTGCTCCTGTTCGCACCTATGCAGCAGGTGCTCAAAGTCGCTTCATGCTTTGAGGGCTGACGCACCTTTTCCTGCACTGCGTTCGCAAGTGTCCCAGTAAGCAAAGCTTGCCATATCCAGCTGTTTTAGCCTCCAACCACAAGTTCCACCCATCACAGCCCGAAGACTTAGCCACTGGCAAAACGATAGAACCAGACACTGGTCGGCGTCGCAGAAGCCTGGAGTTGCTCGGCCACGAGCAAGATAAAAGAAAAGTTGTCCAAAAGCGTGAAGACCTTGGCACGGGCAGCCGGCTGCAAAAGGTGCAGGAACTGCAATGAAGAAATCTCCTGGATATAGATCTCCATCGTCCTGCTGTTCAGCCAACGGCCTCTCCGTCTTACCAGCTCCGAGTCTTCAGTCGTATGGAGGAGCCAGGTGGCGCCACCGGCTCGCAGCGAGCCCAAATCCAGCTTCCGGCCGGCTTGGCCTGTCCAGGAATTGACCCCCAGCCTGTTCACGATGGCATCAAAACGGCTCCGAAAGGTTGATGCCGAGTAAGGTCGAGACTTGGCGCAGAGTGCCCCAGCCAAGGTCAGGACTGAAGGCAGGAGGCAGGCCCGAAGCCAGGAGGACCAAACGTGCCCAATTGGAGACCCAACGCTTCAGCCTGGGTTGCGCCAGAGCCTCGTAGAGCTGGTCAGTGCTGAGGTAAAGCCAAAAACATCGCTCGGAGGGCTCAAACCCCCGAGAGGGGCTGCGCCCCTTAGCACAGGCATGGAAGGCGACCGAGGAGTCAACCAAGATCACCAGACGCATCGGGCCAAGCGGAGCCAAGGACCGGAGCAGCCGATAAATCGAGGCAGTTTCGAGGATATTGATGTGGGCTGTGGCCCGCCAACACCAATCATCACCCGGGCGCCAACGAGAGGACAACACGATGTCATTGACAGTGACATTTTCAAGCCCCTCTGTAGAGAGGTCCAGGCAGGAGCGAACACGAGCAACACGACGCAGTGCAAGATCGATCTCAGAGGCAAGGGCTCTGGCTAGGAGAAAAGGGAGCCCCGAGGAGGCATGCCAATGGCCGCTGTTGCCAGAACAACCACCACACCGAGGCACAGCAAGAGGGGCTAAATCGATGCCAAAAACAAGGAACTTGCAATCCTTGCGGCATGGGCCGCCGAAGGCACAAAAAGGGACGTCATAGGAAGAGACGCCCGCACGCACAGAACGATGCCAAAATTGAGAGGAAGTGAAGTCACTCGGGCCAGTGTGAACCAGGACAGCCAAGGTGCCGTGCGAAGCGGCTGCACGAAGTAAGAAGAGGCACCGGTGAGCGGCACGCAGACGCTTCACGAAACAGGGGGGTGCGGAGGACCTCCACCTGTCGGGGAAGCGGGCAAGTCCAGCCCCGACGGCGAGGGAAAAGCACGGGGGGGCAGAGCACGATGCACTTGACACGGTGATGGCGAAGGAGGTGCACAATCCACTCGACAACACGCAAGTCCAGGAGGCTAAAGGCAGGACCCGGCCGAAAGAGGCGAGGCACTCAGAGACCTGGCCCAAGGAGCTCGGAGCAGCCAACCTCAAGAACGTCGAAGTGGAAAGCCAGAGGGCGGCTAGGAGACGAAGAAGTGCCGGCCCCAGCGCCGCCTGAGTCAAGCGCAGAAGAAGGAAGCATCCTGAGGTCGATGGCCTCCCGATCAGAAAACCTCGCCAAGACGGCCTCCTCCTTCGAGAAAAGCCTGCTGTAGCCCCCTTTCCTGGAGGCTGTCCGCCAGAGCGCGCGCAAGAGGTCCTGGCTGGCATCGGCAACAACATAGCCGCCCTTTGCCTCCGACGCATCAGTTGCGAAAAGGTGCTGGCCAAAGGAGGCAGAGAGGTCGCACGAAGCAAGAGGAGAAAGCAGGCTGACAATGACAAGCTCTTCGGCCGCAGAGCGAGGCAAGGAACAGACCGTGGGGGAGCCCGAACGGACGGTGGAGGCAGAACAGACAGAGTACACTGCAGAGAAGACGGACATCAGAGGCCGCCGGAACAGTGCACAAGAAGTCCAGCTTCCAATGACCGAAAGAAGGAGGGCATCAGATGTCTGACCAAAACGGGCGGCCTCAAGAGAAATGGCAGCAAGGGCGACCCGTTTGGCCGCTGGGCAGGCAACGGTGCAAAGATCCCTAGAGGGCAGCATGCGAACCATTAACCTCAGCACCGGCTATGCACGCAAGAGGCTCCCCCAGAATATCCTTATCGTCGGAGCCCAAAAGCCCTTCCTCGAGGTACGTCTGCCTTGCGACGGCCAGGAGGGCCGGGGTCCCTAGCATCCGAAATGCTAACAGAAAAGTAGTCATCTATAACCAACCCCTGTGCCCCAAAACTGCCTTTGAAGGGCTTGTTCGAACACAGCCTGTCGTCGGGAGACAGGAAGCCTGCTGCTTCCAAGAGCGAGCTGTGGGCAGCACAGCCGAGCTCGACACCAAGATGGTCGCCCTGGGCAATGGCACCAAAACACACGAGATAGTGGTCGGGCTCGAATAAGAGCAATTCCCCAGGCGCGTCGCCAGAACGGCGGGGAGGGCCCCCAAAGTTGCCCAAAGGAAGGCCTGACAGAAGCTCTCGGAAAGCCTTTGTACCACGAACGGCCTGGGCTGGAAGCGCCGGTCCCAAAGCATTGGTGATGCTCTTGCAATCTGGGGCCCGAATCTGATGATAAAAGTCTTTCCGGTCGGTCGCGGCGCAGCGGATGCGTTGGCGCCTTGGGTCGACCTCTAGCATCCCAAGCATCGGGCCAACCGGAATGTAGAGGCTGGGGCCTGGTAAGCGAGCCTCGGCCCAATTTTGGCCGCGTCGGTCAATGATCATGCGGTCTTTGTCTGGCCCCTTGTAGCAAGTAAAAGCCCGAGCCAAGCGAAAGCTTCAGAAGCAGGAAGGTTGGCAGGGGCAAGGCGGAGAAGACCGAGGTCATCCCAGAGCCGGGCAAGCCGAGCTGTTTCAGCAGAGGACTCGCGCACCCAGACCGGCACGAAATCATCAGGAGGAGGCTGGCCGTGAGCCAAGCAGCGGGGCTCGAGGAACGCCATGCATAGCTCAGGTGGAAGATGAGGCATGGGATCCCAAATCCCGCGCCCCGCGAGCTTAAGGCGGGAGACGTCCAAAAACTTGAAAGGAGCCCGGCCTGGCATCGTTGTGCATGGGAACAGCAGTGCCTGAGCGATCAGCGTAAGCATCCCCCGTGGCAGCCGAGCTGGCTGCAAGAAAGGTCGTTAGCTCAGAGAGGCGTGCAATCAATTGGGGATTGCGGCGGCCGGAGTCGGAGAGAACAAACTCGCCAACTGAGGCACCGAAGGTCTTCAAATGACGACCCACATGCGCGACAAGTCTTCGCTGTGCTGCATGAAGGGGCCGCTGGAGCGCAGAAAGGGGGATTGGCACAAAGTTGGAGTGCAGGAAGTTCAAAGCCATGCAAACCAAGTGCAGCAAGCGCTGGTGAGCAACACGCCTGCGAAAGCGGGAGCTGCGCTCCAAACCGAAGCGGGCAAAAGCGCCAGCCACGGGAAGAGGCAAAGGAAAGATAGCCCCCGGAGAGCCTGGGGAGGTGCAGGGTTTTACGCAGAAAAGCAGCAAAAGATGTCCTTGTGCGAAGGACGGCTCGAAGGAGGCCGCCAGACCACGAAGCAAAGGAGACACGGGTGTCGAAGCCCAAGGTGCCGGAGTCAGAAAGAAGGCCCGGAGGAGGGTGCCGGTGGGAGGCTTGGCGGTCCCCAAGCTTTCCAAGCGCCTTGTCGTGATAAGATCCACCTCCTTCAGGTACTGAAGAGCACAGGTGGTCCAGCCCACCGGGGACATGGAGAGAACGCCCTGGTTCGGGGATTCGCCACCGCCCCGCGCCCATGGAAAAGCTGAGCAGGCGGCTCCTCTAGCAGAGTCAGAAGCCAGGCGAAGTCCCACCGGTTGTGGTCTAAGGAAGCCTGGTCGATCGCCACAAAGGTCAACGCCAGGAACTCCTGAGCCGCAAGGGTGTCCTGCTCCGTCAGGCAGTCCATCACGTGTGCCAAGCACCACAGGATGTATCCCGTCTCCCTCTGCCCGCCGGGCGTAGCCTCCGAACCTCTCTAGCTATTGGCACATCGACACCTGACCGCAGCAATCTTGCAAAGAGCCGGGCACCGGAGAGGACGGTCGGAGACGACGGGAGGCAGCCTGGAGCACCGAGAGGAAGAAGTCCCCGTTCCTGGCCGCTAAGGCCGCCTGCAGCTTCTCTCGGTGAGCAGCGCCCTTGGAACCCACATAAGACGAAGAGCCTGAGGCAGAAAGGTCCCCCAGGCCCCCGTCTTGTTGCGCCACCAGGTGCTGAACCAAGTTCGAAAGAGCCTGGCTCTGTTGCAGCACTGCCGCCTGAAAGGGATCCTGAGGGGCAGCCGTGGGCCCCGGATGGAGCACGCCAACACCTCCTCCTGGGGGAGGCAAAGGAAGAGCAGCTTCGGCGGCTGGCCGTGTCCGAGGAGGCCCAGCCAACATTGTGCACTTTGCCGTCGGTAGACCTGGGCCCCTTGCCGGAAGGAAGGGCTGCTGATGGGCCGGCTTGGGAGGAGAGGGAGCGGCCTGCGCTCCAGCTTTGAGACTCTCCTGCCGTTGCTTCGTGGTGGTCAGTTGCTCCGTGAGCTGGGGCAGGACAGCAGCCAACTCGCCCAGCTGCGCCGCCAAATCCGCCGTGGTAACCCGCCTCTTGGGCGTGGCGCGCTTGCCCTTCGGAGGCGAAGGAAGAGGGACCTCGGGCTCCTGAGCGGCGTCCTCTGCGGCCGTGAACCCGGTCGGCATGTTCCTCAAGTGCCCAAGTCCGGGCTGCAGCAAGAAGCTCCTCGCAAAGGGGGGTGGCCTCCGGCTGATTGAGGTGGTAAGGAAACACATTCTCCGAGACAAGGTCGTCCCCGAGGTCGCGAAGCAAGCCCAGAACTCCGGGCTGAAGTCCACAAGCATCACTGCCACTTCCAAGTCCAGAGGTTGTTCGGCCCCCTGCTGCACCGACGCTGCACCGACGGGCCCACCAGGGCGCCATCCTCCGAAGAAAGACCCTCGTCGAGGAGCGCAAGAGACAGAAGCCAAAAGGATCCCGCCAGGGCGCTTCATGACCGGTATCGCCAAGGCCTCGGGCACAGGAGCAGTGCGGCCCTCCTCGGCCCAAGACAGGGCCAGGAAGCGGAGAGACCCCTGGGAGAGAAGGTCGACACCTGCGGCCTCGCAGTACACTTCGGCCTCGGCAAGGGAAGCAAAGGCCTGGCAGACGGTGCCGGACCCCTCGAGGGCGCCAACACAATCTTTGAACAGCCTCCCGGAGGAGAAGCGAACCGGGCAAGACACGCCCTCGCACCTGAGCACAATGTAAAACCGAGGTCGGAGAGAGGAAGGGAGCCGGGAAGAAGGCCTTGGCGTAGGGATGAAGTCCAGGAGAACTTGGCGGGCCCACTGGCCCGCAAGCCAAGCTGGAAGCACGGGCTTCGGGAGAAGAGCCGGACCCGGTGAGGGAGCGACAAGCGTGAACACAACGAGCAGGCACAGAAGGAAAGCTCGCCTCCAGCGAGTTATAGCGAGCTGTGAGCTCGGAAGGAGACAGGAAGGAATGATGCACAGCCAGGGGCCCTGGAGCCGCACGGGAACCTGGCTCAACAGGGGAGTCGGGGCCTACCAAAACCCAACCCGCACTAGAACCCCTAGGGCTAGAGGAAGGGGGTCGGATGGCCAAGGAGAGCTGTTGAAGGGAGTCAGCCAAACTGTTGATGGCCTCAGACAAAGCAGGGTCACTCATGCAAGTAGCCTCGGAGGCGAAGGTTGGAAGGCCGCTTCACAGAAGCAGGAGAAGCTGAGGGGCGAAGCAGCGGTTCCTGGCAAGGGACCTTGAAAAGAGAATCCCTGAAGAAAGCCAGAGCAGCAACAACCCCGCACAAGACCCCGCAAAGGAAGCAGAGGCAAGTAAGCAAGAGGGACCCCGAGCAATGAGAAGGACACCCCAAGCCCCACCAGTTAGTAGCGACTCCACTGTGCAGCACAGAGGCTGCCTGCTCGAGCCACCACATGCTTGAGCAGGCATTGTGCTCCTGTTCGCACCTATGCAGCAACTTGAACCTGTAATTTCGAAAGCATCCTCCATCAGATCGGCTTCTGGTGTCCAAAGATCCCCGAAAGCTTAAGACATAACCTTCCAGAGCACAGCCTTCGAACATGAAGATGTCGCAGGTTTTTTGAGGAACCGCCCGCACGAAGTCGAGCTGAAAAAGATGCGATCAACATTGTTCAACATGACCAACAAGTTCGGTCGTGCCGAGTCCGCAAGAGGAGTAGGAGTTTATGGTTCAGAACCCCGTCAGATGCTGTCCGGCCCCATTGTGGGACATCTCCAGTCTGTTGGAACAAGAGGCCTGGTTGGAATGATTTAAGACGAGCTCAGGGCAGCTACTAGTGTGGTTTAGGCTTGTTTGACTTTCTAGGTTTGAAGCCGAGCTTGGTCAAGGAGCTGTTCACACCGCGCGACTGCGAGCATTTGGGATGTCACTGAACTTCAGCCGACTCGGGCCTGCGGCCTACGCGGTGTTGCTCTGACCTCTTCGAGAAGCGGCCCGCATACCCATCCGGGCCCATCCGTAGAAAGTTTCCTAAATCTTCGTGCGCGGCTGATGCAGCCGCAGCAACTTCATCCGTGCCCTGCTCCCCAGCGCCCTCAGCCTCCGCCTCCTCCTCCTCCATTGCTGCTCTTCCTGCTTCTGGTGGTAGTGCTCTTGCATGTGATGGTGACATTGATGTGATAACTACTGAAGTCATGAACCTGCTCACACCCAGCAGGCTGCTGTAGACTTCGAGGTTCTCCATTGAAACAACGAAATGAAGTTCGAATGAAGCATTTGCTCAGGTTCTTGGTCACTGGTCGCCTCGAGGGTGCCATGATACTCCACACGCGTCGGAATCACATCCGCAAACGCGATGTCAGGTCCTCAGCCGTCTTTTCCGCATTTAGCCTAGTATATACGTCAGCAGGCTCGTGGCAAACTGCACTCTCAGCTCTGAGAGCGCGCACTGGTGAGTCCAAGAAATGCCCGAACAACCACTGTCTGTAGAGCATTCAAATCGGGAGGTATCAGCAGGCTCTGAAGCGGCGTCTCCGGCACCGATTCAGAAAGCCTCAGCTATGTCCACAGTCCACCTCCCGGCAAAAAGTCCCTCACTGACTCTTCATCCAAGCAACGCTTCCAGCGTCAGGGTGTTTCGGACCAGGAGCCCTATGAACAGCGAATCGCCATTTGCCCATTCCCAAAGCATCTCTGAAGAGAAGCAGCCTTAGGCGGTGGGGTGCGAGCGCAGAATGACTCGTCAGCGTAGTAAGCCGAATGGCGACAGCCAACTGCTCGGCAAAAGGCTGCAAGAAGCCAAACAGAGCTGGAAGAGAGAGCGACCTCAGAGTTGCAGATTGCAGAGGACATGGCCAGACCGATCCTGGCCTGCATCCGCCGGGCGACCTCGTCGAGACCTGGTCGTGAGCCCAACTAAGGCGCTTGTCCCGAAGAGCCATGGCCCAATGGCTTCGCAAGCACTCCTGAAGACGGATCGGCCTGCGATCCGGCCGTAACCCGTCCGCGACAAGAAGCTGAAGACGAACGGCTGGTATGTCTCAACATGCCTGGCCAACTCCTGCCAAAAAATGTGGGGCATGTCTTTTTCTTGACCCCCTATGTCATTTGTTTGACCGATACGGGTAAATCTAGGGGGGTTGAGGGAAGACATAGGGGTTCAGCAAAAAGACATAGGGGGTTGGAATGCAGATCGGAAGCAAACTGGGGCCGGCACGGGGAAGGGGCGGGGCTGCCCCGGGGTTGGGGGTCAACAAAAAGATGCAGGGGGTCAGAAAAAAGAGGTCCCCAAAAATGTGCAGCTCCGTGGCCTGTACAGCTTGAAACAGGAGATGATGTCTTGCCTCTTGCCGCCTTACCCCACCAAGCTAGCTTGTCCGTGAATTGGATTTCACCGACTGCGAAGACCGAGCACCTGATCCGAGCAACTTTCCTCCTGGAACACTCATCCGAGAAGGATGTCGCCCGCCCCCCTCCTTGCTGTGTCCCTTCCTTTCCCCCCCTTCCTTTTCCGGTTGTGTGCTGAAGCACAAGCCGTATCACCACAACAATGCAAGTTCCAGTTAGGGGGCACAAAGGAATGCGTGTCCTGACGTGCCCTGAAGCACCAAGAAACGGGCTGAGTAGGTAATCGGCAGGTGCAGCCCGTCGCTCAACTCACACGCGAAGCCCATCTCTCGTCTCGCAAGCTTTACCAGATCGCAGCACAAGCACAGATCGAATTGCTCCCTGCGTTCCTCCAGCACCCGCAAGATGTGAGAGCGCCCGATCTCCTATCATTTCTGAGCCGACATATGCCGCTGAAAGGCATGGCAAGGCGGCCTTTCCAAGTAGATCCGGATCAGACAAGCCAGCCACAGCAGCGCATGCGGCGGCAGCGAACTTGCAGAAACCGGGATCAAAGGTGTGGGTGAAGCAGGGGTAGTGGAGGCATTCGCTCAACAACGTCTCGCCTCTGCTGAATCCGCAGTGAAGGGAGGCACCAGGCTTTGCTGGGCTAGCCGGAAGACTGCCGCAGCAACATCCGCCTCACGACCGGCACCGGCAGCAGCACGCACCTTGCATGAGCTCCCGTCGGATGAGGTTGTCAGTTTGCTAGTCCCGGCTGCATGGGCCTGGGCAGCACTTTCGCGCAGTCCGGTTCCACTCTCTGAGGGCTGGGAACCTGTGCGCGCATTGACATGACTGCAGAGGTGCTGCTGTATTTGATTTTCGCCTGGCAAATCCGCTCCATGCTCGATGAAGGCAGCTGCTCTGAGTGTAGTGCTGCCTCAGCCGGCAACAGCACAATCTGCACACTGGCATGGGGTTCATAGCGAAGAGACATCATGTACATATGAGGCGGGTGCGGGTGACATCCATGCGCTGGGCGCCATGTCTCTGATGCCACGCTCAGTGCGTCTATGCTTTCCCAGAAAAAGCAAACTTTGTAGACTGTGAGGTCGATGCAGGAGCTAGAGCTAACTGTATACACTTTCTCTAAAGCAACACTAGGTCGGAGCTGAAGGCCACAGCCAAGGCTTGCGCAAGCGAAACGTCTCCGAGTTGAGCTGTTGCACCAAAAAAGGGACCAGGACTGTGATGGCATGTTGCAATTCTGCACAACCAAAAGTACTGCACGCGCCCAATGTTTCCCAGCAAATCGCGCAAGCGGTGTCGCATAAATCTTAATGTGTGGATGTGTACGGGCTGGGCAGCTCAACTGCTCGATGAGGGCCGTCCGACAAATCTAGTATAGGTCGCCATCAAGCAGTCGAGCGGCTCGAATTTCAAAGTTTCTCTGCAGGTCGGACTGCATCTCCCTCTAGACGACATCTTTCTTTCCCACAATTCTAGAGAAACTCATTCACCGAAAGTCTCAAACAAAGCCAGGACGACCTTACCATGTTTCATGGGGGTCATCTTTGTTGGCCATTTGAGGACGAGCATTAACGGCGGAATTAACGGCGGAATCCTGAAACTCCTCCCAAGGCAAAGATGGTGCCGACACCACCTCGTCCTCCGATCCCTCAAAGCGCGCCTCCTCTGCCGATGCTGTAGCTTTCTTCGATTTTTTGGCCACAGCACGCTTTTTCACCTTCTTAGGCTTCGGTGGCGCTGACTCGACATTAACTCTTGTACTTACCTCTGTCTCCGAGGGTGACGGATGCTCCAGCGCACTGGAAATGGCCATCTCTTCCTCATCCTCCTCGTCGGTCAGCCAGGCAGAGGGCGGCTCCAACAGGTTGTCGTCGTCGAACCGGGAAATTCCACTCTGGGATGCTGGCTCGAAGCTAATCTGGATCTCACTGGGCTCGGTGGCATCGGCAATCGCTTCTGGCTGCTTCTTGGCCCTTCTCTGCTTTGGCACCAGACGCTTAGCTTTCTGCCTCCTTTCGCCTGCCCCCTCTGCCAGGACCGCTACAGCCAAGGCTTTCTTCGCGACGCGGCCTTTCGGCACCATGCGCTTTGGTTTTATTGCCGGTGCTGGACACTCAAGATCCTGATTAGGAGTCTCTTCCACACCAGCGGACAACCGGAAGTCTTCGTCGTCCATAAGGCTTGACCGTCGGATATCCTGGATGTCGACTTCCGGGTAAACCTCCACCTCCAGTTTGAAGTCAGAAGATTGCGAAATAGCTGCATTTCGCACCAGCCGCTTCCCACACCTCCAAGAGAGTACGAGGAGGCAGGCCGGAAAGAGAATCGCGACGGACCCGACAGTGAGCCGAATAGCCGTGCCATCAGCATTGTTTTCTGGCATTAACTGCTGTGCTTCGGATGACAAGCTTAGAGCGACACTCTTGGTTGCCACGGCAACCTCCAAGTTTTGCAAAGCCTCCACCTGAGCGACTTCTTCTTTCAGCCATGCGGAGGTTGCCTCTACCGAGACCGTCTCCAATCCTTTTTGGCTTGTCTCCGCAAGTACAACGGCTGCTTCAAGACCAAGTGATGTCGGAAAGACCTTGGCTAAAAGCAGGGGCAGGGGCCGGAGCTTTGGGGTGACTTGCATTCGAGAAGGAAAACCTGCATAAACGACTGACACAAGCGACACAAAGGTAAAAACGATCATCGTGCTTTTGACCCACCCGCCACAACATCACTCAGCATCATTTCTCCAGGCCACAATGAGGTAGTCCACACGCAGGGCTTGCTGCAGGCGACGGCCTGAAAGCAAGCGACCATCGCAGCCAAGGCCTGAGAACATTTTGCACCAGAGGACATCCCAGTTCACATCGGCTCTACTGCGCCGGGCCGATATAGTAGTTCGACCCACTGGCTGGAACATGCTTCAATACCCAGCTACCCCACCCTCTTCCCCATAGACTCCTAACACATGTGAGCCCTGGGGCCTCCTCCGGATGACTCCTAACACATGTGAGCCCTGGGGCCTCCTCCGGAGCTAAAATGTATTATAATTTTAAAACGAGGTAGAAGAATCTCCGCTGCCCTGCATAGGGTAAACGACACTTTGAGGTACTCCGCTACTCCGCAAGACCGTGCATGTTAGATATTGATATTACATATGTAGCGCGAAACTTTCGGCCCGGGGATGTATATGCTCGACCTGGGGAAAAGTCCTTGTGCATACGGCCTTGCTGTATGTCGAAGCTATAACAAGCGGCACAATACAGTAGTGCCAGAAGTTCGAATCTATTTGACAACATGCGGTTGTTACTCTGTTCTTGGCCCGCTTGCAAACGAGCTGAGGTTCGTCCTCTACCTAGACCCTGAGAGTGCGACTCGTGCCCATAACCCCGGTTCTGAGACAAACCGTTGGAGGGAACAGGCAGACAGGCACATTCCTCACTTAGGACTTGTGCCCCTGAGCTCGGGCCTCGCTTGGGCCCCTGAAACCCGTCGCTTCCGCCCCTCCGCTGTTCCTGTTGGGGTTGACTCCGGTGAAAATTGGTCGACCTTTTAGGGTTCTAGGTTTCTGTACTGGTCACTCCAGTTTTCGGCTTTCGCTGGCTTTCGGTTTCCCTTGCAAGGTTTGGGGTTGAGTTCACTCCTTCGGATTCAATCCGTAGGGTTGTCGTCTGCTTTCGAGTTTCGGCTTCCGGTGTAGGGAGGGGAGGGTTCTTGGGTTCGCTGCTCGGGGATGTCCTTGCGTTCGGCTTTCCGTGCAAGGTTCACTAGTCTAGGGTTTCAGTCCTTTTGGGGTTTTCGGTGCTTCTGCAGTTATCTGGGTCCTGATGCCAGGCTGTGGGACTCAGCTCACACTCCTTCGGGTTCACTCTTCAAGGTTTGCGGCTGCGGTGTAAGGTTCACGTTGGGTTCATCCCTCGGGATTCTTATGAAGGGTTTTTTGACTTCTGGTCGGGGGTCTGGGGTTCGGGCGGTGGGTCGCTGGTCGGTTTAAGCTGCTCGGCTGGGGTGCAGTCACAAGAACATCTGCTTCGATTGAGAGCAGCGTAGAGATGATCGTTTTGCTTACAGGGTGGTGTTGTTTGAGCGTTGCGAGGCATTGTCCAAGATCCAAAATAGACGACAGGGGCAAAAAGCTGAGGCAAGTTCAGCGGCACAAGCAAGGCCCCAACCAGGGGCACAGGTCAGCGGTGAACCAACGCGGAACCCCTGAGGAATGTGCTTAACAAACAACAAGGAAGGATGCCAGTCTACATACTGTCATCCTAAACAGACCATCTACTGACAGATGGAGTGCAAATAAACCTGCACACAAAATTTGCGGCACGGGCACTGACCCGCACAGTTCTCTCCCTTTCCTTCACCCCCTACGTCTCTTCCCCGCGCCACACTCTCAGGACCGCGCCAGCAGCAAGATTCAGATCAACGACCTCTGATCCACAGCAAGCATGGCAGCGAGCGTGCATTCACCTGATCCTGTTGCAGTACCAGCGGCATACTCCGGCAGCACATCCGGTCCGGCAGCCCTTGCCAACACCTGCCGCAAGGCCTCCTGGAACTCTGGGGTATCAGCTGCTGTCCTCGGAAAGCAGAACTGCCAAAGCGAGAGCGAATCGTCGGAAACTTAAACTATGTCGGCGAGCCACGCCGCATCAGAGACAGAAAGCCCCCAGCAACCATCCAGTGTGGCTGCACCTGGTGTGGTCGTTATTGTCGAAGACCTCAGGATCACGTTCTCTAGCCGAGGACAGCATCGTACGTAGACTCAAGCCATGCTCACCATGTCCGCGTACGAGCCACGATATCGTCGTTGACGATGTGGAACTCGAAACCTCGTGAAAGCAGGAGCAAGAGGTTTGCATGTGTCGATAACGTTTTGCAATGCAGCAAGATGTTGCAAGTCGCCATGCACACTTGCCCTGTCATAGCAACCCTTCAGTATCGAAGGCTACGAAGCCAAGTCACACAAACACCTTGCAATAACTTTGAAGGGATATCAACGGATATCAATATGACCAGTGCATGCACATGCAGGTAAGTCCCTGAAATATCTTGAGATCAGTTTCAAGCGATAATATGACCGGCTCATGCTCATGCAAGTCAAAGCGAAGGCGCCGTTGTAGTAGTGGTGAGAGTAAAGCTGGTGGACGTGGTCGTGGTCGTCAACACACCTCGTGTGGACTGGCTTATGGGCACAAAACTCACGAATTTTACTGGCAACCAACTGCTGAATAACTGCAAAGCTTTGCCAAGGTTGGAGCGTCTAAAAATGGGCAGAACTGGTCCAGGCAGATCAGTCCCACCCTGCCAAAAGGCATCACATTGGGCGATGCAGGCAATCTGCAGTTTAAGGAAGTGCTTTGCATGCCAGAAGAAATTGGATGCAAAACTAGGTTCTGTAATTTTTTGTTTTTCCTGTATGTTTTTTGTTTTCCTAGTTTTCAAGCAAACTCTCTACGTACTTCTTTCTGAGTGTACATTTGCCAGCGGCCTCTGTGCTCATGCAAGCTCCCCTCTCCAACTTGCACAGAGGCCATCCGGAGGGTGCCGGGTCACTTAGCACATTGTTCTGGGTATTCCAGTTCATCATGTATCTTAAACACGCCCCCTCATTGGCGATTCCGATTCATCCCATACCTCAAACACGCCCCTTCGTTTGGCGATCCCGGT
Source organism: Symbiodinium sp. CCMP2592 (assembly GCA_905221615.1). Lineage (NCBI taxonomy): Eukaryota > Dinophyceae > Suessiales > Symbiodiniaceae > Symbiodinium > Symbiodinium sp. CCMP2592. The sequence goes on along the minus strand of CAJNDT010002391.1, from coordinate 190,739 downwards.
TCATCATGTATCTTTAGCCGTTCCCTGTTTTGCGATTCCGCTTCCTCATATATCTACAGCACAAGCACGCTTTTTCGCCCTGCAAGAGCTCTGAAGGACGTCTTGTCCAAAAGGAAGGCCTGCTGAAGCCGGGGCCGGCACATGGGTAACCGAAAGGAGGCGCCTGGCCCAACTAAGAAACCCAAGGCCGAACCACAAAGACTATCCGCCTCTCGAATGCTTCGCCGCAGGCGACAAGGAAGCCAAAGCGACACCGCGAGAGCACAAAGAGCAGAAAATCTTGTTTCGGCTAGAAGCAGCAACCGCTGGAGGATAGCCTGAGCTGCAACCTCCTGCAAGTAAAACTCCAAAGTCTCTTGTTTTGGACCACAGGCCCCTCCAAGCTACCCTCCTCCGTTTCAAGGTACTAGTGCGTGGCCCCGCTCCTGCGGAGCAACCCGGGGGTTACACCTTTCTGCACTGTCAAGTAGGGGATGCCAAGCTGTCTCAAAATGGCATTCCGCTGACTACGAAGCGAAAACCATGAACCTGGGTACAAGCGAGTGGCAAGCGGCAGCCCTTCAAAAAGAGTTTCCAGCAGAAGCAGCACCGAGTTGTCCTCCAGACGGGCGTGCTGGTGCCGGGCAAACCGAGCAGTCTTGGGGTTTCGAACGTGCACGTAGCAGTATATCTTGAACGCGCCTCTCATTCGGCTTATGTACGTATGTTTGTAGGTGTGTATGTACTATATGTATGTGTAAGGGTCTGGGATCGAGCGGTGCAACAGCGCACCGTATTGCCCAAGACCCCAGTGCTTCGGTATATGGCCCATGGCTGGTGGGAAGGGAGCACGCCGTTTCCAGCCCAGATGTCGGACATGTGGATGTTGTGCATGGCCTGGCTACCGCGATGTGACGGTGGGACATACTGCATTTCCAGGGTACAAGGACTTCTGTGCATGTGCTACAACGCTGAGTGTTATGGAAGATGCCCCGTGGGTTGATTTGCAGCCGGCAGCAGACTACAACGTCAAGGGTTACCGGTGGCAGGATGGTCCCGCGGAGTTTGCATGTTGCAATGACTTTGACGCTGCAGGGATCCTTTGGTTTGACAACACTAGCTCAACTGATCTTGCGGCCAATCATGTGCTTTGCGATGGCCCGAGTGGGAATACGCTTTGCCGAGATGAGAATGCCACGACGGCGAGGCATGATTGCCCGGATGGGAACACATGCATTGCGTGCGTAGATCCAGATGGCATTGACAGTGTGGTCGTCATTTCGGGTGGGGAGGCTGTTGGTGGCCTTTGCCAGAATGCACGCCAGCATACTTGCCCTGACTTTGTGGAATCCTTCTTTCTTGAGTCAGGTGAGCCAATGGCTAGCAGGGGCATGGTTTTGTTCACGGAGCTGCCTGACACAGTGGGCATCTCCGCTGTGTGGCGTGGAGTGTGGGAGCCTCTGCCAGAGACGGCGTCTGGTTCTGCAAGTTGTGTCGGGAGTTCGGTTGGTGATGCCTGCTGGGAGCTTTTCTGCATCGGGCATGGCATCCCGCCCGACGGACAGCTGCTTTACAGGACCAGCGGTGGTGGCGATGATGCCTTTGATCTGTCTTGCGTGGTTCTCGCGCATGCGGTCGTGGACCACAGGTGCACAGGAAATTACTGGTTGCTTCTCTTGTCAGACCTGCTCTTTGCAAGTACGGAAGCTGCTACTGACTGTTTGGCCCAAGGACCGGATGCGATTGAGGGCAGGATCGTTGTTTCGGTCTTTGGTCGACTCGTCAGGCAGCTGGCCGACAGCTACGGAGCGCTCGGCGTAGGTAACGCTTGCAGCACAGCAAGTTTGAGGCATGCTAGAGGTTCCGGACCTGGCTTTGGATATCCGCTGCTGGAGCGCATGCTGCTGGACGGAGAGTTGAATGAAAGTTGGCATCATCGAGTTCCGTACGAATCTGGTGCCATACCACTGCATCCGCTTGTGGACTACATCCCTGAAACGGTCATCCTTACGGGATTGGTCCGCCTTCAACTGGTCGCGATCAATATGGTTGTCCCTAATCTGGTTGCCATGTTGGTTACGTCTGTTGTACTCCACAGTACACACATGGCCCGCTGCATTATGTACTATAGTAATGTCATACAGAGATGCCCTTTCGTGGTCATTCATGGGGGGCCTGACTGGCACAGGTGCGATTTTGCAGACGACGTTTGCTTGTATATGTTCCGCTGAACCGGCAGATTTCTGCACCAGCTCGCATAGTGGGGGTGAGTGCATACTGCCGCACTGACTTAGTCAGTGTTGTGATTTTGGTTTCGTTTGGTGGGCTAAGGCTGTTGAGGGACGGTTTTTCGCAGTTGCGCCGGTTAAATCCCTTCTGCCATGCCCACCGGCTGAGTGCAAACTGGGCGACGGTTTATGCTTTCAAGTCCAGATTTCTGTTCCAGCCAATCCCCAAGTTTTAATTAGGTGCAAGCATCGGCTGCGTCAAACTTTGACTCAACGCCACGAAAGAGAAAGAGATGTATGTGTATATATGTATATACATACATGCATACTACGTAAATACACCATATAAAGCCTCATAGAATTTATTGTACGTTTCGCAGGACATGCATAAATGTATTGCAAAGCCAAGAAGCCAGGAAGCCGAGAAGCCAGGAATCCCAGATGCTGGAAAGCCAAGAAGGAGAGCCCAGAAGCCTAGAAGTTAGAATGTGATCCAAATACGAAGCCCAGAAGCCCGGACCAAGAAGCTAAAAAAGAGATAGCAGAGCAAACCAGCAAGGAAAGCCGAAAAGCCGAGAAGCCAAAAGCCATCAAAAGCCAGAAACAAAAAAAAATACCCAAATAAAAACGAAAACATACCTAAAAAGGTAGGATTCCCAGAAGAAATGCATCCAACCGGAAGCGAAGAGACGCACAGTGCTTGCCAAGACCGACAACACCAATCGATCCGGACAAGAAGAGCTCTCCAGTGAAGCAGAAGACAGACCAAGCAGGAAGAGAAGAGAAGGGTAGATAAAGTTGACAATAGGTTGTTCTCCGTTCCGGCACACTTGGCATGGGCACGAGATTGGCCCGAAACGGCTTCTGGGATCTTGCATAACCGGGACCGAGAGTCTAAAAGCTTGAAAAGCTGACATCGTAAGCCGTAGGCCTTGCAAGAGTTGGATTACTGCCCACAGCACGTGCCTGATAAGGAAGGATGGTGAGGCCCACCGTGGCCTGTGAGGCAGCCAGGCTCGAAGCGCTAGATTTGCAGCCATGTGCAGCAAGGCAACTGCCGGCATTGCGATCTCGCCGAGGTCCAATGAATACCAGGATGGATGACAGCCTCAGCACGATGAGCCGTCAGCTTCAAGTCCTTTAAGTCTTGCATTTATGTGACCCCTGTTCGGGCTTTCTCCGAGCTGCATTCCATCATTTCCGATTGCCACTCCTGGCATGTCAACATACAAACCACTGCATTGCCGCCGATCGTGGGAATGCTCAGCAGCAGCAGCAGCAGCAGCAGCAGCAGCGCAGCTCCAGCCACAGTTGCGGGGATGTGGAAACAAGCCGACGCTTCCGGTGAACAATGGACTCGATGGACGAGACCCCTATCAGCCCTATCAGCTGCATGCACAGCTGCGCAACTTACAAATTTGCCCAAGTTGCCTGTTGTCTCGTGCCGACGCTGCCCACCAGATTCAGTTTCACACCACACGCATCGACAAACCAGACCTGTCGGTTCTGCTCTGCAGTTCAGCAACAGGCCTAGTGACCTGGTGACGCACAGGGGGCATGGACAGATATGTGCAATCCCCATGCGATGAACGCCTAGGAAAACGAAAAAACTGGAAACATTGTGGAAGCTCAAGGCGGCGCCATGACTTTATAACCAAACTCAGCGACCTACAATGTGATACATCCTACGAGGGGATGCTTCTCCTTCAACCAGAGCTGGGTACACTGCCCGACTTGTTCCGTCGCTGCCCTCTGTCACTTCCTAGTTCGTCCTCTCACTCCGCCTTTCTCCAGGCTGTCGAGGCGGTGCTGAAGGCTGCCAAGTGGCTCGATAGCCCTCGATGGTGGACTCGTTGGCCTGGCAGGCTGCCGTAGGACCCCAGCGAATTTCACCTGCCGCTGCAAAACTTCGATGCATTCTGTCCAAAAGCCAAACATTGCCCCATGGAAGGCGAGTGACCAAAAAGCTTGTAGCCATGTTCATCCCAATCTTGAGCGACCACAGTGGCACATGCTTGGCATGTGCTTATGGACTCGTCACTGGAGTTGCTTTCCCCTCGAATCGGACAAAAGAGTCTGGCAGAGGCGGAGTCGTCCTCGGTGTTGGAAAGTCGTGAGAGGAGCAGCTTTTTAACAAGCACAGCAACTGCTCTATAACACAAGTGGTAACCGGGCGTCGCAGGAAGCATGGCCTTCTGGGTGTGTGTTCGAATCAGCCAGACACCAATCGTTTGCCTGGGCACCCTGGCAGGTCATCACCTTGGTGTGATCATTTACTCTGCAATTCTGTCCCTGCCTGGGCACCCTGACGCGATTTCCTGTAGGGATGGCAAGACGCCTGGTTCGCGCCAGGGACCAAAGGCACCCCAGCCATGTACTTGCGACCTTAGTGCTAGCAGCAACCATGGTATTTTTCAGATCACGCTGTGCCTGCCAAGCAGCAAGATGGCACAGGAGTCGTCGTGCTTGTACTGGTGCTAGATGTACTCGTGCTGGATGTGCTGGATACAGACGTGGTCGAACTACTGCTGGATGTGCTGGAAGAGGAAGAGCTTGTAGATGACGTGATCGAACTCGTGCTTGATGTGCTGGAACTGGAGGTGCTCGTGCTTGACGAGGTCGACGTGGATGTGCTCGTGCTCGATGTGCTGGTGGTACTGCTGGACGTACTTGTTGTGGATGTGCTGGAGGTTGATGTGGTGCTGCTCGTACTGGTTGAACTAGATGTGCTGGTGCTTGAAGTTGTCGAACTGGATGTGCTCGAGCTTGATGTGGTGGTGGTACTGCTAGATGTGCTTGTTGTGGATGTGCTGGAGGTTGACGTGCTGGTGCTGGAACTGGTTGAACTAGATGATGTCGTGCTGGATGTTGTCGAACTAGATGTGCTCGTAGTTGACGTGCTGCTGGTGCTGCTGGATGTGCTTGTTGTGGATGTGCTGGAAGTGGACGAGCTGCTACTGGAACTCGTAGAGCTTGATGTGCTCGTGCTTGATGTGCTTGTGCTGGATGAGCTGGTCGTGCTACTAGAAGAGCTGGAAGTGGACGTGCTGCTGCTCGACGTGCTGGTCGTGGAGGTGCTGGTGCTGCTGCTCGACGTGCTCGTCGTCGAAGCCGTTGTACTCGACGTGGAGGTGGTCGTCGCTGTTGTGCTGGAGCTGGATGAACTTGAGCTGGACGTGCTACTGCTTGTTTTGCTTGTTGTGGACGAGGTCGAGCTCGAGCTTGATGTTGTTGAGCTGGATGTGCTTGATGTTGTTGCACTGGAGCTTGAAGTTGTGGTGGTAGAGCTGGAAGTGGCTGTCCTGGATGTGCTGGTGCTGGTTCCTGTCGTCCTGCTCGTTGAAGTTGTGCTGCTGGAAGTGCTGCTGGTAGTCGTGCCTGTGACGGACGTGCTGGACACCGTGATGGATGTAACAGTGCTGGAGGTGCTAGTCACCGTGGTACTTTTCGTAGAAGTGATTGTGGCTGATGTGCTGGTTGTAGACGTACTCGTAGTTGTTATGCTCGAACTGGATGTTGTGGTTTGCGAGCTGCTGCTTGTTGATGTACTGGACTGGGTGGTTGATGTTGAAGTGGCACTGGTCGTGGTCTGCGACGTGCCCGTGTTCGTCGAGCTAGTTGTAGAAATGCTCGTGCTTGTCTGTGAGGTAGACGATGTCGAAGTGCTGGTGCTTGACTTGCTCGTGCTCGAAGATGTCGTGCTTGATGTGCTTGAACTTGTGGTTGAAGTGGAGGAACTGGATGTGCTGCTGCTCGTGGTGGTGGAACTGGATGTGGTGGTGCTGGAGCTGCTGGTGCTGGAGGTACTGCTGGTCGAGGTGCTTGAGCTTGTACTTACACTCGTAGCGGTAGATGTGCTGCTGCTGGACGTGCCGGTGCTCGAGGAAGTTGTCGTGGCTGTGCTGGTGCTGGTAGTTGATGTCGTGGAAGTCGAGGTGCTGCTGCTTGTGGTGGTGGAGCTCGACGTGCTCGTGCTAGAGGAAGTCGAGCTGGACGTGCTTGAGCTCGTGCTCGATGTAGATGAGGTAGTAGTGCTCGTGCTCGACGAGGTGGTGCTGGTCGAGCTTGAACTGGTGCTCGAAGTGCTTGAACTGGATGTGCTGCTAGTGGACGTCGTAGAGGAAGATGTGCTGGTAGTTGAAGTGCTGCTGGTGCTACTGGACGTGCTTGTTGTGGATGTGCTGGAGCTTGACATGGTGCTGCTGGAACTCGTAGAGCTTGCCGTGCTCGTGCTCGTCGTACTTGCCGTACTGCTGGACGTGCTAGAGGTTGAGGTGCTGCTGCTCGAGCTTGTGGAACTGGATGTGCTTGTGCTAGACGTTGTCGAGCTGGATGTACTGGTGCTTGATGTGCTAGTAGTGCTGCTAGATGTGCTTGTTGTGGATGTGGTGGAGGTTGACGTGCTGGTGGTGGAGCTGGTTGAACTGGATGAGGTCGTGCTGGACGCGGTCGAACTGGATGTGCTGGTAGTTGAAGTGCTGCTGGTGCTGCTGGATGTGCTTGTTGTGGATGTGCTGGAGGTTGACGTGCTGCTACTGGAACTCGTAGAGCTTGATGTGCTCGTGCTTGATGTGCTTGTGCTCGATGTGCTGGTGCTGGAAGTGCTGGTCGTACTGCTAAAAGTGCTGGAAGTGGACGTGCTGCTGCTCGAAGTACTGGTCCCGGAGGTGGTGGTGCTGCTGCTCGATGTGCTCGTCGTCGAGCTGGCTGTGCTTGACGTGGATGTGGTGGTCCCGGTTGTGATCGAGCTGGATGAACTTGAGCTGGACGTGCTACTGCTTGTTGTGCTTGAAGTGGACGAGGTCGAGATCGAGCTTGATGTTGTTGCGCTGGATGTGCTTGATGTTGTTGCACTAGAGCTTGAAGTTGTGGTGGCTGTCCTGGATGTGCTGGTACTGGTTCGTGTCGTCCTGCTCGTTGAAGCTGTGCTGCTGGAAGTGCTGCTTGTAGTCGTGTCGGTGAGGGACGTGCTGGACACGGTTATGGATGTGACAGTGCTGGAAATGCTCGTCGCTGTCGTACTGGTTGTAGATGTGACTGTGTTCGATGTGCTGGTCTTCGTGGTGCTGGCTGTCGTCGTACTGCCTACCGTGTTTGATGTACTCGTGCTCGAAGAACTAATCGTAGTTGTACTTGTCTTGGTAGCTGATGTCGTGGAAGTCGAGGTGCTGCTGCTTGTGGTGGTGGAGCTCGACGTGCTCGTGCTAGAGGAAGTCGAGCTGGACGTGCTTGAGCTCGTGCTCGATGTAGATGAGGTGGTAGTGCTCGTGCTCGACGAGGTAGTGCTGGTCGAGCTTGAACTGGTGCTCGAAGTGCTTGAACTGGATGTGCTGCTAGTCGACGTTGTGGAGGAAGATGTGCTGGTAGTTGAAGTGCTGCTGGTGCTGCTGGATGTGCTTGTTGTGGATGTGCTGGAGGTTGACGTGGTGCTGCTAGAACTCGTAGAGCTTGACGTGCTCGTGCTTGAGGTACTGGTGGTGCTGCTGGAAGTACTGCTCGTACTGCTCGACGTGCTGCTGCGTGAAGTGGTAGAAGAAGATGTGCTCGTGCTGGAAGAGGTTGTGCTTGATGAACTTGTGCTGGTCGAACTTGTGCTACTGGAAGATGTGCTTGAACTGGAGGTGGTGCTGCTCGACGTACTCGTCGAAGACGTGCTAGATGTGCTCGTTGTGCTGGTAGTTGTACTGCTGCTGGAACTGCTTGAACTAGATGTGCTGGTGCTCGAGGTGCTCGTGCTAGTCGAGCTTGTGCTTGATGTGCTCGAGCTGCTGCTTGATGAAGATGATGTGGAAGTGCTACTGCTTGATGAACTCGTGCTCGAAGATGTGGTGCTTGATGTACTTGAGCTTGTGGTTGAAGTAGAAGAACTGGATGTGCTGCTGCTTGTGGTGCTGGAACTAGATGTGGTGGTGCTGGAACTGCTGGTACTAGAGCTGCTCGAACTTGTAGTAGAAGTAGTAGATGTAGACGTGCTGCTGCTAGATGTGCTGCTGCTCGAGGAAGTTGTTGTGCTTGTACTGGAGCTGGTAGTTGATGTCGTGGAAGTCGAAGTGCTGCTGCTTGTGGTGGTGGAGCTCGACGTGCTCGTGCTAGAGGAAGTCGAGCTGGATGTGCTTGAGCTCGTGCTCGATGTAGATGAGGTGGTAGTGCTCGTACTCGACGAGGTAGTGCTGGTCGAGCTTGAACTGGTGCTCGAAGTGCTTGAACTGGATGTGCTGCTAGTCGACGTTGTGGAGGAAGATGTGCTGGTAGTTGAAGTGCTGCTGGTGCTGCTGGATGTGCTTGTTGTGGATGTGCTGGAGCTTGACGTGGTGCTGCTAGAACTCGTAGAGCTTGACGTGCTCGTGCTTGATGTGCTTGTGCTGGATGTGCTAGTACTAGATGTGCTTGTGCTGGATGTGCTCGTGCTCGACGAGCTGGTGGAACTGCTGGATGTGCTGGAGGTTGAGGTGCTACTGCTCGAGCTTGTGGAACTGGATGTGCTTGTGCTAGACGCTGTCGAACTGGATGTACTGGTGCTTGATGTGCTCGTGGTGCTGCTAGATGTGCTTGTTGTGGATGTGCTGGAGGTTGACGTGCTGGTGCTGGAGCTGGTTGAACTGGATGAGGTCGTGCTGGACGTGGTCGAACTGGATGTGCTGGTAGTTGAAGTGCTGCTGGTGCTGCTGGATGTGCTTGTTGTGGATGTGCTGGAGGTTGACGTGCTGCTACTGGAACTCGTAGAGCTTGATGTGCTCGTGCTTGATGTGCTTGTGCTCGATGTGCTGGTCCTGGAAGTGCTGGTCGTACTGCTAGAGGTGCTGGAAGTGGAAGTGCTGCTGCTCGACGTGCTGGTCGTGGACGTGCTGCTGCTGCTGCTGGATGTGCTCGTCGTCGAGCTGGCTGTGCTTGATGTGGATGTGGTCGTCTCTGTTGTGCTCGAGCTGGATGAACTTGAGCTGGACGTGCTGCTCCTCGATGTGCTAGAAGTAGAAGAAGTTGAACTGCGGCTACGGGAGGGCGGGACTGAGCGCCGAGAATGTGACGATGCGAGGACGGGAGGATGGGAGGAAAGGGAAGATGGGACCGACTGGGAGGGGCGGGATGCACGGATGCACCGGGTTACTGGCGCAAAAGTGCGGCTTAGTTGTTGCTTACCGGCTGTTCAGGCTTCATGATCCATCATCTTGGCTTTGTGCAGGGCCTATCATACTGCAGCAAGCAAAGTTCTGCACCTGCTGATTCCCTCCGTTCCCACCCATTCCCTCCTAGCGGAACGGTTCAGATTCCGGCCCAGCCTGGAGGTTGATGTGGACGAGATTGATGTTGAAGATGTTGACGTTGAAGACGTGCTTGACGTCCACGTTGTGGAGCTTGTCTTCGAGGTACTGGAGCTGGATGTGCTGGTGTGAGTAGTGCTGCTACTCGTCCTGCTGCTGCTGGTGCTACTGCTAGTGGTTCCTGTACTGGATGTGAGTGTCGAAGTGGTAGTAGAGGTAAGGGTTATTGATGTTCCTTCCGTGGATGTGCTGCTCGAGGTCGTCTTGGTCTCTGTTGAAGACGTGCTTGAAGTTTTGGATGCCGTGCTGGTAGTGCTGGAGGTGGAACTAGTGCTGCTGGAGCTGGTGGTCACGGAGCTGCTGCTGCTGGTGCTACTGGTCGAGGTACTGCTCGAAGTTTCGCTGCGTGACGTGGACGTCCGAGTAATTGAGGACGATGACGTGGTTGTGAGCGTTGTGGTCGACAAGGTTCGGCTAGAACTGGTGCTGGTTGTTCCTGTCTTCGACGTGGAAGACCTGGTCAGGGATGAGGAGGTGGTCGTCGAAGAGGTTCGGCTATTCGTGCTAGTTCTTGTAGTGCCAGAACTTGTCGTTGTCGTAGTTGTGCCTTGCAAGCCACAAAACACAAACAGCAAGCCATCGAACGTTTGTTTCTCCGTGCTTCAGCCGCACGTTGGTAGCACTCCAGAATCTACCGTTCACCATTCGACCACACTATGCTTTAAGAGTTTAAGTATGCTCAACGAACATGCTGCCCAAGCTGTGCACCAAAGATGCATTCGTTAGGCTGCAGCTCCCGTATCAAGATTCCGCCATCCAATGTACAATCTTGCGACAAAGTGACCTGGCAAGGGAAGCCGCACTTGACACCACTAGCACAAAAAGCACTTGCAAAGCAAACATTGCCAGCAGCACGTAACTGCACTGGTCGTCAAAGGCATTCGCCGAAATGATCAGGAAAAGCACGATGATTCCTTGGAATGCTTGCTTGCATGTCTGCAACTTCACAAGGTGTCCGATCCATCTGCGCCTTGGGACTTCATCTGGCTTTGCCAACAGCCGGCCTTAATATCGAACCATGCGGGGACAAGGCGAAAATCATGAAATGTAGCGAACTGCGGTACCAAGCTTCGGACGAAACGAATGGTTCGTCGGCACAAAGCATGCTTAAGGCAACATGTTCAGAGTCTCGTGTTCACGTGGCGATACGCTTTGCTTCCGCACTTTAACTGTAATTCTAGTAATTCTCGGAAACCTTATTGCTGCATGTGCTAAAGCAAATGCATAACTTTTCCGACCACATGGACATCACTGCATGCTTTGCAACATGATGGAGACCCCCATTATGCGCTGATCACAGTTTGCAGCACACACACACACACACATGATTGCACAAACTCTGTCACCGGCAAGAATTTGAATTATTTCGGATTGAACCAAGCACGCGAGTGATCGTTAGCGATTTCAAATCATCGTATTGTTGAAACATATCCGTTTTTCATTTTTGTGGATATGTTTCCCATTAAGCAATCTTTGTGCAATGTTTTTCGCACATACACGGCCAGCTCTTCATGCAATTTTGACATCACCCCCCTCATTTGGTCAGCATGTCCGGCCTTACCTGGCGAAAAGGACTACCATCCACCGAGGAACACGCGACAGCATAACACTACAACGCAACGGCAACAGCAAACATTGGTTTTTTGTCCAAACACCTTTTTCCGTCCGCACCAAAAAGTCGTGGGCATAGACCGTCAAGGCCGCTGTGAGGCCACTGCGGCGGCGCCGTTCGGAGTTCTCCTGCGGTGGCTCGACGCCGTCGCTGGCATCGCAGGGCCGCACCGGCAACTCCAGCAAGCTCTGGGCGTGCGCTCGCAAAGCAGCTAGCGCCGCGAGGGGTGAGAGCGGCCCCCACAGCAACCTTCACCCACTGGGTTCGTCCGGGGCCCGAGCGCGAGCGAATCCTCGGAGCAGCGCCAATGCTTGTCTGTCGAAGCGCCCTCGACCCCCTGTCTGGAGCTCAGGGTACGTGCGGAGCTTGCGCGAGTTGGCTTGCTGAAGTGCCAGCGTTGGCCTCACATCGGCACCAGGTCAGGTCGTGCGTGGCACCGCCTCAGAACCACACCCCACCCCACCTAACCTAGCCGACACGCGGGAGGCGAGTGGCGGCACCTCATACGAGACAGCGATGACGTGACTCCGGGAGAGGCGGCTCGCCGTCAAGGTTGGCAGCGTTGGAGATGTGAATGGACAGCAAGCTGGCTGCGAAGGAACGCGCAACTGCGACAGAGAGAAACCCACACCACCGTGCGACAAAGGCCGCAACACATGCTGCCCGTTGCGAAGGAGCAGCGCTTCGCGAGCGTGCCCTTGCGAGCAATCGGCTGAACGTGGTTGCTTCTGCATTCCATGCAGCAACCCCCAACCTCCAGGCCCAGGACACATATCGGCACCGATGGGCACCAGCGAACTCAGGGTAAGTACTTTCCTTGGCCCGGCGAGCCTCTGCCAAGGCAGCGCTTGCAGTGTTGCTACAACGGTGACGGGGCACACCGGCAGAAGTGAGCAGCGACACCATCGTCGTGCCAACAGCAAGGTGGTAGCCACCCGACAACGGCAACCCATTTCCCTCGCACCCACACTTCCATAGCACTTTCGTTGCTTCCTATAAAAACGGGAGCTTCAAAAAATAGCAAATAGGACACCTTTTACAGTACTTATAAAAATGCCCTTAATACAAGGACCCCAGAAAAAACGTACCCCTAATTTTCCGAAACTTTGTTGGCAGCCGACCGCTTGGTCCAACCGCTGCAGTCCGCGACCGAAACCGCTGCGCCCTTTGCGGTTGCCCGTCACGCGCCTGCCTTCGCGAGCAGGGCTATGATGCCCCCCCATGGGCTTCGCTGCATCAGGGGCAGCCGCCACCAGGGCAAGCAAACAGCGACTTCGGCGACTTTCTGCGGGGCTGGCAGCACGAGGCTTCCCTCGCCAGTCATAAGCGCGCGCTCGAGTTGCATCTTCCTCACCTTCATGCCGCATCTCGAGCGCGGCTGCTGCCACGGGCTGGACCGCATGCTGCACGGGCCTTCACAGTCGTTCCCACCTCCACTGAATTGACGGTGACTTCGCCACTGTTCCGCGTCCTGATGCTGCACCGGCTTCGCTTGCCACTGCCGGTCGCCCCGCGTGCGTGCGCCTGCCGAGGTCGGCCTGACCCACTCGGTGATCACAGGGCCGCCTGCGCAACTTCCGGAGTGCTCGCCTCCCGGGTCCTCCTGCTTGAACGAGCTGCTGCGAAGGTCTGCGAAGAAGCCGGCGCACGTGTCGCCCGTAATGTCCGAGTGGCAAACATGAACATCGATGAGCCGGTAACCGACGAGTCGTCGCGAATGGACTGGCATGTCTCGCAGCGAGGCCTGGAGCTTCAAGCTCCCGGCAAACGTTGAAGGGCCTTGCTGGACGGGCAATGTGCGCGCCGGCTTCATGGCACACCCGCGCCGTGTTGCTGCCGACGCAGGAAACCGGAGCACACTGACCAATCGATCGGCTGTGACCTCCAAGGCCCCGTGCCCAGCGAGCAGGCGGAGCCAAGTGGCTGCTTCAGCGCTAACACGGCCGCCGACCTCAACACCGACCACAACCAAGCGGCAGCGACGGGCGCGAACGAGCTCGGCGTAAGTCTGATGTCGACGGCTCGGCCAGGGTGCACGTCAGCACCTGGCTGAGCGTCACCAGCCTTGGTAACGGGGTTGACGACGGTCGCGTCCACGGCTGTGGAATCAGTGCCCGACCTGCACGAATTGTCTTTGCAAACGCGCGCTCCGCGTAGGTTAGACTGTGCCTCCCGCAGCCGCACGTCAGAGCCCCCTGACGTGGATGCTTTCGGCAGGAGTTGTACGCGAAAAATAAAAACTGTCCCTCAGCTCGCAGTTTTTCTGCGTGCTGCCTCCCCGGCCGGCCCCGCCTGTCCCGGCCCTTAACTTTCGCACGCTGTCGCTGCCGGCAACCGCATCACCACATCGGAGCATGTCCTTGGTCTGGCGTCCTTCGTTCCAGGGGCAGGTCCCTTGCACCCTGCACATCCGGTTTCGTGATCTTAGTGCTAATGTCGGTCGCCCGGCAGGATGAGCGCCACAGCGCAGTAATCGCTGACCGACTTGCAATCTCGGGCGGCTCGACGAATCAGCGAGGCCGTCAGTCAGGAGAGGCGGCTCGCCGTCAAGGTTGACTGTGGTGGAGATGGGTAGGGACAACAAGCTCGCTGCGAAGGAACGCACGGGTGCGACAGGGAGAACCCACACCAATGTGCGACAAAGGCCGCAACACATGCTGCCCGCTGCGAAAAAGCAGCACTTCGCCAGCGTGCATTTGCGAGCAATTGGACGAAAGTGAGTGCTTCTGCACGGCAGTGACACCCAACCTCGAGTCAACGGACAACAACACGGCACCCAGCGCTCATCAAGTCTGGCGCCATGGAGGTTCAAGTCTCGGACAATGACGTTAGTGGCACATGTAATGCCAGCCTCACGCCAAACCCGCGCTGCTGCGAGGTTCGAGCCGACCGCCTCGTGCTCGAAGAACCAAACCGAGGGCAGGCGGCGACGTGGTCACCCAAGACATCGAGCGAATTCCGGTTAAAATTGCTTTATCCAAGGCTGTTGAAACGTCGGCGAAGCTTCAAAGTGCTGGTTGCACTGTTGTCCTATCCTGCGATTGCGAGTGGGTTGCTAAGACGCTCCAGACCCTCGTTGGAGCGGCAAACCAACAATCATGAGTCTCATCATGACCTCTGGATGGTAATCGTGAGTGAAGGCACCAAGTTCCAGTGAAGGCACCTTGCTGCATGATCTCACGCAGCGAAATGTTGCGATTGTTCCCGCCAAATCAGTGAGTGTGGCTTGCAATGTACGACTGCTGCACAATATGCAATTTTTGAACAACCGTTGGGCTGCCCTCAAACATGTTTTGCCGCCGGAAAATGATGATGCAAAAACCTGCCTTTCAATAGTCTTTCAATGATACGCAGGCTGAAGCTGTGCACAGTCATGTCAGTGAATTGTCGCAGGCTTCTGCTCCCTCTGCCCGCCCTGCAGTGGCATCGAAATGATTTAAAAATATTTTTGGATGATTGCGACGCTCAGCTGGACCTGATGACGTATATTACGGCTCCGATGATTACCCGCTGCAGGCATGAAGTTCCTTTTTATGCATGGTCCCATCCTGCACAGTTTGAAAGGTGGAATCTTGCAAGTCCCAAAGGGGCTTGGATTGCTTCTGGGGGTGTTTCAGACTGGCGATTTTGGCTTCGAGGCTGGCAAAGACCGGCAGCTCGCGTACTCAACACGTCCTACCGCGAGCGCCTCCTCTCCGGCCTCTACGCCGATGCCCGTACACTGCTGCGCTCACAGTCCGGGGCCCACGCTGGAGAATCTGTGACAGAATCGTTCCACGCCATCCCAGCTGATACTGGCAGCACGCTCGCGCCGCCCGAAATGCTGATTGCCCTGCGCCGGCGCTTGCGCCTCCCCCTTCCGTTGGCAGCAGCTCGGTGTGGCGGCGGCGGTGAGCCCGGTTGCGGCGCGCATGTCGATGCGCTCGGCGATCACAGCGCGGCATGTGCCCGCAGCGGCCTGCTGGCCCGACGAGCTCCGAACCTCGAGCGTGCGTGCGTCCGCATCGCTCGCGAAAAAGCGGCGCTGAAGGCTGAGTGGTGCCCCAGCAGTGGCTGTTGCACACCACTGCACCGAGGATCCCAGCCGACGATCGGCGCCGGCTTGACATCGTCTTGAAGTGCGCCTCCAGGCGCGGCGAAGAGCTAGAGCTGGTGCTGCGACGTCACAGTGGTGTCACCCTTGCGCGCGGATGGGCGGCCGCAGCCAGGAAGCCGCGATCGCGACCGTGCGGTTATCGAAGTCGCACGGCACCGCAAGCTCGCGCGGTACCCAAAACTCGCTCGGCACGGGCCGCAGCGCCTCGTGGTGCTGGCATGCGAAGTCGGTGGCCGCTGCAGCGACAGCAAGCTGGCGACATAGGTGGTGAGGCTTGTTGAGCTGCGCGCAGCAGCGCGCCCTGGCATCCACACTGCTGGGTGGCAATTGGCGAGCACCGGCACAGCCGGGTAGCGATGGGCAGCCGACACTCAGCGGAGTCGTCGAGCTGGCCGAGCCTGCACCACCTTCCTTGCTGCTTCTGCGTGCCCCGTAACCGCCGCTCGTAGCGACAGTAGCTGACCGACCTGACCACTTTTTCGCAAACGGATAAAGGTGCGGTGCGGAGGAAACAAAAATCCGTTGCCTTCCGTGGTCTCGTCGACAGGGGAACATCAACCTCTCTAAGCTCTTCTATGATTTTTTTTCGCACGGACTTTTCCAACTGCAAGAACATCCGGTGGCTACGACAGTACTACTGCAACACGTTACTTCGCGCGCTCCTGATTTTTATTTTTCCCCGGGGGTTGATCTCATGAACAAGAACAATCGCCGTGGAAATGGTGCACTTCGTACTTGTGCTGACTTTACGTCCTCTCTTGCATCCGCCGTGCGTTTACGCTCGCACCAGTTCGCACCGTCCGTCGTGCTTCATCCGGAAACGCATGAAAAAAAATCAAAAACGCATGCATTAGTAAGCCACCTCACATCGTTTACCTTGCGCAATCAAGCAGTTGGGCTGAATTGTCGTCCGAAGCTGCGACAGCCTCAGCGTGTCCACGCCGTGCTCACGTGGCTACGAATACATTCTTGGCTTTTCAAAACCCTGTTCTTCCTCGACCACGGTTTCTGCGGTCCTCGCGCTTCGACTCCAAACAACTTTCGAGCGACTCCATTTTGCTATCGTGCGACCCCATTTTACTTGTAAGCTTTGTGAGGCCACAAGTTTGTTATGAATGGCGACGTGGGAGCGTGAAAAAAACGTGAAAAATTCGTGAGCGACCCTCACCGGTGAGAGGCCATAGAAGGGGTTAGGCTCTTCGGGGCGACCGTGAAAAAACCCTGAAAAAAACGTGAGTACAGCCAGCACAAAAACGTTTCAATGCTTCGGCTGCACCTGCAGGGATACCCGAAAGCTCGATTTGACACATGGGTGAATCGGGGACGTTCAAAAGTGAATCGCGGTTGGACCACGAATTATTTGGTCCTTGGACCATCGACCGTGGTTTTTACGGTCTTCGGAAGTCGAGGGAAAACCTGGAAATGGGAAGTTCCCTTACGAGTCCTCCGTGACCCTTGACATCCCTGTCCGGGTTCTTTTGATGTTCCTTTATTTGTGGTTTCCTGTAAGGTTCTTTCAGTGGGTTTTCCTGGGACACGCGTAGCGTTCTTTGTAAGGTGTGTTCACCGACCGGCACGCCGACCGGCACGCGCCAGTCTGATGAGCTACATACTGGCATTGCCTTTATGAAGAAACGCCATCAAGTGCGAACTGGTGCACTTAATCATTCTCCCGAATCATTCTGCAGCTTTCTTTTTGTCGCCATCTCGCTCCTTAGGCAGGAAGCATGGCATACTGTTCAGGGTGTGAATCCTGCAGTTCACTCACCTTTTGCATCTGCGAAAGACCGGCGCGGCTACTGTGACGCACTAGAGTGGTTGTCTTAGTGAAGGACCTGGCTCCTTACCCCTCCTTGATGGTCGGTCCTAAACCATAGTGCGCTAGTGTCTTTGTATGCCTGAAACGCAACACTCGCCAGGCGTAATGTGCCACACATCGAGCGAGCTGCGGATACGGCTTTACAGCACGGGCTCCAAGCGTCAACTACTGGCACACCAGCGTAAGTTCCGCGGTCCGTTCATGATGGACACCGAATCACCGTCCATCGCCATTCCCGGAACCGTAGATAGTGGCAACCGTCGCAAGTAATTATCTTTGAGCCGACCACGTCTGTGTATACCCTGCGTGCTTAACAACATGCATGCACAATGCCAGTGCATGCCCCCTTCGTGGCGATTCAATTGCCGCATCGCGCACACGACGCAACCACAACGACCCGCACACGGCCTCAATGCGCATGCGAACTACCTTGCTGCAGCGAGCGCGGCAGCGATGCAGCGAGCCGGCAGGAAGCATCGCGCAAGTTTCGCGGACAACCTTGATCCATGGATGTTCCAAAGGCTTGGCCCACTGGGCAAGTTGCCCGGTGCGAAAGCAGCAGGAGCAATCACCGTAAACATTAACTGCGAGACAACAGCCGTGTCCCTCTCGCAGGACGTCGGAGCGCAAGCACCATCCAGTTCGTCCGATTCCTCGCCCGCTGCCGAGCACGGTCCAGCCGCCAGGTCCTTTCCGGCCTCGCTGTCATCATTGCCCCTTTTCGGCGCCACCAACACCGATGGCCTGATTTCCACCTTAGCAACGTGCTCGGCGAGCACCGGCTAAACAGCTCTCCGCGATGACGCGCATCCACTGCACTGGACTCCCGGAGGCCACTATACTCCCGTCTGCCCGCGGGTTAGCAGCGGAGCCATGTCTGCGAAACAGAACCTGGGCATAGTGCACATTTGAAGCTTGACGTGTGATGCGCACGCAGCTGTCCAGCATCCGGTTCCTCCGCGGCTTTTGTGGCGAGCTGACCGCTTGCGAAATGGTTGATAACATTGGGGTTTTTTTGTTGTCACCGAGCGCCCTCGGGTCATGCGAGAAACAGGGTCTTATAACCTTCACTGGATCACTCCCTTGGCTGGAACTCTTCCCACCTTGGAACAGTTTCCACTGTTTCCACTCTGGAATAGTCTCTTGGTCATTGCCAGAACTGCTTGGTGTGGCGGCGCTGACGGACTGCCGCATGCCAGCGTTTGCAGGGCTTGGTTGCAGCGTAAGCAATTCCATTCTGTGGGGTTTACGATCAGAAAGAATAATTTTCACCATCTCGCCTTCTCAGCCGGGCATTGTTTCCGATCCGCGCTTGGCTTTTGCAACGTGCGGAGTGTCAGCGTCAAGAGCTCCCCCTCGAGCACGTGTTTGCCGTGACGGCGGCGCGGGTCGCTGAAATGCACCTCGATGTTCCCATCGATGAAGATTGCATTGAGGTTGTGAGAACACGGCATATGGGCGGGTGCTTTTGCGTTGAGGCCGCTTCCTTCCTTCGCCACCCTGACAGGCATCATGCAACTAGCCTCCCGCCCCCGCTCTGGGCCGCTATATGCGCAGTGCAAAATCAGCATTGGTCTCTGCGTTTCGCATCGTTGCCCCCCGTTCCTTCTGGAGCTGCCGCCAGGAAAAATGACATCTCGGACGGGTGTTCCACGAATCCTCGCCGAGAAGCCAAGGCCAAAGTTATCTCCGGCCTGGGGTTGTGTTTCATTCCATTGGTTCACATCGTTGGTTGTGGGCACTGCCCATTCAATATGGTTGGCTTGAGGTGAGTGATTGCGAACGCCCACCAGTCGGGATGCGCGTAGGAAGCTTGTAAAATTCCTTGTCGGCCAGCTGGTCGTGGCTAGCCGCAGCAATGACAGCTCGAAGCTGAATGCCAAGCAATACTGGGGACAATGCGTCCTTCTGTGGAGCTTGTTTCTCGGAAACTCCCTTGGCTGGAACCAACCCGTTACTGGAACAAAACCTTCGCTGGAACAAGCCCCTGACTGGAACAAGCTCCGGGTTGGAACAAACCTCAAAAAACAACAGCATGCCGTGACTGGAAAACCCCTTCGCCTGGAGCCACCTCCGGCTTGGAAAAAACCCTTGGCTGGAAACAACCCCTGGCTGGAACAGACCCTTGGCTGGAACAAACCCCTGGCTGGAACAGACCCTTGGCTGGAAACAGCCCCTGGCAGGATACTCAAGTTTCCAGGCCTTGAAGCTTTCGAAATGCCTCAAAACTGCCTTGCAGAAGTTTTGAAGCTCCAATTCCTTTTGAGAAAGGTCTAAAACCACGTCTGCTGCAGAAAATTTGGAGCAAGCTTCCCAAGGTGCTGCAGGACTACCTTTGCTCCTCGAGAAAAGGTCCAATGTTTTGTTGTGCAGCCATTTTGAAGCAAAGTACTTGAAAGCTACTTCTGCTGCATGACGAAGGTCTAAAACCACGTTTGCTGCAAAAATATTGGAGCAAGCTTCCCAAGGTGCTTCATGACTACCTTTGCTCCTCGAGAAAAGGTCCAATGTTTTGTTGTGCAGCCATTTTGAAGCAAAGTACTTGAAAGCTATCTCTGCTGCTTGAGGAAGGTCTAAAACCACGTCTGCTGCAAGAGTAAAGTTTTGGAGCAAGCTTTCCAAGGTGCTTCATGACTACTTTGCTCCTCGAGAAAAGGTCCAATGTTTTGTTGTGCAGCCATTTTGAAGCAACATACTTGAAAGCTACCTCTGCTGCTTGAGGAAAGTCCAAAACCACGTCTGCTGCAAAAGTTTTGGAGCAAGCTTCCCAAGGTGCTTCATGACTACCTTTACTCCTCGAGAAAAGGTCCAATGTTTTGCTGTGCAGCCATTTTGAAGCAAAGTACTGGTACTTGAAAGCTACCTCTGCTGCTTAAGGAAAGTCCAAAACCACGTCTGCTGCAAACGTTTTGGAGCAAGCTTCCCACGGTGCTTCATGACTACCTTTGCTCCTCGAGAAAAGGTCCAATGTTTTGTTGTGCAGCCATTTTGAAGCAATGTACTTGAAAGTTCTTTAAACTCACTCGAATGGAGCTACGGATTGCAATGCAGAGCGCTCTGATGCAATCCACCTTTTTTACCGCAGAGGCTGCTAAGGATGCGCTGCAGTGCGAGGCATTGCTCGCCTAGGAGAAGAAGGGCATGCGATGCCGAGCTATCCCCCAGGGCGTAGGGTGGGTGAAAAAAATTGTTGCATGCGATGCAATGCGAGTAGAACGCTAGTTGTTATGACTTGTGCCGAAAAGCAGTGCAAGGCAAAGATTGCATTCGACACAAGTTAAACAGTTGACTCAAAAACAAAAACTCACAACTAGCGTTCTCTGAACTCACTCGAATGAGCTACGGATTGCAATGCAGAGCGTTCTGATGCAATCCACCTTTTTTCCGCAGAGGTTGCTAAGGATGCGCTGCAGTGCAAGGCATTGCTCGCCGTAGGAGAAGAAGGCATGCGATGCCGAGCTATCCTCTACTTTAGGTCCTTTAGGTGCATCCTGTAGTTCTCAGTAAGAATACTGTGAGTTTGCTGAGCAATGCAGAACAGAGTGAGGAAGCGCTCTCTTCTTTTTACTCGCGAAGGATGCTTGAAGTCGGTGCGAGGCAATGATGCCCAGTAACAGGAGGAGCGGGGCAGTGCGTTGCCGAGCTCTTTTCCCCCTCTTTAGTTCGACTTCAGCATCCTCTGCCTCGCGGGCTCAGAAAACCCCCCTCGCAAGAGGATGTAGAAGTAGACCTGTCGTGACGGACAGAGAGAAAGCAGGAAACGTGCCAGAGCACGAGGCGTGTGGGTGGCAAAGCTCTGATGCAGAGTTTTTTTCCGGTTCACGACGGAAGCGAATCAACGCAGTAGGCTGCGCTGTGCCTCGCAGAGGTGAGCGGGGAAGGTGTTCTCCTCCCCTCGAAGTGAAACTGTGTGCGAGCAGATGCGAGCTGCGCTAGGCTGATGCGAACGCGTTCGGCATTGCGGTGCTTAATGAAGGTCAGGAGTCCGCGGCTGAGGGCGTCGGCCCACGTGTTCTTTTTGCCGGCCAAGTGCTCGACCTGGAACTGGACGCGGTGCAGGTGCGCCCAGGTGGCGGCAAGGCGCAAAAAAGTGCTGAGCGGTTCTGTTGTCGTAAACAGGCGGTTTACGCCACTCTCAGCTGAGGTGTTGTCGCTGGCGTGGGAAGCACAAAACGCGTGTGTTCATGCCGAAGAAGAGCCTATGAGCAATGGGCGAGTGCAAGTTGTGCCAATGCCTCGAAACAGGCTATGTAGCTTTGCATGGAGCCACGCAGTTCAAGGCCACTCGGCTCGAACTTCGTCGGCAGGTAAAGATGTCGCTGTACCAAACAAAGTGCGATAAAGTGCTAAGCCAGCCGCCGATGTCCATGCGGTCGGTGTCGGCGAAAGCATCCGTGGAAAGGCGCAACGTGTCCAGCAGAAATTTCTTGCAACCAGCTGCTGAAGCAAAAGTGGGGTCGCGTTCAGCTGCGGTCCAATTTCCCGCGCAGTGCTCAAGACGGTGCGGGTCGAGATCGGACAACGTATCAATGTTTTGCGGAGCTGAAGGCAGAGGCCGCTGGGAGGGAGCGGTGAGAAAGCGCCAGTGGGAACCCCTTCTTTGAGAATTGACACGAGGCCTGTGTCAGGATCGTCGATGGCGCGCGCAAGCATCTCAAGGATCTCGAGGCGAAAAGGCTGGCCTGGTTCAATGCGCAGAGCTTCGGCTGCAGGCATGTGCCGAGCAAGGTGAAGTCTAATTTTCTGCGAGCACGGAACCATGTTGTTCCGAGAGGGGCGGTTCTGGCAGACCCGCGTGCAGGTGAGCAAGGATGGGCTTAAGGAGCTGTTCCTGACGAAGATACTCCAGCATGGATTGCGCAACCGTAGCTAGGGGTGCTGGGCTTATTGGTGCACGCATGTGATCAGCGGAGCAAACATTGCCCGCACCATCGCAAACAGTGGATGCTCCTAGGCTGTGCAGAGCGTGCAGAGGCAGTGGAGCAGAAGGCGACTGTGACGTCACATCTGTGGTGCAGAGGGAAGCCAAGGAATTCAGGTCCGGGATGCGGTCTGAGTGCAGTTTGCTGTGCAGGGAACAGCTAACCCCTAGGAGCCTGCGATGAGGCGAGCGCATCCATGTGCACGTAGCTGCGAGTTCTTGTGCAAGTTGCAGGTACATGTCAAAAATATCTTCCGTCGAAGGCTGAGGGAATGCAAAGATGACATGTGCACCCTGAAGGTGGGCGGCGCGATGCAGGGCACAGAGACTGCGGTGGAAAGATGCTGAGTAGGAACTGGTGTCGCCAAGAATGCACAGCACTGCGAGGGTTCCAGACCAAGCCGCTTCCTGCATGGAAGCTAGGACGTCAGGATGCCAATGCCCTTCTGAGGTTAGCAATGCGGGTGGAGAAGCGAATCTGTGCAGGGACTGATTGATTTGCTTGGCATCCTGGAAAAGGTCCGGCGGCCAAAAAAGTAGATAGCGGGCTGGGGGAGTGCAAGTGGAGGCAGCCGAGGTGGGAGCAAGGCCGCCGGAGTCACTGTCAGCGGACTCGGAGGCATCACTGGCGGACGGGTTGCTATGCTGTGGGGAAGGCTGGGCAGGTTTGTTAGCTAAGGCAGGCGAGGCAGGGCAGGGCGGCTTAGCAACCTGGGCCTTAGGGGGGCTGCGGGACCTAGAACCACTAGGTGAGGTGCAGGGGGAGGCTGAGCAGGATGCGCAGGAGAGCGAAGAGGCGAAGGGCTGCGTTTGTTCCGGGCTGCAGGCAAGAGATTGCTCCCGGATGCGATCTCCTGCGGGTCTCAAGACGGGCTGGGCTTTTCCACTTTGTGGTTGCAAGCTGCATGATTTTTGCCGCAAGGCTGGCCGGAGGGCAGTTTAAACGCACACTTGTGTTCAAACTTGCAGTTCTTGTTTGTGCAATTGCCCTTGTTGAAGCGGATGCAAAGAGTCTTGTCGCCAAGTTTGGTGGCGAGCGGTGCTGTTTGCTGGTTGCCTGAGTTGGGAGTGCGAGGCTGCTTGCCGGGCTGTCGCACACCTTTGCCGTTTGCTTTGCCGCCTTTACCGCGGATGCGGTCTTCCCTGGTGGGGCGGAGGGGCGGTGCGGGTGGCATGGGCTTGGCACGAAGTTGCAGTAGGGAACTAATGTCCGAGCGGACACTAGTGATTTCATGCAAGGCGTCATCCAGGGACCACCCGGAGCTGTGCAGTGCAGCAATCTCTTGCCATATCTTTCGATCGGCTACAAGAAGCTCTTGCGTGGTAACGGTGCGTAAATGCAAGTCTGGAGCAACGGTTTGCGTTGCGAGGTCGAGAACCTTTTTGTCAAACGCCTTCAAGCGCTGCAGGTGCGCTCCGTTGCATATTGCGATGGCGTTGCGAAATACCGTTTGCACGCGTTGCAACCAGGCGGAGCTGAGGCGAAGGTGATCGACAGCCATTTCGGGCGTGTCGTCGAAAAATGCGGTGCTGATGAGATGCGCTTCGGTGCGGATTTGCTTGGTGGCCTTGCTCTGTATGATTTCATCATACTGCTTTGCAGACAAGCGGAGCTGCCATGGGATCCAGGTGATAGTGTGACCCGGTTGAAACCACCGATGCACAAGGCTGAGCAGACGGATGCTTGGCATAGCGTCGCTGTCGAGGTGTTCGCCGGGAAAGGCGTCCTTAAAGGCTTGCACCAGGCGTTGCACGGCAGATTGATCAAGGCGGGGCGGGGCGTGTTCTGCCCAGGAATTTGCGGGGCTAGGAGCGACGGGTGCAAAGGCTTGCTGTGCTGGTTGCGATTGGGGCGGCGTTGGTGCTGACGCGGCTTTAGCCTGCTGCAGAGCCTTACGGAGGCGAGCCATGGCAGGGGAGATGCGGGGGACAGGTGCATCTAGCTCCAGCCAGATGTGCGCAAAGTCGTCGCCGCAGAAATGATCCAGATCGGCTGTTTCTGAGAAGGCATATGCGAAGTCCGACACCGATTCAATGCCGGTGCTGTGCAGGGCTGTGGACAGCGAGTCCGGAACTTGGCATGATTGAAGCAGTTGGGCAAGAGCGCTTGCCGGCACATGCGGTGCATCATCGAAAGAGAGATCCGCTGCCATCGAGGAGCGGGATGTGCTGAAGATGAAGAAGTAGATTCGAGCCAAAAGACTGGAAAGTGCAGAGAACATAGCTGCGAGCTAAGCAGAAGTGCAGAGAAAGAGGCAAGGCAGGCAGCGAGCCGCGTAGGCCTGGAGCAGCACGATGTCGACGAGCAGCCAGTACCTGACAGGGGGGCAGAAAGGAAAGGGCAGCCCGAAAAAAGGGGGGGGGGGCGGGGAGAAAGGTCGGGGCAAAGAGCGAAAGCGCAGGCGCTTTTGGCAGCAGGCGGCAAAGGTCAGGTGCGCGAGGCTGCGAGTCGCAGGGCGACGCATGCTTTGCGTCTGCAGAAAGGGCCCTGAGGGGCTGCGCTGGTAAGAGACCCCAAACCCAAACGGGTGCCGCAGGCGGGCCGCAGTGTGCCGTCTCCGGTGTCATTGTTGAGAAGGCTGTGCCAGCAAGCCCACGGGCCATTGCACGCGAACAGAGCATTATCTGGGCAGAGAGGCAAAGGAGGCGGGATTGCAGCGGCGTCGTCTGAGTCCATCTCTGATGCGCTGGCGGAGTCGGGGCTGGGCGGGGCATTGCGGGCAGCGCGTTCCACCAGCATGGCTTCTTCGTCGTCCGAGAAACCGGAGATAGGATCATCCCCTGAAAAATGCTCAATTGGATCGTCCAGCAAAGAGTCAAGATGTTGTTGCAAGGCGTCTGGGCTGGGAGTCTTTGCTGGGGCAGGTGAAGAGGGCGCTTGCACTGCGTGCAGGTGTTCATGCCGAGTGGCGAAGCGAGACCAGGGGCCGTTAAGGATGTCCTCGGGCCGGACCGAATGAAGCACAGGGCCCGGAGCGATGCTGAAAGGAGGTTCAGGAACAGGAGCTTGGCCGCCACGGGCCATGCTGCGTTGCGGGCGCCAGCCGGTGCTGACTGCAGTGGCGAGGTCTTCCTGCACGTCGAGGCTGGAAAAAGTGTCGTTGCGGGAGTAGAGCGCAGCGCTGTCGCGGTGGTGGCCTTGTGCGAGGCGGGAGTCTTTGGGGGCACGGCGTTGTGCCGCAGCGGTAAGCCATTCCGCCTTGCACAGCCTCTGGCAACAGAGATGCATAATAAGCACCGCTGCTCGATTTGCAAGAGCAAAGAAGAGAGGGAAGAGCAGTGAGCTCCCCTCCCGCACCCGCACAGCACCGCACTGCAAAAAGTACGGCCGCAGCCCGTTCAGCCTGTTTCCTGCATTTTTGCTGCCTTAGGGTTCTTCCTATGCTTTCTGTGCTTGCTCAGGTCCATCTTCATGCTGTTCCAGGCACGTTCTTGCAGCGCCTCTGCTCAGCACAGTTTTCTGGACGCTCGCTATGCTCCCGCTTTTCTGGTTTGTCAGGATTTGCCTCGGCATCCAGTGCCCCGCTTTGCTGCTCGTGCACGCCGTTTCTGTCAGCCCGCATTTCTCTTGGTTGCCTTTTCTTTGGTGGCCTGCATACAGGTTGCATCAGCCGGCTTCTTGCTCAAGGCAGGTCCTGCTCGTATCTTGCTCGGGGCCTCTTTGTCCTTTGGTCTGCCTCAGCCCCGCTTGCACCTATGCGCCAGCGATGGAAACGAAAATTCGGCTCCCTCGAGGACCCTGCACCTTGCACTGCATCACCGCCTTCGACTATTCAAAGCCAGCCAAGCATTGCAATAACCCCGCACGCCTCGGGGTCGGACGATGAACCGTCGCACCTGCCTGTGTTCTTATAGGTTTCTTTGAGGTTGGCGAATCAGCCTCAGAGGACGATTTTAGCTCGCCAGGCACACCTGCATCGCAATCAGCTCTGCCGCTTCGTCTCGCTAGGACCTTAAGCCCTTTGCCCGAACCTACTTTGCCGGATACCCCTGCCTCGTTTCAGGTCCTGCCGCTCACCAGCAAAGCCCCACAGAGACCTGCAATCGCCATACGGGTGGACTTTACAGGTGACCTGCCTCGACTGCCGCACAGCATCACCCAAGGCCTTTCGCGCCCGCCCCGTCGCGTGGTCAAGTACCCAGCCCCCGCCTTGGGTTGCCCTAGTCCTAATAAGCCTTTCCCTAAGTCAGGTTCTGCACCGCCTCTTCCCCGTGGGGGCCGCCCCCCGCCGCCGGCCCGAGCCATGCCACGCAGCCTCAACCTTCATAAGACCCAACCGGATGCCCCGGCGCACAGCTCACCCTATGGCTCCATCGCAACTGCGCCTTCGCCTCCCCCTGCCGCCCAACCGCCTATCCCGGTCCCTCGCGTTCAGGGGGTACCAATGTCTTTCAGCCGCCGTCAGCACGACATGCGCCGCCAGGCCTGCCACACTGCCTGGACGCAAATTCTGGGGATCCTGGCCGGGGCTTCCTCTCTTTGGCAATCCTTGCAGCAAAGCTCCCAAGCACAACAGCACATGCTTGCAGTGCTCAGGCCTTTCTCCCCAGGTACCTTGGAACGTTACTTCCGGGTTACCTTTAATTTTTTCGCCTTCCTGCATAGTTCCTGCATCCTGCCAGCTGCTCTGGCACTTCACGTCATCTTGGACTTCATCTCTGCAGCCCGCGCCTCAGCAAAGCAAGATCGCGAAATCCATCAGATGACCGTGCCTTCCTGCATTAAAGCCCTTCGATGGCTCGCCAAGCATGCCCAATGGCAGGCTCTCGGCACCGCCCTTTGCAGCCCAGTCATCACCGCCTACACTTTCTCCAGCTCAGCCAGGGATCGGAAAGAGGCACTGCCGATGCCTCTGTCGCTGGTCGTCAGTTGGGAGCGTCGCGTCTGCGACAGCCAGGCACCGCTTACTACGCGCCTCATCCTGGGGGCAGCGCTCCTCGCACTACACTGCAGCTTGCGCTTTGCTGACTTGCAACGCATAGACCTCTCCAGCTTATCGCTCACATGCCAGGCCCTGCACGGCACCTGCTACGCCACAAAGACTACCTCACAAGGTCAGCCTTGGGCCTGCCGCCTAGGGGGACTCTCTGGGCGTGATGTCGGCACTGCCTGGGTGCTGCATTGGCTCGACGTCATACTTCAGGCCACGCATCGCTTTTATGACTCCTTTGCGCAAATCGACTTCCTTTGGTTCCATACCCTGAGTCTGCTGTTTACCTAATTTTACACTTTGGCTTGATTTACTGTAAACGAAGGATTTAGTGTAAAATGACCAAATTTACGTAAATTTTCTGGTGAGCTAAAAACATGACAAAACACATAAAAACATTATGCAAACACAAACATGGAACTCATATTTGCGGCTGCAAACTTAGACACCACATGTAAAGGATTTAAAAAAATCACCGGCATGAGTTTGTTTTGCTCTGCAATCGCAGACACCACATGTAAAGGATCCACAGCAGAAGTAAGGACTTTTCCGAAAATTCGCAGGCCCAAAGCCATAAACTAACCAAAGAGAATCCATGCAGATTGCTTATAAGATCCACACCAGTATATACGACAACTGTGATTCAAAAGCCCAAACAAAAGACCAGGAGCACCACATATAGCAGAGAGACACTCTTTTTTTTCGCGACAGAAAAGAAAGAAGCTCTCACGATCGCCCAACTTTGCCCCGCAGAAACAAAAGGTGCCTCTCTTTGAGGGCAGCCTTTTTGGAAGCATGCCAGTGCTTCACCCCTGCCAAACAACTCTTCCATAGAATCTGCAGGCGATGCATCGTCGTCTCTCCCTTGTAGCACCAGACCATCGACGGATGAATAAAACTGCTGAGTAGGAGACTATGCAAAACGAAGTGGGTCTTACTTGTGAGATTGAAGAGCTTCTCCCCCGTCCCTTTGTAGTGGGCTTGCAGGCTGCTGTGGAGCTGTGCCATTTGGCAACCGAGCTTGAAAGCCAGGTTTGCTTGCTCCTCAGGTAAAGCCAAGAAGCCGTACCGTGGCCCATAAGCTTCCAATATTTCAGCCAGCTGCAGGTTCAACCGCAAAAAGAGCCGGATTTGCTTGTGTTGATAGATACCCTCGTCCATTTGCTCTTCGAATAGAGCAAGAATTGCACTGTCCAAAGATTGAATATCGGAAGCTCTTCCTCTCATCTTGGGGAATCCTTTTTTTGGTTGTATCATTGTAAGTTTCAGAAGTCGCTGGCGGAATGTGTATCTGGTTTCGTTGTCTCGCTGGTACTTCTTGATGAAGGAGTCGCAGTATTTCAAATTCGCCAAGATACTCCCACCCAAACAATCGTGGACCACGATGCTGAGCACGGAGCCATAAAAAAACTGTATCCACCCCAAAAACATACAATGCATATAGTCCATCGTGATACAAAGTCCCGAAAAGCCAGGTAAAGAATACAGCTGGCATGATGGATTCCAGTGGGATCTCCAGTTGGTGGTGGTGAGGCACGAGGCTTGCCACGGCGAATTTGCACGAT
Organism: Symbiodinium sp. CCMP2592; assembly: GCA_905221615.1. Lineage (NCBI taxonomy): Eukaryota > Dinophyceae > Suessiales > Symbiodiniaceae > Symbiodinium > Symbiodinium sp. CCMP2592. Next base: position 162,269 of record CAJNDT010002391.1, on the reverse strand, counting down.
TGTCCATCCATGTTAGTGGTCCTTTGAAGGCGGCCCGACAAAGAGCACAAGGTTTGCTGTGATTGCTCCATCGTGGAACCTCCAGCCATTTCGCATAATAATCCAAGTCGCCAGCCATTTGAACCAGGACACCATAATATCCTCCGCATAGGTCGGTTCCCGCTCGTTCGCCCTCCTTTGTACTGGCCCCATACCTCTGTGCCGTGTAACAAACATTTTCTTACTTGTGAGACAGGTTCATATATATCTACATATATATATCTACATGTGGTGAGAGGGTTTTTTACGTATACTGTGTGGTGATTTTTCTCACATCCGGTTCGTGCTGCTTTGGGATTCCACGGGTCCGTGGTTTTGTGGCTTATATATGTTTATACGATATTATATACTGTGTATATATATATATATATATCATCACCATCAAGGAAGCTGTTGGGTTAGGGTTGGATTTGAGAACAGGGCTCTCATACATAGGGTGTGTATGTATATAGTCACATATCTAAAACAGGACCCACATCATAAAAAATCAAGAAAGACAAAAAGGCTTACAGCTTATAGGGTTCCCACAGGGTCCTAAAATGTAAGGGTTTCCAGATTTCTGGCACATGTGTACATATACAACAACACACCAGGCTGCTTCTTGCCTTGCCAATCCCGAGCAGGCCATTTACCGGTGTAAAGAATGTTGAAAGACCAATACATCACTTGCCAAAAAGTTTCCATTGTCCCAGCCCCCTCGCCGCCAGCCGGAATAATGAACTTCTCAAAAACGCCCCAAATGTAGAGGTTGCAATCGGCAGCAGATCGGCCGGCCGCTGTGGCCATCAGCGATACCCATGAAAAAGCCAAAACACTGCGAGCCCATATCTTGCCCACTCCAAAAACAGGAACTTCGTCGCCGTGTATGCAAAGGGGAATAGCCCTTTGCATCCAATTAGCTCGCGATTTTACCGCATGATTTGACATGCAAGGGTGTCCATTGAACGATCTCCAAAACCGAGGCAAAGCCTCCGCATCAGGCAACACAGAAGTAATCCATCCAGTCGTCGTCTTCCAAAGGTGGTGCATAATCTCGTGCGGAAGCAATATCATGGAAGTCGCCGTGCCTTCGACTTGTCCTGCTAAGGGGATATTAAATTCTGTCGGCATCGGAAGATTGGACTGCTGGGCCAAGTGGTTGTCAATAGAAGATTGCAAATTTTTTCCATGCTTCACCTTGCTGAGCCTGTCCAAATCAGGAAGAATTTTCCCGTCCCTTGCATTTCTAATATCGGCAGCCGCTGCAACTGCAATTGCATGAATCATAGAGGCCGACAGGAGGCCTTGTGCCAAATACGTCATCAGCAAATCGTGCAAAGAACTTGAGGTGGACTTCTCACTCACCGCCTGGCCCAATCTCTGTTGGACCCCACCCTTTCGTCGCTTTCGCTCGGGCCCTGCATCCTCCATGGTACCTTCTCTCCATATATAAATAAACAGAACAGCACCTTTATGCAAAGTTGGTGTTTGTTGCCAGCTGAACTTTTGTGCCTTATTTCATACAGTGGTTTGTTCGCTATAGCCATAAAACATTTTATAAGGACGGGACACACATGGTCAGACACACCGAGCATTGAGGCTGAGGCTTGTGAGCAAGTTATACATATATGTGTGGGCACCAAATATACTATACAAACAACAACAGAAAGCTTTTGCCCCAACCCCGCAAAACCCAAACCCCCTAAACCACACGGTCCACTGCCCCTCAATCTGGACGAAACAAATCTTGTGAGGGTTTATATATAAGGTTCAGGATTTAAGGGTTTATAGAGGGTTCAGGGTTTGGGGTTACGAAGGTTGTGTTGTGAGCTTCACAGGGTTTTGGAGGTATGGACTTTCATGGTTGATTCAATGCTTGAGGTTCGGAGGTATAGCTTTACACATGTGTGCACTCACACATGCAAAGCAGGCTACAACAACACCATCGGTGTTATATATACTCTAAAATTGAAGCTGAAAGTCACGAAGACCAACACCCCAACATGATTCAAAAGGTTATAGTTATACACGTCGTTGCTCACATGTAAAAATCACCAGAAAAGCGCCAAATCTCAAGCTCTCATCATCGCCGTTGCTTTTTTCTCTCATCGCCAAAACTCAGAATCGCCGTTTGCACCACATAGAGGCGACAGCTCCGGAACTGCACACATTCAAAATCTGTCTAGCATCCTTTTTTGGCTCGGACAGTCAACTTGGCTTTCACGGCTGCCATTTGTTCTTCGAGATGAGTTGCTACTCGCCCGGACTCTCTCATGGTCTTGGAATATGATGAGACCGTGATCGGCCCGTCCTCATTCTCATCCTCGTACTCGTGCCACGAGAGAAGGTGCTCAAGTCCCTGCTTCGATTTTGTTGCTTGTTGGACGATGCTCTTCCTTACAGCTGTGGGGTCTCACACAGGTTTCGGTGTTCGGGCACTGGGTTTACTTGCGAGAGAAAGCACAACACTTTGGTTACATGCGACTGTTGTTGAAGAGACTACTTTTACGAGTTAAAGTTTGTGCTTTACTTGCGAAGACAAAGGTTGAAGCCTCCATGTATTTACTTACGAGTTAAATTGGTGACTTTACTTGCGAGGATAAAAAAGTTGAAGCTTTTGGCAAGGTTGTTTCAGGAATACAAAACCAGTCCAAGTCGCACACTCTGGTACATGTCCTTGTCCTGCTTCTCATCCACGGAAGCAACCAACTTTCTGCCCTCGACAAGGATCTTATTGTAGGCCGCGATCGCCTTTGTAAGCTGCCCATCTGCTGCCTTCCACAGCTTCTCCGTCATGTTCCTGCTGGCGGCCACGGTACCATCGCAGATTGCGAGCTGCTCTGAGTCATTTGTCAGAGCTCTCTGGGGCTTTGCTTTGCCCTCGCTCTTCTCCTCAAACAAACCAATCCTCCAATCCTTGGACTGCTTCTCGAAGAACTTGGCCTCGCCATCCTTCGCTTTGGCATCGGAGCCCATGGAAAACTTCTTCTCCTTCCCTGAAGTGGAGTTGTGCACATCCTCGGACCACATGTAACGATCGGGTCCGTTCTTGGAACGGACAGCGATGATCTCGCCACTCTCGAGTGCGGCTTCGAACTGCTCATTGCTAAGATTGAATTTCCCCTGAAGCAAGATTTTGCCCAGGGTTTTCTTCTTGTTGGTCGCCTCGGACTTCGTGTAGTTCTCCTCGCTCCACCCACAGAAGAAAAGACAAGCCGAAGGGGTTTAGGGTTCAAGCTTAAGGGTTTGAGGCTTGAAGGTTTTAGGGTTCAGGGCTTCGTCGTTTGAGGCTTTGGGGTTTGGGGTTATATATATATATATATATATATATATATATATATATAGGTGCACAGGTTCAGGGTTTAAGGTTTGGGGTGCACGAAGGGTTGTGGTCATCATTATTATACGTATAGTATAGCAATTATATATAATATATATTGTATGGGAATGCATTTATAGAGTGTTTTTAGATATGCATATATGGTATAATAAAAATAAATGTAGTAGAGCCCTCTATAAACAGTTAGAACTACAAAACAAAAGCCGGTGGGGTCCAGAGTTCAAGGTGTATGGGGTTGAAGGTTTTAAATTTTCTAAAGGTGTAAGGCTTATGCAGGCTTTAGGGTTCATGGCTTCGTAGTTTACATATAAGGTTTAAGGGTTGTGGTGTATTAGGGTTTCAAGGTTTTGCTCATTGTAAAACTATAGCTATAAGCTGGACCTATATATACTATAGATACTTTATACACTCCCCGACTTCGCCTTCGGCTTCGAAGTGCCTCTCCACTTAAGGAAGCGAGCACACCTTGAAATCACCCCCGATACCCATCTTTTCGTCGTCACCTGCATGGAGTGGAACATTGGTTTGGCAAAGTTGAGAACCAGGCTGGTGTCAACACCGGATCGTCGGTCGATAGCATTGTTGATAAGCTCCCGCTGTCTCTGCCGCTTGCCCGTTTTCATCTTCTGGGACTTCTCCCATGCATCTTCGAGCCATTCTGGCAATGACCCGTCCTTTAGCAGGCTCATGAACTTGTGCTGCTTGCTGCGGTCCATCTTCCCCGAGTCCTTCGCCGGGTCTTCCATGGCCAGCACCTCGTCGTCTGTGGGTGTCTCCTCCTCTGGCTGCTCTTCGGCGGCATCCTCCACCTCCTCGAATCCATCAGCCCAGTTGTCCTCCAGCTTCCGCTTCTTGTTGTTGTCATTCTGCTTGGGAGTGTTTTTGCTGCTGCTGCTGCTACTGGGCTTGCTTCCTTTCTCTTGCTCCTTGCCCTTGTTCTCCTTCTTGTTCTCGTTCTTGTTCTTCTTCTCCTTGGCTGGGGCCTTTGCTTCGGCCTTTGCTTTGCCCTTTGCTTTGGCCTTTGGGGTGCTCTTTGGGTTGGCCTTCGGAGTGGGCTTTTGATTGGGCTTGCTCTTTGCTGCTGTTGCTTTCGTTGTTCCTTCTGCTGCAGGCTTTTTCAAAATCCCGGTCCCGGGCTCTTTCTTTATCGTGATCTTCGCCGCCGGCTTCTTCATGGGCACCTCCTGCTCTTCTTCTTCTGCCTGCTCGTCCTGGGGCTCTTCCTCGGCCTTCGTATACATATATATATAACACTCTGGTTTTACAAAACACAAAAACCAAAAAGCGCCTCCGGAGCTTGGCTGTCTTCAGCCATCGCAGGGAAAACACGAACAGTAAAGATGATATACTGTCCTCACAAAAAAGGCACCCCTCGCTGAAGTGCTCACAGCTGCAGATAGAAGTAAACATAATTGTCATCGCAGTGTAAGTTCTCTCTGACATGCAGACAACACCGAATGTGTTTCGTCACAGTCATAGTATAGCTTGAATCACACAAGTATATATAATTTTCTCGCCAGCTCTGGTGTAAAGACACATGCAAGCTTCTGTGTGGGGTCTGGCACACAGGTTTGAGGTTGAAGGGTTTCGGGGTTCTGTATATAAGGTATATAGTTTAGGGTTCAGGGTTTATATGACATCAGTTGTTGGGTTCTCGGGCTTTTATAGGCAGTCTCCTGGAGTCGGCCCGGCTCATTGTTTTGCTTCACACTTGCAGGCACGATAAAGTATAGAAGTTACTGCTGTGCAGAAAAACAGCTGCTCTTATATCTAGCTCCGTCTGCAAAAGCAACGAGACAATTTAATTATGTACATGCACTTCTGTACAACGTGCTGGCAAGTCGTAGCTCACTGGTCTTGCTGCTCAGCTGCTGCTTCGCTCCACCAGACCCAGTACCAGACCCTTGGGGATTATGTATAATATTCAAAAGCCAAATTACTCTCCTAAACAAAACCTATACAATAGATCTAATGCAACCAAGTTGCTGTCGTCCATGATGGACACAGGTCCGCCAAGCCCATTTCCACACTCGTTTGGGCGACCGGCTCCGGCTTCGGCTTCGGCTCCTGTCTTCCTGGAACACGAGAATATAGCTATTCCCTTTCTGCATTCAGAAAAGTGACTATGTGGTTCGTCGGAAAAACAAAAGAACAACACAGGTCTCCTGTCGTGGCATCTTCGAAGAGAGGCTTTGTTCTGTCTAGTCAGGGAGGGAGAAGGACAGACTTTTTTGGAGCCGAAAAGCTATACAATATACGATTGATCCTCGCAGAGCACCGTATATAGTGTTGGATGTGGGGCGGTGGGTTGGGGGGGGTGGGGGTGGGGGGTGTGGGGGTGGGGGGTGGGGGGTGGGGGTGGGGGTGGGGGGTGGGGGGTGTGGGGGTGGGGGGTGGGAGATGGGGGGTGGGGGGTGTGAGTGTGGGGGGTGGGGGGTGTGGGGAGTGTGGTGGGGGGTGGGGGGTGGGTGGGTGGTTGGGTGGGGGGTGGGGGGTGGGTGGGTGGTTGGGGGGTGGGGGGTGGGGGATGGGGGTGGGGGGTGGGGTGGTGGGTGGGTGGGGGGGAGGTGGGGGCTGGTGGGGTGGGCTGGGGAGTTTGTCAATGGATTTTAAGCAGATTTTACAAAAAAATCAACAGGTTTTCCAAAAAATCTCGATGCAGTTTCGATGCAGTTTGTATGCAGTTTCGATGCTGTTTCGATGCGGTTTTAAAACTACATACAAACTGCATCGCGAAATGCTGTAAAAGCTATGCAGTTTGTATGTAGTTTTAAAACCGCATCGAAACAGCATCGAAACTGCATATAAACTGCATCGAAACTGCATCGAGATTTTTTGGAAAACCTCTTGATTTTTTTGTAAAATCTGCTGAAATTTTTGTAAAATCTATGGAAAATTTGGGGGAGATTGTTGCAAAACCTGCCCACCGGTGCCTTTCCGGTGTGTTGTTCGAGTCTCGCATGTAAGGTCTAAGCCGCATCTCATCGGATCCCCACAAGTGGTTTCCCAGCTTCAAGCGCTACGCTTCGTGTGTGGGGACCGGCACACTGTGTGTCTAAACCCGAAACCCTAAACCCCTAAACCCCGAGACCCCTGAGCCCCTAAGCCCTCTCTCTATATATAGATGCATGAATACAGGTTCTGCAATCTACATGTTCGGTTTGGGGATTCAGGGCTTCATGTGTGGTGTATGCAGTATCTTCATAAATGGTTTAGGGTTCGGGCCGGGCTGTTTTTTGTCCTATCGTGTGACTTGATAGGCCCTTCAAGCAACCCAGGCATGTTCACATGTGTTCTCTATACACTCTATAGACATGTGCACGTGTGTATGTAGCCACCACCACAATCTCTGCGACTACAACTCTTTCCAATCGCCCGCTTCACTTGCTTGTCGGAGTCTCGCACAGCTTCGCAATTATCCGGATGTGCAGACGACCTTCTGAGGATCCTCGAGGTTTTGTTGCCTGGGCACATATAATGTAGTGTGGTGTAAGTTCGACTATGTATATACATATATGTATATATAGATATATGTATAAAGAAACATATACATATACATATGCACACATACGTGCTTATTTGTAGACTATGCATCTACAATTTTATACTACATCCATGGGGTCGCTGCACATTGTGCTTAATTGTGAGAAAAATGAGTGGCTCGGCCTGTCTCATCGTCTCTCGTGCAGCACTGTGCTGTTGCCATCGCCGTTACTGTTGTGTAAAGCTTTATCCCTCTAGACTATATGCTATAGACACACAAACAGCACAGGGGTTTAAGGGTTTAGGGTTTTAAGGGTTTATAGGGCACTGCATTATATTCAACGGCGGTAGTAACGACGATGGTATCGGCCGCGACTGTCGCCTCTGTACCTGCGGTAGCTACGGCTGTCACTCCTGTGCCGACGACCGTAGCTACGGCTGCGACCATGGTAGCTCCTTCGCCTTTGGCTCCGGTAGCTACGAGCACGACTCCTACTGGCCCGCCTAGAGTAGCTACGAGCCCGCCTAGAGTAGCTACGAGCCCGCCCCGAGCTACGAGCCCGCCCCGAGCTACGAGCCCGCCCCGAGCTCCGAGCCCTGTTCTCTTCAACATCTTCACCTTCACCCTCGGAAGTCGGGCTGGGCTCCTTTGGGGGTGGGGTCGGCTCCTTTTTTGCCTTCTTGGCTTTGGGCTCTTTTTTCTTTTTCTTCTTCTTCTTCTTCTCTTTCTCTTCTTCATCTTCATCTACACTGCTGGGCGGCTCATTGGCTTGCTCAGCTTCGGCGATCTGCCGCTTCAGCCGCGGGTCCACGGGCGGCTCCACGGCGGCCGGGGCCACTTTCCTCGCAGACGGCTTCGGCTTGGCGATCGGCGGCTCCGGTGGGAAGCCAGTGCCAAACTCTTCCTCGGTTTTGTGTTGTCTATATATCGAAGAAACACACACTCTTCTTCTTCGCAAGTAAAAATACACACAGACTCGGGCAGAAATTAGGGTTGACAAAAAAGTCTACACTCCTAAACATAAGGCTGTGGGCTCATAGAACACTTTATTTTTGAGAGAAACCCTAAAAACCCTAAACCCTAAACCGGCTCTATTGGTTTGGTGCCGGTTTATAAAGCGGCTTTTTTGAGGTTGCTGCTATCGCAGAAAAAGGCTCTGGAATTGGTCCCGTGTAAGCGTCGCCAGAGTGAAGAAGAGCCCAGTCATATTGCTCTTGGGCCTGTGGGGATAGAGCTTGGAGTTGGGAGGATTCACTGGATATAGCTTTTGGTTTCAAAAACCACAAAGTTTGGGTGGGAATCGTTGTCTGGGTTTAGGGTTAGGGTTTAGGTTTTAGGGGTTTAGGGTTCAAGGTTTAGGGTTGAAGGTTCTGGAAAAGTAAGGTTTTTATAGGGCCACAGCCAACCGAGCAGCCGTCATCTCATTCCAGGGCTTAACGTCGACGACGGGGGCTTTCTCGGCCACAGCTTCCTTTCACTATATATATAGTATATATAAGCAACCGAAGCAACCGTTTGCTGTGTATAGGTTTGTGGAGTTCCGATTTAGGGCCTTCTTTTACTTGCAGGGTGATGGCTTAAATGATTCGGCCCGGGTACTGCACCGTCATCCACCACCGAGTTTGGTCCAGCCGGCTCCAGCGGCAGCTGCTTGTCGTCCTTTTTTGTGGGAGCTCTACTTCATTGTGTGGCTCTGGAGTTTGTTCTTCTTCTCACAAGTAAGGGTACACACACCCACAGGCCTCGGTCTTGGTGTTCGAATCGAAGGCTCCTTCTGCAAGCGGGGCAGCAGCATCCTCCTGGGGCTGGTGTTGTCGTCGGAATATGAAACTATGAATCTTTTAGGGCGGGTCGTTTGGGGTTCTCACATGATGCCATATAGCATTCTTAGATTTGGCCCCCCTAGCTGCCCTATAGCTCTTTGTACACATGTTGATTATATATACATATATATAAAAACACATGCAGATATGTGTAACAAAACATGTTGTTGAACTATGCAATGCAAGATTCTTTGGGTCGTGGACCACCATGTACCCAGAGCTCCCAGGCTTGCGGCTTCACCGTCTCCAAACCGTAAAGTTGCTCAGGTGGAACCTTTGGGTGTGGTGGTGCAAGGTGTTGCGGCGGTGGGTACGGGGGCTGGGTCGGCATCGCTTTGGCTTTTGGTGGGAGTGCTGGTTCTGGGACATTGGGCTCTGGTGGGCTTTGGGATGGCGGTGGTGCCTGGCCCAGTGGAGGGGGGGTGGGCGGAGGGCCTTTCCAAGGCGGCTGTTCTGGTGGTGGTGCCCACTTGCCCCACGACTCGTCTTCCTTCGAAGCTTTCGAAGGGGGCGGCTTCGCCAGCTCTGCCACCAGGTACTTGTTCGTCGCCATTTTCCCATGCCATTGCCCGTCGAGCGAAGCCCGGGCAAGCTGAGCGGCATCTGGCGAGTCCTTTGGTTTAGGGTTTGGGGGTTAGGGGTTTGGGGTTTATAGGGTTTAGGGTTTAGGGTTTATGTAGGGGTCGCAAGTAATTTTTCTCAAAACCAAGTTGCGAACTCTAAGAAGATCGAGCAGTGATCAGGCTTGCTCTGCTTCTTCTCCCAGTAACGCTCCCGCACCACTTGTATGTTCCGGCAATCCAGCACCCCAAGCTCCTCGATCGCCGCCCTGATCGCCTCGGCTCTCTCTCATGTAACTACATATATGTATGCCTGTCTATATGTGTACCAACCTCACCCTTTGTATATATGTGTAGATATAAGCATATATAATTAGACACAAAAGAAAAGTAATGAGTGTCAGATTGTGGCCAATAGACGTGTATTGAGTTTATCTATATCTACATATTGTGTACATATAAAGTATATATGTTAAACCCTAAACCCTAAACCCAAAGCTACTTTTCTTTCGAGTGGCCCACTTCGTCGCACTGTACGTGACATTCTTCACGTAGACACGGTAGCAGTCGACAGTAGCCATGGCCGCGAAGCAAAACTTGCTATATATGTGTTAGAACACCCAAAGTGAACAGCCTTTATTCTTTGTGGATAAAAATGTGCCTAGAGCCTAGCCCCGGCGCCGAAAGCCTGACACCCGAAACTCGGTAATGGCTTTGGGTTGTATGCTTTAAAAGTCCAGAGCATCTATGCGAAGCTATCTACAATCCAAACCTTCTACAAATACTGTGAGATAAGCCGCATCGGCACATGGTGGTGACATCGTGTCGAACACATCGTGTGTAGGAGATACTACGTCGCAAAACTAGAGTCTCTCCTGCTGTAAAGGAAACAGCGACCACGGCCACAAGTTTCGGCTCCAACATCATCTCGCAAAAAAGCCTCGATAAACCTCTTCAGCCGGCATTCTCTGCACTCAAGCAATTCCAACTCGAAAGTGTTAGACATTGGAGAATGTTTTTTTGGGGGCTCACAAGGAATCCGGGCTGTCGGTTTGCGGTTTAAGTTTGGGGAGTCGGGTTTGGGGTTTCGGGTTTTGGGGTTTATATAGGGTTTATGGGTTTAAAATTAGTTTTGGGTTTTAGGGCTTAGTGAGGGTTGAGGGTTTTTGTGAAATACTGCTTTAAAGGCAAGACACACTCGCAGGTAGATCTCGCAAGTAACACAAAGCTCCCCATCGCATGTAAAGCTGCACAAGGAAAATCTCGCAAGTAACACAAAGCTCCCCATCGCATGTAAAGGTGCACACAAGGAAAATCTCGCAAGTAATATACAAAGCTCCCCATCGCATGTAAAGGTGCACACAAGGAAAATCTCGCAAGTAATATACAAAGCTCCTCACATCGCATGTAAAAGGAAACACTCGCACAGGTAAAAAGCAGAACTCATCGCAAGTACATATACAAAAATCACCGTCGCAAGTAAACCTGCTTTGAGGCTTTAGGCTATTGGTGGTTTCGGGGTTACAAAGGCTTATATATACAGTATATGATAGGGATCAAATACATATATCACACAGAACAGGAAGCACTCAACCTCACACACACACACAAATGCAAGAAACATTTTTTCTCGCAGTCATTGCCCCTCTGCTGCCGGAAGGTTCACCCTTTTTGTGCTTCTCACTAAAAGGGCCAAAGATGCATTATGCTAAATGGCATTGTGGCAGATGTAGTGCTCTACATGTAAACGAAAGACATATAGAAACACACCGTGACTAGCACCCATGGGTTTTCTCAGATTTGTGGGAAAACAAACCACGTTTATATACAACATATATATGCTTGAAACTCAGATTGTTATATAGTCTACAAAGTTCAGAAAACCCAGGGTGCACATCACATCCCGCACTGAACACATTTTGGTTTTCAAACCCCCAGCGACTTCATGACGTCCTTTCGCAGCTTGTAGAGCTCCAAGAGCGGGATGCCCTGCTCGACGTAGGGAATCATCTTCTCGATCACCTCATGATGCTTCGGACAGCAACTGGAAATGATGCTCCTCAGCTTGCCGCCGTTATCGTAGTTGCGGATGTAGGATTTCTCAGAGTAGAACTCTACCTTGCAAGATCCGTACTTTTCGGCGGACAGCCATTTGTTAGACGGCGAAGTCGCCGCCGCCGGCTTCGGCTTCGCCGCCAGCTTCGCCACCTTCGTCTTCGCCGCCGACTTCGCCTTCGCTGTGGCTTTGGGCTTGGGGCTCTTCTCTTTCGGCTTGCCGGTGGCTTTGGGCTTCGAAGCACCCTTCTTTTTGGCCACAGCCACAGACACCGGCGGCATGAAAGCCATGGCATTTTTGAGGATGTCCAAGTCGCACTCATCCGTGGAAGAGATCACTTCCACATCCTTGGCCGGCTCAGCCCCGGCACCAGTCTTGATCTTTGCCTTTCCTGCCTTTTTGTTCTTTGCCTTTGTGGCCTTCTTCTTCAGGGTGCCCTTCTTCATAACGATCTTCTTCGGCTTGCTGCTCTTATGGATGTGCACAAACTTCTCCGCAAACTTCTTCGGCTCGCTGCTCTTCAAGGTGTCCGGAAACTTGGTCGGGCTGCTGTTCTTAAAGATTTCCGGCAACTCCGGGAACTCAGCATCCTGCAAAGGAGTAGGCTTCTCGTCACACCGAAAGGGAACAGGCTTCTCATCCTCCTTCACGGGAACAAGGGCCGTGCTGGGGGAATCAAGAGGCTTCGGGGCAAACTCCTGCACCTGCACCCTTTCCAGGCAAAGGTCAAGCTTCCTGATTGTATGTTTGCACAGACTTAGATAAAAAAGTTTGCAACACTTTTCTTTCTTCCGTCACACGAATTATATATATACAGCGAAAAAACACGAAAGACATATGTGCAGCCACGGCACACTTGATCCTCGTGCGACAGGGACCTGTAGACTTTCCGCTTGAAGCTCTCCTTCTGCTTCATCGCACGGAGGTGGCTAAGAAGAAGACGGATGGCGGTGTCCATCTTGTCCACAAGGTCCTCTGCCTTGTAGTCTTTGTGGCCTTCGAGCAGCAGGTTCTTTTGCTCGTGAAGGATCCAAAAGCTTCGGGTAACCCGCTGCGACAACAACTTCGTGTTCGGGGCGAGGCGAAGAAGGTCAAACAGCAGCCCAGCTGTCTTTGCCAACCACGGACCGTGGACGGCAGTGTGCCAAGTGTAGCTTATTGGCCCGCCCGGAGGGGGGCACAGTAAAGGCCACAGGTCCTTCGTCTTCTTGAACTCGAGAAAGCCCAACACCACCTTCGCCAGCTCCGTTGCTGTAATAAGCGGATCGGCAACCACTCGGTCCTTGGCATTTTTGCCCGTTGCAGCGGAAGCGCCCTCCGCCAGCTTGACCGAAGCTGCAGCTGCTAAGGAAGCCATGCTCGCAAGACTGTATATACTGTGTATGTATAGGATTTATGATTTCTCAAAAAAATGGAATGCATTTGTCTCTGTCTCCATCCAGCCTCGCACTTACCTCTGGGTCTCGTCTGGACCAAACACACAGCTGCAACGTCCGAAAATTTTTCTCACTCTCGGATCTCAGAAAAGTATATATATATATATATATATAAGTAGATCTCTCGCATGTAACCTACAAGAGTCTCGCACAGGTAAAGGTGGACTCCTCGCAGGTATAAACTATATTGTGATGACTCTCGCAAATGTACATGTACCGATTTCTCGCATGTAAAAAGCACACATCGCAAGCAATCCGCCGGCTCGACCCAGCACAGAATCAAACCGAGCTGCGATTTCAACATGGAAAACCATGGCTTAACAAGTATGCTTGCAACACAATTCTCATAATTTTATCTTCACACCTGACCATGCCGCACTGTACAGTCGCAGGAAAATCTCATGCAATCAACAAGCAGAACCATGATAAAAGAAACAAAACCAACCAAAATTAGCTTGCATTTCACTTCTTCAAATTCGGGAATGTGTAACCTAAAAACATGTATTTTGCAGTGTAAAAAAATTTACATTGCAGTGTAAATTTTTTACTATACAAAGTAAATTAATTTACACTTTTTTTTTACGTAAATTTTTTCGTAAATTTGAAGTGTAAACCAAGCTTTGTTTAGTAAATTGCTCGCCACCTAAAATTAGGTAAACAGCAGGGTCAGGGTACTGCACCCAGTCGCCTCTGCCTTGACCAGCTGGCGCCAGCCAGCTACTGCACAGCCCTGCTCTCTCTGCGGTGGGCCTGCACTTGCAACTGGCCTTCGGGTGCTGGGCTGCTCCCGTCGGAGGCCAGGTCCCTCACCTTGCATAGCCTCAAATCCACACTTTTAGCGCGCATGGCAAGCAATCGCCGGAGCTGTGCGGGGAGTCGCATTGAATTGCGCAGCAGGCCCGACCGTGGCGATCTCGATACCACGGTCGGGCCTGGCGACTCCAGCGGACTTCCGCCGGAGTGCGGTGCGATGCTTGGCACCAAGAGCCGATTTGCGGGGCATGTGCGAGATCATCCTGTGCAGGGACATCAGCGGCGGCGATGAAGTCCTCGTTGCGGGGCGGGGGGCGGCTTTCGCGCCGCTCCTTGGCCGTGCGGGGCTGAGCATGCGGGGCGGGGGGAGCAGGTGCGGGATCGGCGCAGCGTTTTTCTTGCTGCGTAAACTGCTTGGGCCAAACCGGCACTGGTGGCAGTGCGGGGTTGACAAAGTCAAGCGGTGGCTGTTGTGCGGGATCCGACATATCGGCCCAAGACTGAGTAGCGGGGCCGGCGGATGGTGCAGGTTGTGGGGCTGCGAAAAACTGGTCTCCCACTGGTGTCAAGTAGAATGCTCCAGGCGGGTATGCAGGCATTGCTTTCACAGGCACTGAGCTCTTGGCCTGTGGTGGCGGTGCTGGGGGATAGGTGCCGCGAGGGTCACAAAAGGCGGCGGGTGCGGGGGAAGGCTGAGCAACAGCAGGCTCAGGTGTGGCTGTGGCCGCAGGAGCAGCCTGCGGTGCTGGTGCGGAATCAGGCGTTGGCTGTGCGGGGGGGTCGGAAGGTGCAGAGCTGGCCGGGGGTTCCGGAATAGTTTTCAGGGGCTCGCGGGGCGTCTTGTTGCCTTTGCAGTGCGTCTCGATCTCGGCCAAGTAAGCGCCGTGCGTGAGGCAGGCGCTGAGCCTGAGGCTTTGCAGGGGTCCAAGGCGCTGTGCAGATTCCACCAACTCCTCGTTGGTGGCAGAGGCGAGTGCGACCCAGGCCGCGCCCAAGCCAGACATGATGCAAGAGCGGTGCAGGGCAAAGAAACAGAAGTGATAATGTCAGTCTGTTAAGTGACCTGATGCGTGCTTAAGTATGCGAAGCTGAGGTGGAGCAGAGCTGTCTGCAGTGCTGTGCCTTAAAGGCTCGGGTCACTAGCGGGGCTGGAGAGGAAATGTGTCCTTGGCCGAGAAGCTGTGCGACGAGCCTTGCGTAGCCCGCTGAGCCAAAGCACGGAAGGAATCCACCAAGTAGGCAAGCCAATGCTGAAAAATGCGAGGCAGGGCAAGGCAGGCAGGGAGCTGAGGCCGAGACCGTCGGGGCTCGAAGAGGAAGAAGTGCAGACCTGAGCAAGAAACGGAAAAGCAAAGGAGGCAGAGGCAAACAGGGCAGCTTGCCGAAACCAGGGCTAGGCGAAGCGATCGCGAAGCAGAAGACGAAGTAGGACCTGAATCCAGGCGGGCTGAGCGCAGCAAGAAAAAAGAGCAGGGCAGGCGGCTCCTGAAAGCAGCCAGCGGTGCTGAAAAAGGGGATGTCGCCCAGAGATTTGTTGACCTGAGGCAGGACATGGCGGTGCAGCCGCGACCCAAGCGAGGGTTTGCGAAACTGAGGCGGGGCGGCCCCGACCGATGAGCGGCAGGCCCGCGAGCCAAAAGGTTGATGCAGAAGTCGTGGAAGAAGTGCCTGGCAGACGCGAGAACTTTAGAGAAAAGCTGAGCTTAAGGCTGAAACCGACATGCAACAAGGATGCTGGCAGGAATGCTTTTGCGATGCAATGTAGAAACCACAAAAGCAGTGCTGTGCTAGGGCGCTGTGCGTGAAACAGTGCTGGCGGCACAGCAGTTGCGGCGCGGTGCGATTGCGTATGGGTGGAAAAAACCACCGGGTAGAAAATCTACCATGACGTCAGCGTCGCTGGGCTGTGCGTCGCGCAGAGAAAAAATCGGCACAGAAGAGATGCCGAGCTGAAGCAGGGGCCTGCGGTACCACAGGGCAGCGCAGGGCGGTGCGTTGCTGGTAAAATCGCAGAACAAAAAGAGATGCTCACGTTGCCGTATCTCCAACCACTGCTCCCAGAGAGTCTGGGAGCAGCAGTGCAGTGCCCGAACCTCTTCAGGTAGCGATGCAGAGCAGATGCGGTGCAGAATGCGGCGATCCAGTAGTGTATCCTCCTCCAAGGCAAGGTCCACGAAACTGGAGCTGTGCGATGCAGGAGATGCTGCGGCGTGGGCGGTGCGTTGCGAGGCAAGCCAAGCTTCAGCTCGGCGCGAGGCTGATGCTTCGGCTTTGGCACATGCCGCTGCCACCACGCTGCTGCGGAGACTGCTGGGCGTGCTAGCTAGACCAAACCGATGCAGTGCTGGGCGGGCTATCGTCGGCGCGCCAAACAGGAGCAGGTGCGTTGCGGAGCAGTTCCTGAGCGGAGTAACGGAGCCATTCGGACCCTGAGGACATGACAACAGAAGCGGGGCGGGACTTAAGCGAGGGTTGCAATCTCGGCTGGGGTGAAATTGTGCAGCTGGCTAAGAGCATTGCGTGCTTCTCTGCTTGCTGAAGATAGGCTGCGGAAAGAAGCGATGCAGAAGCAACTAAAGAAGTAACCCGCGACTCTGAATTGAAACCAGCAAACGCTTAGAGTCGAATCCGCCTGAAAGAAGACGCGGGGCGATGAAGACCAAAGTGCCAGGCGACGCCTGACGAGAATCAAGCGAGGCGGGGTATTGCTGATGGGGCAGGGCCTAGCTTGTTGATAGCGCCAACAGAAAACCTCGGGCTGGGTGCGATTGCGGAAGGCAACGCTGAGCAGAATGCGTCTGCAAGAAGGAGAGACGTCCCAAGAAGTGCAAAGATGCCGGTGCGAAGCGACGCAAAGCTGAGCGAGGCACTGGCAGTCAAAGAAGCAGAGGAAGCTGAGCAGGAAACCTGCTGAACACGCTGACTCAAGGCATGCAATCCAAGAAGCAGTGCTGGGCATAGCAAAAGACCCTGGGGAACGACGCCAAAGGGCCCAGCGAGCCACAACAAGCTGAGCATGTGTGGGCGGGTGCACAGCGGTGCTGGCAGAAGCGACTGCGGGCTCGGCTCGCGGCCGTTTGATCTGCCCTTGACGACCCATGGCGCGGAGCAGAGCGGAGCAAAAGAAGCCTAGCTCGCAAGAAAATAGCAAAAGTGAATGCATGCAAACTCAAGCTGTGTAGGAAGCTGCATGTAAAGCTGCAGGTAAAGCTAAGCAAGTGCAATGCATGAAAAAGCTAATCGGAAGCGATCCGGGTCGACAGCTTGAGCTAGCAGTGCGGCGCAGGGCGAAGCAATGCTTTCTGCTGCCATCTTACTAGCAATGAACTTAGCCGAGCGGGACAACATAGGAAAAGCATGTTTGGCGGGGTACTCGATGACCAATGCTTTCACGACTTTCTTTGAAAGGGGAAGCTTGCCCTTTAAGCGCGGAGCCACAAACTGGATGCCCGCCAAGGTGACCTCAAACTGCGACCGTGTCAAAGAGGCGAATAGAACGAGCCACTCGTCAAGTTCAGCAGCTGATGATGGAGCCCCGTCGTTCACAAGCAGAAAAATCTCAAACTTCTCGACCGCCCTTTGGTAGTGCTTGTACGTGTCACAAGATGGAGTTCACATGCAGTGGGTCGAGCCTCTGAGGCCGGAAATGGTGCATGCCCGAGCCCTCCCCCGGGCCCTGGTCACGGCAGCTACTGCCCCCGGCGTCTTGAAGCCCGATCGGCCGGCATGAGAGCAGACTGACACCACGAAAAAATGAAGCGCAGTCCACTTGCAATGCCGAGCGCCGCCCTCCGCCTCAAATAAAAATTCAAACCCCATGACGACGACCTCCCTTTGGTCATTGCGCTCGCACAAGGACGGTTATCTTGCAAAGCATAGAAAACTTGATCGTGCGCAGGAGGCCACTGGCAAACCAACTCGAGGCACTTTGTGACAGCCCTGGCTTTGCCTATGGTGATGTGATCAGCTGTCCGCCAACGGCCTGCTTGCAACTCGGTCCACCTAGACTCTTCAAACAAAGACCGGGGCAGTCTCGAAAAAGGACGCGTAAGCTTGATTAACTCCGCCGGTTTGCGAAAACCCCTCAACTCCCGGTCTTGTTCGGAAATGGCAAAACCCGGCTCTTCACCAGCCCACATCAGCGCTGCAAACTCCTCGCTGTCGGCCTGAGCCATGCAAATCCCAAAGCCCCCACAGTCGACATCATCGGCTCCCATGGCGTCCGTTGCGAACACCACGTTACTCACTGGGTCCGATGCCTGCAAAACCATAAAATCCACTGCCCTGGCCATGGCGATGAGCTCACGCCTCACCGACGGCCAAAGTCTCACAAACTGGCCCTCGCAAATGTCCAACATGTGGTAAACTGAAAATGGGATGGAATACACCAGTGCCCTGAGCAGCTCGACACATACGAACCGCGCACACGCCACCTCCAGAAAAGCGGCCTGCAACAGCCGAGCCTTCTTTCGAGGCAGCCTGAACTCACCCTTCTGCACATCAATCTCGTAACCTACCACTTTTGCGATCTCATCGCCCGATCGGCGATCGGGCACTCTGAAGCCTGCGGCCTCCATGTTATCAGCGATCTCTTCCATCAAGGGGGCTGTCAGCCTCGCACACTCCCCCACTCCTAGAACCAGTGTATCGTCCACATGCAAGTAGAGGCCCAACTGATCATCCCCCAGCAGCACCCGCACATGATCCTCCACGGCTTCGTTCAAAATCCTGACTCCTATGCGATCAGCTGAGGCACTCACCGACCAAGGAGCCAAGGGCGCACGAGGGCCCCGTGCAAAGAAGCCCGTCGGTCCCTCTCCAGAGCCTTGCCAAGCTTTGCACGTAGCGATCAAACACTGCGCAACAAGTCGGCACATACCTGGAGGATAGGTTTGCAGCCGTCTCGTAAGAAAGCGACCTTCACTGTCAAACCCCATTGAGCGTTCATGCCGATGATGCTGACTCTCACCGGGGCAGGCGCAATGAGCAAAGCTATTGAGATCCCGCACATTTCCCGCCAAGGTAGTCGGCTTTTTGGTGGGACACCGAAGAAGACCCCGTGCGCACCAGCAGCTCCCTGAACTCAGTCGTGGCGAAGATCGACGGGTAGGGCTGGTAGCCTGGGTCCTTCGGGTGCTCCCACAGAAAGCTTCCACCATACAGCGAGATGCGATCACACAAAGCCATGCTATGCTTGAACAACATATTTGCCTCCTCAACCCTGGCACGCTCATGAGGCAGCAGATCTGGCCTCCCCCAAAAACAATCACGAAAACGGACTGGTCTGATCCCTGCACTGTTTCTGGTGTGCCTGGCCCTGGAAACTGTGGAGCAAGGCGGGCCCAGCACCAACAGGTCCACGAAGCCTGACATCATGCCCAAAAGTTCATGTTGAGTGTCCTCTCGTGCAAGATCCCATCGGTAATCGGTAGCCAGGTCAACAGAGGCAACGAGCACTGTGAGCCCCGCTTCCTCCGCGAAGCGCTCGACAAAATGATGTATGTCTCCCGTCCGCCGCTCCCCTCCAAACAGATGCATTATCACAAACACTCGATGATGGGCGCGCCGGGCCTTGCGAATGGCATACCACCACTCATCCACAGAAAACCCTGCTTCGGCACGCCCTGAACCACGAGACTCAAAGCGCTCCCACCACTCAGCATCCGAACATCCGAATTGCACTTCAGGAAGCCTCTGTTCGATGACGTAGTTCTCCGCGACGCGACCTGAAGAGGGGGTTCGGGACAGGAGCTTGCTCGAAGACAAAGTCATGCCGATAATGCGCAAGTTTATGTTCATCAAGATGTGGACGGAGTGACTGCAGCCCATAGGTAATCGCATGTAACATGGACACACCCAATCCGACGCTGACAAATCATCCCGAAGACGCCGAGGCAGAAGAAGCTCCCAGACATCACCCGCCGGAATCGGTGGGACCGCCTGGTACGGGATCATCCACTCAGGCATCAGCACGCTTGTAAAGGCATTCGACTGATCACAAACTGCTGCCTTCAAGCCCGGCTTCTCGAGATGGGCCCTCGCTAGGGCGCCAGCCCCAGTCATTCCTAATCTTGACCGAGCCTCCATCCGATAGCAAATAATTGAACGAACAGCACATCAACAACTTACGCTGCGTGACTCCATCTTTCTTAGGTACACACGAAAATATTGCTTTGACTTCGGCAAAAGACTCCAAGACCACATGTTGCTAGGCAAATCCAATCTGTGAAAATATTTGCGGTACTCATCAAACGTGTTAGGTTCACCCGTGCCTGCAACAGAACTGGAACTCAGTTATCTTGGTTTAGTAAATTGCGTAAAGTGGACGCGTTGTCTGCCATTAACCGATAGGTTAGCACACGCACCATCTGCGAGCAATGGAAGCCAAAATCATGGTCCTGTGCCAGTCTGAGGTGGGCGGCCAATCTGAGCGGTGCAGTGGTCAATCGTGACCAGAAATTTTCTTGCCATTGCTGGCTTCAAAGTGCACTTGCGCCACGAGAGCAAGTTGTACATGCGTGGCTTTCTCATTGCTTCTAGCATGAACAGCCTCGCTCGCTGCGCATGCTCCGCGAATGCATTGCTACAGCGCCGCTAACGCTTTTGCAGATGCGCATTGCATGGACATGAGAGTCTGGATCAGTGCTCTGATTGATTTCTGTGCCAAAGACCCGCTGAAGAGGTGCAACAACAATGGTCGCAACTGCAAGACAGCTTGCAGCGGTATATCGGCTGTTTTGAAGCACTCGCACAGCTCGCACTGGCTCAGCTTCCAGCAACTGTTACGCAGCAAACAGATTCACTTTGTCTTGTCCACAGCGTCGGACAACACAATGCCGAATCCGACCTCAACAAGCTCTTCAGCACCGCGGAGCTTCTTAGGACCTTTCTTCGCCTTGCAGCCACTTGGACGCACTTGCACCGCGGCACCGCGTGCAGTTTGAAGTCGAACACCTAGCAGGTGAGAAAAACGTCCATCGCATTGCGTTACTCTGCACGGTCACTTGCTCAAGTGGCCGCAACAGCTTTTGGACGCTTAGCACGTAATGCTTAAATGATTGAAAAGAGTGACGCTTTCTCTCTTTGTCTCTCGTGGTGCGCTTCACGATGTCTTCTCAAGTTCTGCTTTGCCAGGTACATCCACCATCTCGCGCGGTGAGAGGGAATACAGCAGAGATGCTTGTCGTGAGTTTGTTGTTTTGGTCGACAGTGTTTTCGGTAAGTACTTGAGCTGCATCGTTTGGGAGTTTGTATGCTGCTTCAACAAGCCACCGGGCTTCGGCCCTCTGAGATGCTGGGGCTGCGAGAGCATGACATTATCAGACCCAGTGAGTTTGTGCCCCGCTATGTTCTTCGCCTCGGCACCAACGTGGGCACCAAGGTGGGGAGGGAACAGACCGCGTTCTTTGACCCCGACCAGGACCCGGTGCTTGCTATGTTGTTGTTTAGGCTGCTGCGCTCGACTCCGGAACAAGGGCAGCTGGCTGCGTGTGGTTATAATCACTATCGGAGGGTTCTCGCGCGTCATAGTGCGTGCTTGGGAGTGCGCTATTCTCCACATTCGTGCAGGGCCGGCTTCGCAACAGAGGCCATCATCAAGGGCGAGGCGCCCACACTCGTGCAGAGGCGCGGACGGTGGGCCTCGGAAGCGAGTTTCCTTGTGTACATTGACGTGGCAACAGCTTTGCAAGTGGAGGCTGAGTTTCACAGCCGTGCCCTGGATTCGGAGATTGACGCGGCCTCCCGCAACTTGTTGGTCTACTTCCCAAAGGGCTGCTTTGCGGGGGCGATCGATGGGACTCCCGGTCACCGTGGCGATCGCAGATGCTTCGGAGGACGAATCCTCGGAATACCAGCCGCCCGCCTCTTTGCAGCAAGTGAAGGCTCAGACGCGCCGGCGCACTATGACTCCACTGCCCAGGGCGAGTCAGGCCCGCCAAGGCGCTCGCCGCACACGGCTCGACGGCAGCTCCGTGCTCACCCCCGAGGTGCGAGCACAACTGCCAGTGGATGGTGGGGTTGGTGTTGCAACAGGCGCCGTTCGTGAGCTTCCTAAGCGGGGGGTTCAGCAAAAGAAGTCATTGTCCTGTTTCAGCTGGGTTTGGAAGTTCTTCCGCAAGGGAGTGGCCCGACTTCGTTTGATTGTTCTATGGGGAAGTCTGGCCTACGTGTTGGCGGCTGGACCCATGCGCGAGTTCCTGGCACCGGTGCAGAGTTTGCTTGTGTCCACTGCACAGGTGGGTGAGAGTGCGGCTGGGGCACTCTCGTCTATTCTGGATGGCGGCACGCAGCTGGTAACTGCGTCCACGAGTGTGATGCGAGCGGCTTCGGTTAACACTTTGAGCGTGGCACAGGCCGCCTGGGTTGGTGTGGACCTCGTCGGCATGAGTGCTACCAAAGTGGTTGGGCGAGTTTTGGGCGAAACCTCAGAGGCCATTGAGTTGTGGCTTTTCTCCAAGCAGGGACGTGAAGTCTTGCGGGACCCAGCTCATGACGCCCTTGTCTTCTGGCAAGGACTGCTGCAATCGCAGGCATTTCACCTGCCGGTGGTCGCCGCTGAGTCCGAGGCTTTAGTGGCTGCGGGCGACTACTGGACAGCTGCAGGGAGCGTCTCCTTCGCTCCCAATGGCCTGGTTGTCTTCGAGTTCCGAGTGCTCAGAATGCACTTTTCGCCTCGCTGGGCGAACCCTGTCTGGCAGGTGGGTGGCTGGAACGCGGCCGATGAGTATGATCAGATCCTCGTCATCGCCCGCGACTTCGCCGCCACGGTGCCGGCAGTCAACCACACGTGGGACTACTTTTTGGCCCACCCGCCCTCCTCAACTTCGTGGCCCGCTGTGGCCGGGCTCCTTCGCCGCTCGGGGGCTCTACTTACGAGCCCGTTTTGGCGCTGCTGGCGCTTCTTGGCTTCCATGTGGATGTATTATGGGACCTTGCACCCGCTGGCATTTGGAGGTCTGATGCTGGGGGCTTCGTGTTGTTGTTTCTGGGCACGCCGGTGTTTGTCTTCGGCGGCACTACCAACTGGAGGACATGCCAATTGGGCCAGGCTGGTGGAGCTGGTCTTGCTCATGCGAGGCTGGGTTTTAGTGCGTGGAGTTGTGCTTGCGCGACAGCTTTGCGGTTGAGTGGGGTTTCTACTCTTTTGGGCAGCTCTGCGCAGTCAGTACAGGCTTCTCTGTGAGGGGAGGCGAACCAGACTGCTTAGAAGAGCTGCTCTCGCCATCTGGTCCAAAATGACGTGGATGGCTTATCATATGCCAAATGTGCCAGGCGGGATCGCCTAACTGGATTTACTTTGCTGGCTCCTAGCAAAACAGCGTATTGCAAGGTTCTGAGTGCGGCCCTCTGCACTTCTGCATCCTGCAAGCAACGCATTGGGGCTGGGAACTCGCTGCTATTTCATGCGGTTTGTGGACTCGTGAGCATTATTGTTGAGTGAGCTGAGCGCACGGAGTTTAATGTGCAGTCCCCAAATGTCAGCATGAATTTTCCTTTGCTGCTGTAGGAGTTTCGTCGCAGACGGGGAGGGTAAACTTTTGTAGTCGTGCTTGCTTGTTTTGACTTCGAAGTGCGGCGGCCAAGTTTTCTCACGAGGCCCGCCCGCCCTCCCGGTTTCTACTCTTTTGGGCAGCTCTGCGCAGTCAGTACAGGCTTCTCTGTGAGGGGAGGCGAACCAGACTGCTTAGAAGAGCTGCTCTCGCCATCTGGTCCAAAATGACGTGGATGGCTTATCATATGCCAAATGTGCCAGGCGGGATCGCCTAACTGGATTTACTTTGCTGGCTCCTAGCAAAACAGCGTATTGCAAGGTTCTGAGTGAGGCGCTCTGCACTTCTGCATCCTGCAAGCAACGCATTGGGGCTGGGAACTCGCTGCTATTTCATGCGGTTTGTGGACTCGTGAGCATGAAGACCTTTCGACGTATGTCGAATGTCGTGGTGGAACTGACCGATTGGGCTCTCATCCTTACCATGCACGCTCCGTGGTCGAGGGGGAGCATTGATCCAACTGGCGTTGCATGTCGCTGCCACGGGCCGGGAAATGAGATTCCCGCAGGAGGGTTAGAATCTGGTTGGAATCTGGGCTGAAACTTGGGTTTTGAACCGAGTTGAACTGCGTTTGAACCTGAGTTGGCAGGTTTTCAATTCGCGCGGAAGTGCAATTTACAAAACCAGTCATTATTGCGTTTAAGCTTCCCAAAGCGATTTTATGAACATGTTTTCGCTTTTTAGCCTCTCAGGCAATTTTGTGTGGAATGTCCATGAATTTTAAGAGCGAGCCTCGAACGATTTCATGCAGTATTTGTTGTGTCTCTGAATTTTCATGCGTTTATTTTCTTCTTGTTTTAAAGCTCTCAAACGATTTTGTGTGGCCTCTGCTTTTGCATTGAAAAGGCTGTTCACGTTCTTTTCTGTTGATTTTCGCTCTGTTCAGGAGTTGAAAACGGTTTAGACATCAAAGGCGCAGAAAGTTTTTTGCAAAAAGCAGAAGAGTTGGAGAGACGTGCCTTCCATTTCATGTCTTCGATTCTGTTTTATGGCGGTTAAACCAAAGCGATTTTGTGGGTTTATATCCTTGCTTTTTTGAATCCTGTTCTTTTTGTTAATTTTTCTTTGCATGGGTTTGGAGTTGAAGGTTTTACGGTTTAGGCGGCCTCAAAGGCGGGAGTTTGCAATTTACAAAAGCGGAGGGGTTGGGGGGGGGCGCAGTCCCTCCCATTAAGCTTAAGAGCGGGTCCCGCTGAACGATTTTATGCGGCCTTTGTGTGAATTTTTCTTTCTGCTTCTTTTTTATTCGTTTTTAACCCCCTTAAGCGATTTCGTGTGGGCGTCTCCTTTCGTGTCGAAGACGGTCCTCCTTCAGGTCTCTTCTTGAGGCCTCCTTTAAGCCTTTCTTCAAACCAATCCTCTGGCCTTGAAGCCTTCCTGGGTTTAACCTGGGTTTGAACCTGGGTTTAACCTGGGTGCTTTAAACTTGGGTTCCAAACCTGGGTTAGAACCTGGGTCTCAAACCTGGGTTATAACCTGGGTTTAAACCTGGGTTTTTAAACCCGGGTTCCAAATCTGGGTTAGAACCTGGGTTTCAAACCTGGGTTGGGTTTTAGAACCTGGGTTTCAAACCTGGGTTCTAACCTGGGTTTAAACCTGGGTTTTTAAACCCGGGTTCCAAATCTGGGTTAGAACCTGGGTTTCAAGCCTGGGTTTGGAACCTGGGTTTAACCTGGGTTCAAACCTGGGTTTTAACCTGGGTTTAAACCTGGGTTTTTAAAACCGGGTTCCAAACCTGGGTTAGAACCTGGGTTTCAAACCTGGGTTTGGAACCTGGGTTTAACCTGAGTTTGAACCTGGGTTTTAACCTGGGTTAAACCTGGGTTCATTAAACCCGGGTTCCAAACCTGGGTTATAACCTGGGTTTCAAACCTGGGTTTTAACCTGGGTTTAAACCTGGGTTTAACCCGGGGTTGAACCCAGGTTCGAACCCAGGTTTAACCCAGGTTCAAACCCAGGTTCAAACCCAGGTTAAACCCAGGTTTCAAATCTGGGTTCCCTGTGTTGTTGTTGTTTTTCCCCCCGCCCCCGGGGGGAGGGAACCCAGGTTCAAACCTAGGTTCAAACCTGGGTTAAACCCCGGGGGGGGAGGGGACCAGCCTCCCAAAGGGGCGAAGTTTTACTGTCACTCCCGATGTCCTTGACGGCGGGTCACTTGCCAATCGTCACTTACGCCTCCGTACAGTCGATACTGGTGCTCTTTGGGGCCCCACCATCGGATGCCACCCGGCAGGTGCTTCGCGCCATTGGTTCACAGGAACCTCCATGGCTTCCGAGTTGCGACCGACTTCCAAGTGGCTGTGCGACTTGGCTCCTTTTGCGCTGCCTTATATGCGACACCCGCCATGCTGTCATTTGGAAAAACGAGGTTCCGGACACTTTCTGCCAGGCGATAGCCCTTGCGATGCCCACTGTGTGGGAAGCTGGGCTTTTGAGAGCAATGTGGTCACTCACCAGCCATCTTTTCTGTATGCACCTCGCCTCGGTGCTCATGGTGCTACTGCCCCTTGTCTGAACTGCCCTTTGTGCCCTTGCAAGACCCACCCTGTTGGGAAGCTGGGCTGGGCCGCGCGGGCTGCGTGTCGTTCTTGCATCGGTGTACATGGCTATGTGGTGCTGTTGCCCTGCCGGTCACGCGTTGCAGGGCAGTTTATGTGTGTTTGGCTGCCCTTGCCAGTGTCGATGTCGCCATGCAGCCTCTTGCGATCTGGCCCTGCTTGGCTCGTCTCTCGATTCTTGGCTCTGCTTCCATTGCCCTTGCGAGGCCCACTCTGGTGGGAAGCTGGGCTTGAGAAAGCAACTTGCTTGTGCACCTGCCGTCTTGCTTGGCATGCACCTTGTCTCCGTGGGTTGTGGAGGCGCTGCCCCTGCGGCCATGCTTGCTCCTGTGCCCTAGCGAGCCTTTCTCTCGGGGAGCCGGGCAGGATGTGTGCGGCGTTATACTAGTTCATGCTATGGGGAGGCACTGTGTGGCCGGCGAAGTCTGCAAGTCGCAGCCTGTTTCACCATGGTGTGCATAGTCTTTTTCTCGTATCACCGTTGCCTGGTCGTCCCCGAAGGCTCGAACCCAATTTGGGGGGAGGCCCATGCTATCGCAGGTGGCCTGCCGCTGCATTAAGGAGCCGTGTAGCCGCGCGTGCGCGTCACTGCCAACAGGCCCAGGGGAAACCACGAGAAGCGGTCCCGTTCCCCTGGTGAGCGCGGCTGTGAGCCGCTGATGCGCTGCCTCCCTCCCAGAGAGGGCTGGGTTTGCAGTTTGTGGTTTTTCCCTCCTCCATACGAAGGGATTCATGCGTGTGCCATTGCGCAACTCAGTGTAACTGGGAAGCGGGGCATCTGAGCGGGGTAGTCATGCACTCATGCACTAGCATGTCTTCAGTAAGACGTCGTGCAAAGTTTCGCTGGCCCCTGCTCATCAAAGCTGTCCGGCTCGTCCGGCGGAGTGTTGCATGACGGGAGGGCGGCAAGTGATGGATAGTACCGTCGCAATGTGGAATACGCAGCGGACCAGCCAGACGTGCTGGGTCGGTCACGTTCGGGATCAGCCCAGGCCATGTCAGCCTGCTGAGTTTTCAGCAACCGTCAGCCCAGGAAGTCCCCCCGTGCGCCCACGGCCTGCGCAGTGGCTTTCAGCGCAAGTACAAGCTCCCGAGACAGCAGAGGTAGAACCAGCCGGGGAGCGACGCCGCCAGGATGGCAGCCCCGTCCTTTTGTAGATTGATTCCCCTGGACCGCCAGATGCGGCCCTGCAATGCGTGTGCATGGAGCAAGGCGGAGTAAACTCGCTTCGGGGGCCGTTCGGACCCCTGGAAGGGCCGAAGTTTATGAAACACTAGCGTGGTCGTGGCCGTGTCGGCGATTTCCAGCCCCGCAATCTGGAAATTGACTCCAACTTTAAAAATGAACAGAGTTCCGAATCGGATTCAAGTTCTGCAGGTTGAATCCGAGCTTGTCAAGAACCAGTCGAATCTGGCCTCGAAACAATGATTTTAGCAAACTTGACATTCTTGTGTTTGCGACTTTGCTGGAAGCAGCAATGCCACAGAGATTTCACAAAAATGAAACCAAAAGCGAGTCTTTGCTGGAAGATCGTTTTTGTGAACGCAGGCATTGTACAAAATTTTTCCGGCAAGAAGTGCAGGCCTCTGAGTTGAGCAAGTTTTGGAACTGTCTGCAACACTCGGCAAAGAAAACAATTTCAGGAACCACTGGCACGATTGTTCTTTTCATTGGTGTAGTCTTTTGTGCTTATGATACAGTTTGGTTGCACTGTGAAAGAATCTTTCAGCGATGTTGAAGTGATCGAGCATTAGTTTTTATGCCGATGCCGACAGTTTGTTTCGTAAGAAATGCGAGCGACAACAAGCAAGTCCCGCACATTGAAATGGGGTTTGTTGGGGTGAAGCGAGGTGTTTCGTGGGTTGGCTATGTTGTTGGCGAAGCCGCCTTGAAATGGAACGGTGTCTTCGACCTGCAGTGTGGTGGCCAGCGATTCCTTAGTCATTGTTCCAAACATGCCGAACCCGCGAGTTTTCTTCGATGTGGAAATCGGAGGGCGCCGACATCTTATTCAATGTGACGGTATGGTGTTCCAGTCATTGACAATTTCTGGCAGCAGTCACCCGGGAGTATCGTGATAATTAAGGCCCGGCCGGACGCATCGAGATGGAGCTGTTCGCGGAGCTGATGCAAAGCATGTCGTGTGCGGAAGATTCCATGAGAAACAAGTATCCGTTGGAGGACACGGTTCCGAAAACGGCAGAAAATTTTCGGGCCTTGTGCACTGGCGAGAAGGCGTGATTCGTCATCGCAGCGAGGAAGAGCCGAGCATGTGACTTCGAACAGGGCAAAGGACGCTCGGGCAAGCCTTTGCACTACAAAGGTAGCGCGCAGCGGGCCCAGATTTTGGCAGATGCAGATGACCCCTCCCGAGCGGAATGGGGTAGCTGAGGTTTCACCGCGTGATTCCAGACTTCATGTGCTGTGCTCTCAGTTCTCTGATGACACTTGCCCATTGCAAACGAGTGTATCCGTGGTGCTGAGGCCAGGGAGGTGACTTCACGAAAGGGAACGGTACTGGTGGAGAGTCTTGGCCTTTGCTTTCCAAAGCCTGTCGTCGTGCAATGATTGGCCGGAAATGCTTCGCTAGTTTGATTTTCTGAGGTCGATTTACGGAGAGAAGTTTCGCTTTGGACCAAGTTGGCAGCATCATGCGATTGTTGTGGCTCCCTGTTGGACCCCGGTGTCGGGACGGCTGTGGAGTCGATGCGATCGTTGTTTGGAAGAGAACTGCAGTTGCGCCCAAGTTGTGTTCTGTTCGAAGTGCTGGTCGTGCTGGTGACTTCAGCGGGCTTCTGCCGGTTGTCCCGTGTTCAACCCGGAAACAAGTCCCTTTGCAAAGCATCCTCCATCTTCAAGCACTGTTTTTCGAGAGGGATTCAGAAGTTGTGCGCGCCAAGACAATGCTTCCACACGTTCGGCATGAGTGCTATTGGTTCCATGCATGTTTCTTGAGTCTTGTCCGAGATGTCCCAAAGCAAGAGATGTGGCAAGGCCGAACGGAATTGCAAATGTCGCCGTGTAGACATTTGCAAAAATGTTGAAGGCATACTTCTCCTCTAGACGCGATCTGTTACGGACCATTTTTGCGCAACACTACACTGGAAGTGACCCGGAATCCCTCCTCCTCATCCTGCTGCTCCTCTTGCCTCCTCTTCCCGCATTGCCAAAACAGTCCCCAACCTCCTCTCTTTGACTCCCCGAAGCTCCACCGTCGTGTAGTCGTGGTGATGCGCTTGGTTGTGAATCCAATCCGTCAGAGTTTTGACTTTGCCTGCATAAACACATGTCATCGTCATTGCATGTGTATGTGTGCATGTAGGTATATACATACATATATAGTTATGCTCCTTTTATGTTTTTGTGCAGCTACGCGAGAATTATGTGTATGTTTACATATACATACATAAATACATATTATACCTATATACACATACATGAATGTATATACACATGCATTCATGCAAATCATCCCAGCCCCGGCCGGAACCCCCGAACTGTCCTGACTGTGTCGTTAATGCGTAGCCTTTGCTCAGTATCTAGGCACCCGTTTTCCCACGACGAACCCGGAACTTCACGGTGATTGTTGGAGGAGTTTTAAACATTTATCCCTCCCAACAGGAGAACGAGGAATTCGTAGGACAGCTGTACCGGAGATGAGCGAAGTGTTGAATGACACTATTCCCTGCACATGCTCTTCCCTTTGATTGAGCCGGGCCCTTCATGACAGACTGAAGCTTAACAGGCTCCTTTGACTTTCGGAAGTGTGCACAAGCTTTTAAGCATGCCTCTTTTTGCGATGGTGTTTGCATGTTGGCTTGCTTCAACAAAGCCGTTATACTACTGACTACTGTTGGGCCCGTCGCAAAGTCACGAATCTCAATACTGCTAACGAAGATAGAAGACTTCTGGGAAAGTTCTGCCAGGAATCTTCCATGTGGTATTGAGTATTCAGCATGCCACTCAGTGAAGATGCCCTGCATTTTCTTGCCAGTCATCTTCAACGTACAGTGTGAGTTGATTTGTTGTCTCTTGTGGGGCCGATGGAAAACTGAGGGTAAGAACATTGACTGCTTTCGGTCTTGTTTGCCTGCTTTAAGGGCTTTCTCGGCTCTGTTTGCACGCTGTAAAGCCGTTTGCAGATTAGTGGCATGGGTTTGTTTTCAACATCGCTTTGCGTGCTCCCTCTTCTCAAGCAAAGCCGTGAGCCGTGCAAGAGCCGTTCAACTCACATCTGAGAAACAGCTTTTCTTTTACCTTGAGGTTGAGATTGTTGAAACGCAGCTCAGAGTTCTTCGGTATCGCCGTCATGAAGTTTGACTTCCAACCTTCCAGTATCACTTTGATCTCCAGGAGGGGGCAAGACACCAGGGTTCAAGTTGGCATGTGTGTGTATCCGTACACGCGTGAGGGGGACTCGGCAGCTACCTCAATGATTCGTGCACTATGTCAAGACTGACTGCACTAGGAACGGCTGCCAAGTCCCGGGCATGTTGTAACTTCGGGAAGCACGGCCTTTACAGCTGCATTGCTGTGTTGCCGTTTTGTATGTCGGGTTTCGTCAAATTCTCCTCAGACGAATATGTTGATCCACACATCAAACTCTTAGCGCACAGATGCGATATGCTGCAACACTGCTTTTGCGCGTACCGTGGATACATCTTCGCAGGCTTGGCAGCAGAGTAGCAGATGCCAAGTTCATGAGGTGATGAGAATTTCAAACACAAGCACACTGGACCTGGCATTCTGTCCATGGCAAACGCAGGGTCGAGGTCTTACAATTGAAGATAGCTGCGACAGCGAGATCGCACATGTCGCAGCTCGAGACTCATGCAAGGCCTCACACCAACGGATCGCAGTTCTTTTTGTGCACGACGGCGAGCTGCTCAGAGTTCAGTTTATAAGTACCTTGGTGGATTTATTTCGAGGCCACGCCACACTTGAATGGCAAACACGTAGTCTTCGGCAAGGCAGGAGCGGCGAGCGTGAGAGTGCGCGGGAGCGGGAGTTGGCGAGGGACCCGCTATGCAAACGTCCCAGCGGTCGGATGTCTTTTTGTTCAACTTTTCTTGATCTTGTTAGCTTCGTTTTGGTTGGGGGTGTGAGGGAGGGAAAGCATAAGATGAATTCGCACAGAAACAGAAAGAAAGCAAGAAAGAGAAAGAGAGAGAGAGAGAGAGAGAGAAAGACAGGACAACAGGAAGAAAGACAGAACGACAGAAGAACATAATGAGAAACAGTTAGACCGAAACAAGGAAGGAAACCAAGGCACAAAATGCATCCAACACCATCCAAACACGAGTAGCCATCCTAAGTACTGCATATCATCTTCGTATCACCCATCCGAACACAAATTATCATGCTAAGGATGCTAAGGATTGCCCAGAACCTTATAACTGCCACATCAAACCGTCCAAACGCAATGTGTCGTACTAAGTACTGCCTGTAATCCTTGACCTCCTGTGCAACCCACACCATCCAGGCAAGAATGATCATGCCTGGTATTGCCTATAATCCTCTTACTATCCGAGATTTTCCGACTAAACACAACTAGTCATGCCAAGTGTTACCTCCATTCTTTTTTCTGCTGCCCTAACCGTCCAAACACAGGTGGTCCTACCAAGTTCTGCTTATTCTCCCTAAACGCCACGTATAGTCATACTAAGCACCCCTTTTTCTATACATCCAAACACGAATAACCATGCTAAGTATTGCCTAGAACCTTCGTTTCATCCGTCCGAAAACAAATCATCAGGCTAAGCATTGCCCATATTCTTTTCACCACCAAACCGTCCAAACGCAAATGGTCATGGTAAATCCCTCAACTCCTATGCAGCCTACAAAATCAAAACACGAATATACCTCTTTGCCTCTGAAATTGACTCCTGGAAGGGAGAGATAGCTTCAGAATTTGGGGGTGGCTAGACCTGCAGGATTTGGAAAGAGCTAGAGCCCCTAAACTGTTTAGCTATCTAACCTAGACACCACATTCGAAAGTCGAGTCGAGCTGCTAGTTTCAGAAAGTGCAGAACCCTGCTTCAAACATCGACCCTGAACAACACATTCCCTATTTAGGGACTCGTACAGAAGATGCCCCTAGCTTAGGGAAATCCTTCAGTCGGGTTTCGCTCGAGAAGCAAGGGGATTCTCTTGAGTATGAGGTTTCTTGAATCCCGTAAACCGGAAAATGGACACAACACGACCGACAAACTGCACCAGCAAGAATCTCCTGCAGACGAGGACGAACGTCGCGAACATCACGTGACGTGCCGAAGACCCACACCTCCGTACGAAGAAAGCAAAAGACTACCAATCAATCAAACCGAGACAACAAACCAATTCTTGCTCCAATGAAAGAGCACATAATAGTTCGAGATCGGGCACCAACAGCTGTTGCTTGCGCTCGATTCCCGCTTTCGATCTCCTGCTGCAAATTGCCGAGTACCTAGCTGCTTGGAATCGACTGGACCTCACCATCGGATTGACAGTCGGGAATCGGTGCCGCAGACATGCGCGATGCACCCCAAATTGTGCACGGCACTGTCGGGGGAGCACTGTATCGGAAACTGGACTGTGGCGGTGTGGCGCGAGCACGACTGCGAACTTTGGAGAACGCCGAAGCTTCTCAGAAAAGGCGGAATTCGAGGCCAAGCGGGCCCACGAAGAGTGTTCCCATCTAGCGATCTTACGGACTCTGGCAGGTGGTTGAGGGCATGGACGTTGTGCCTTGCTGAGACAGAGGAATGGCTCACAGGTCGGAGGCAGAGTCTCTTGGTCTGAGGTGCGGCTTGTTGAGAAAGAGGGGACTGGTTCTGGCAAGACTCTACCTCAGACCCGCTCTGTGACGTGGCACGCAGATGCGGCTCTTGCTGTCTCCAATGCTGCGCACAGGACTCGGCGACCGGTTGTGATTGAGGCCTGCAGCATCGTGAATGTCTGTACGAGTCTGATGCAACGCATGCTCCAGTGAGGATTGCGGAGAGCTGGGAGGCTCGAGAATCCGGTTGCAGATTGGGCGGCTTGTTGCAATGTACTGCAAAGGTGGCGGCGCTCGCGACCGAGAACGCAGTCCCCGGCGATGATCTTGAGAGCACTGGTTCCACAAAGCCCAGTAGCACATGCCCAGCCTGTCGCACGCAGCTCCGGAGAGGCTGCGAAGGCATTGGACTGCGTTGAGTTTTGACCAGTGGGCTGGCGGCACACCATTATTTGGATGCTAGCCCCGTCCATGTATGTCGGAAGGCAGTAATTCAAAGTCAACAGCACGCAGCCTTCACACTGCGTTAGGAAGAAAAGGGTTTGAGCCAGTTTGAGCATGATCAGTGGCTTTCCAGTGTTTGACTTGACACTTGCGAACACACCGAATTGGAAATGAGGTTACTTGGGCCTTACTTTGACTATCGCGCATCACGCCCTCTCGACGGGACTTCAAGACGGTACCTTCGGCAGTATTGACTCGCATGCCGCATGTGCACGATACTAGACCGTAGACCGCAGCATATGCTCGATTCTAGACTGCAGACTACCGCATGTGCACGATTAACAGACTGTAACTGCCGTACGTGCACGATTCTGCATTGTAGACTGCTGCAGGCTGTTGTTGTGAAAACGGCGATATGAGCTTCGGACTTGATTACAGTTCCTGCGGCAAAAATCCCGCTTGCATTCTTCCTCAAGCTTTTGGCATAGCTCGTTCCATGTCAACTGAGGCCGTGGAACAGCATGGCTTCCGTCTGCATGACAATATTGCAAGTCCGTGTTGTGTAGGATCAAGTTCGGGAAGGGTCAACTTCTTCAACTTTGCAGCTTTCTGTAAAGCTTTTGGGGGCATACACCCGCCGCGGCAATACCGCGATGGCAAACAATCGCGGCTCGTCGGTGGCGACGCCCTTGGCAGGTCGCAGAGAACCGCCGAGCCCAAGTCTTTCTGTGCTGTCTGCTGTTCGCAGGAGTCGGAGCCTTGGCCGCCGCCTTTGCCCTGGACAGGAAGCCCGAGCCCGGGGGCACGTCATCGTTTCAAAATAGTGCCATTCCAGCATCGCGCGACACTCCGATTCGGTTCCCGGCGCCATCTCGCAGGTTTCGCTTGATAAACGATGCGAGACTTGGCATGAACCTCCTCCCCACCTTGATTGCTCTCCGGAGGCGTGTCTCGACTGCACACAGCTCAAGCGAGTTTACAACAAGGGCCTCGTGAAGAAGGGCTGAAGGGCTAGCAATACGCATAAACGTGAGCCAAGGCCTACGGTTGAGCAGCAGCATGCTCAGTTCCGAACAAGACTGGCATGTGGCAAAACTTTGTGGTGTTGAGGCTTTGAGTGTCGGAGTTCAGGTCATTCCTTAGCAGATGTGCCCAGCCGGCCTGATTTTGATCTCGGTAGTCGGCGTTGTTGGTTTGTGCAGTTTTCTTGTCCAGGTGGCTGGAGTCTGTCAGACGTTTCGGCAGTGAGACGTTCATTGTCTTCGAGCATCGTAGGATGACTTTCCAGGCCTAGGGAGCCTGCAGAGCCGACAGTCTGTCGGATGCACCCCAAGCAGCCTGAGGATGTGGACAGGGTGTCCAATCAGATGGCACATCTGCTACGGCAGGAGGGCTTTCAACCTGGGCAGGCGACGGCATGATGAAAGCTTTATGTGGCTGTTGCAAGTTTGCAGCTTCCCCTTTCACTTTCCGGCTGGGGCGTTGCTCCATGGTATGAGCCTTGCATGCTGCAAGTTTTGTTGACATGCTGCAAGCTCCGCGACCTCCCCGCAAGTCTGAACTTTGTAAGCATTCTCGGGAGGTTTCAGGGTTATGGGGTCATGATAAACTCTACAAGCACGACATACTTGTGGAAGCTCGAGCTGCACATTGGGTCGAAGGGACGAACAGCCGATAGCCGTTCACAGGAGGCAACACGCAATGTGCCAATTAGAACGATATCCCCTGATTCAGGCCCTGGCGCTCATGATGGAGAACAAGCCGGAGTACGTCTGTTGGTGGTTGGCCATGGTGGCTAGCCCGGTCTATTTGAGAGTTGGATGATTTTCACGAGCACGGGACAAGGGTCACAGCGCCACATTCTGAGACAAATGAGGCGAAAATTGGGGTCAAGGCAGGTCGCTCCGTGCCGAGTTCTGGACTGGCTTGTGTAGGACTCTTGGGCAGGTGGCCCTTTTGAACTACAACCTGACAGGCACCAAAAGCATTCTGCAGCTTTCCGGCTTTGTGAATTATGGTAGGCCCACCCTTCCGCCGGCTCCTGGCTCAGGTCGTGGTTTAGCTCATTGCCTTTGTTCCGCCGTGCAGGACTGCGGGTAAAGTCGGGGATGAGAGGGCTTCCCGGGGCGGGTTCCGTTGTTATAGCGGGGCCCGGCCCGGCCCGGCCCGGCCCCGTAAAGTTCTGATTTGCTGAGCTTCTCATGTGTCATGTTTCGATTGAGGACTGCCTCGGAGTGGTGTTCGACGGTGAGTGTGAGGCGCCAGAAGCATTGTCTGCGACATGCTGAAGTGCTGAGCATTACCAGAGAGTCTGTCCACCAAGCTCTACTCGAAAACCTGGCATGGTGCAGGCATGCCCTGTTTAGATCGTAAGCGTCGTAAACCGTAAGCTTGCAGGCCAATCTTCACACTATTGATGCCGCCTTGCACGAGCACAGCTTGAAGCTCTTCTGCTGGGGAGGCGCCGAATAGTCCTGTGCTGCGCTTTGCAGTCTCAGTTTAGCAGAATCCCAAGTGACCGACAAGCGCCAAGCTTGCTTTTTTGTGCGCCCTCAACTTCCCGACTGTTCGTGCTATGCCCACGATATTGGCAATGCTCATTGGGCCCGACGCAGTTGCTTCAAGTTTCTTCGAGTGATCAGGCAGGAGGCGCTGCAGGATTCCAGGACGAAATGCTTCCTCATGCACGTCTGCCTGCGTTCACGTAGTACTCGTGTCTGCTGCCGTCATTGCGCTTCTCTCTGGAAGCACTTCGAAAGTGTTTCCTCGGCTTCAGTCTGACAGAGGTTTAGCAAATCCAAGCACAACGAATGTCTCCGCCCTTGCTAGATCCTGTGTCGATTTTCTTCCTCGTCTCAGCGGAACGAATTTGTTTTCGACTAAACCATGCCAAACGTCGTCGAAGCTCATCATGGTCTTGGAGGAGCGACATGAAGTCGTTAAGGACAATGAGCGAAGGAGGCAAAAAGCAATACAGTAGCATTCATACAGAACGGAGAAGCGAAGCGAACTCAAGTTGACAGAAGTGTTTCGAGTCTGTGTCTTTGTCTCTGTCCGAGACATGCTGTTCGTTTGAAACGGCGACCGGGCCTGTCTCTTGACTTCAGCATCTCATCCGTACCGTTTGGAGTTTCAGGCAAGAACAATATTGACATGTTGGAGAGTAGCTTCGCGAGCTTTGCAAACTCTGGCTATTCACAGCGGCATAGACTCTTTCGAAACAGCTGTCAGAAAGGAAGCACTGCCGTGTTTGCGTTTCTTGATCTGTGTGATACTATGCAGTTGGCAGTTGGCAGGCCACCGAACACAGCTGCATCGTGCTTGTCAACTCATGATAGTTTCTTGGAGCATGTGTGGGAATGTTTCGGAAACATTCGGTGCTATGATCAGCTTCCTGTCCTACTTGTATGACAGTGCGGAGCAGTGCTTGTAACTTGAGAATGTCAGATGTTTCAGGGTTAGCTCCCCAACAGCATTTTGCGCGGATTCATGTGTCTAGTCTTCTAATGGCTGTGTTCTTGCATCTTTGTGCAGATCTGACACCCGGTCTATGCTTGTACGGTCTTCTTGTGACGTCCTTGACTGGAGAACCGTCCTCCAAGGTGTCTATAACAGAAAAGACTGCATTGACTCTACGTCACCTTTTGGTTTTGGCGATGCGGCAACGCTGTCGGCTCTGGTGGGCGTGTGAGGTCAACCTCGGCGAAGCTTTCAATCTCCAGTCCTGGCTGTTGACTACGACCAGCTGCTGGGATTTCCCTACTCAGGCGAGGCTTTCAACTCGCTGAAGTGTTCCCAGCCGTGTTCCATCGGCAGGAGACGGATTTGCTGAGCTTAGACGAGGTGGCGGTCGCAGTTGTGACAACCAAGCAATCAGCCTTTGCATTTTGATTATCATTGCTTGCATGCTTGTTGTTGGCCTCTTCTGTTATTGCATGTTTCTTGCTCTTAATATTCCTCTTGTTCTGCATCTTCGTCGCATGATTTCTGTCTGCTGGGTGTCGCCTGGCATAATGCGGAGCTATGCGGTGATTGCATTGTCAACAAATGATGATGCT
The DNA here is from genome assembly GCA_905221615.1 of Symbiodinium sp. CCMP2592. Classification (NCBI taxonomy): domain Eukaryota; class Dinophyceae; order Suessiales; family Symbiodiniaceae; genus Symbiodinium; species Symbiodinium sp. CCMP2592. The sequence goes on along the minus strand of CAJNDT010002391.1, from coordinate 125,430 downwards.
GCTTCGCTAGTTTGTGCTTGTACCGTGCGGAGATGTGAGTATCATGGTTCGAGTATGTTGGTTTCTATGAGCTGTCCAGACATGAATGTCAAAGGCATGACACATATGATCCAGCTGTAGCTTGAGTAGCAGCATGGACAGCAACAGCAAAGTTGAATCAGCAAAGCATGTAGAGCAGTGACAAAAGCAGATCTTGATAGTTGGTATGTTTGTAGCGCCATGTGCTTGATATTTCTGCTGTTCGATGGTTACTTTTGATGAAGAAGATGATGATGAGGATGATGCTCTCGGGCAGGGTGGGTGGGGTCTCAAACTCGGACAGATTGCTGTTACTGTGGGTGTTCGGCACCCATTTCATGAAAGCCAGCCCAATCATAATCTGTGGTCGCCCGTACAAGTGAAGTTTTCCACAGTGCCCCGGCCTGCTGCTTGTCCTTCATTGCAGGCATCAAGTTCAACGATGTGTTTGGTTATATCTATACAAGTGGCACGACGGGCCTGCCCAAGGCCAGGCCCAGGCACGCGCCTTGTAGACTGGGCGTAGCGATGAGAACAATGACAAGCAGGCAGCGAAGATCATGCACTCCAAGATGTACAGCCTCAGCGGCATCTGTGGCATCCTGGGCCTTGGTCCAGGCAAGGAAGCGGACAGGAGAACCCTCCGGAGTACTGGCATTTTTCTCGTTTGTGCAGGTGACAGGCTCTACACATGCTTACCTCTCTACCACAGTGCGGGTGGCGGGTTAGGCACGATGTCGTGCCTCGTGCCCGTTTCTCGGATTCCGATATGTTACAGACAGGTTGCTGCTGATGCTAGGTTCGTCCGTTTGTGCGGAGTGCGAGGTCAGGTGCGACGCTGGTCTTGGCACGGAAGTTTAGCGCCAGTCGCACCTCGGCAGAAGCGGAGGCATCTCGATGTCATTTCTTGCAAGTTCTGGTGCTGAGGCTTCTGGACAGAAATTTCAGAGCAGGGCTGCACAGCCTTTCAGTACATCGGACCGTTAGCGATCATGAACAGTTATGACGCTGTTCTTCCATCGTTCTTCATTGGCTTCGCTTCTCCGGAGGAGAGCTTGGACGCTATCTCGTCAACTATGCCAGGCGCGTCGGTGAATAACTCTTCATCGGAATCTTGACTGTCAAGGATGCAAATCCCTCGAGATGTTCGCTGTGCACTGTTGCTTCTAAGTGTGGCCTTTTTGTCAACTGTTCCAGCTTGCCAGGGAGCATCCGGAGGTGACCCAGATCCCACACAAGCTCAAAGGTGCCGTGGGGAATGGACTCAGGCAGCGGCCTCGCTGTGTCGCCAGCGCCATCGCATGATACCTGTACGAAGGCCGGAAGTCTGGGACGAGTTTCAAGACAAGTTCAACATTCCGGTCGTGACTGAGTTCCTTGTGCTTCTAGCAAGTTGTTTTCGCAAAAATAGTACCCGTTGTTGCTGCAGAAGGCGTTCAACACAGCCTCAAAGATCTTAGGTTCTACGGCGCGACAGAAGGCAATGCTGCCCTGCTGAACTATTGCAGGAGAGCCTGCATGGTAGTAGCTTGGAAGCGCCAGCCGAGTGAAACGCGCGCACGCGCGCGTGGCAGGAAGACCGACTTGGCCTCACGCGGAGCCATCGGGAAAGGAGGCTTCTTCTTCGACAAGGTGCGACCTTGGCTTAAGCTGGGCTTAAGCAGCATGCTTGAGGGAGGCTGCGCATGGCTGCGCTTTTCTGTGTGTCAGGTCCTGAAGCTCAGGATTGTTAAGTTTGATGTCGATGCCGAGACTCCCATCCGCGGGACTAATGGCTTCTGCTTCTTGGATGCCTTTTCTTCTGCGACAGCACTGGCGGGATTGCTGAAGCGTCTTTGCTGAGGCATCGAAACGGCACCGGGCGAAGCAGGTGGAATCCCGAGATGTTGCAAAGCAAACAATAGCAGACAAGCATCCTGCATCGCACGGAAAACCAGTCAATCGGTTCTTGGCCAAGGCGAGCTGGTCTGTCCGATCGACGAAAGTCACCCCACGAGGAGGTGCCTCCGTCAATATGATCTGCATCCTATCATCCCAAGTCATGCCGCTGCTATGGCTTTGCACAAGGAAAGTCTATCGAAATGACTTGTGCTCGATCTGCTTGCCCTCTAGATTTGACGCAAATGTGCACACGGCACTTGTGAGTGTCACTGTAGTTCCATTTTACAGCAGCTGGTTGTTACTATTATGTGTAGAAGCAGTTGAGGACAAACACATCGAGGATTCCGCATGTTTCGTCGGCGACTGTTTGAACACTTGCAGATGTTTCATGTCGTTACATTCCATACGCCTGTTGTGGAAGCATGACCTTTGGACGACTGGCCGGGTATCTGAATTCCGAACCCCTTCCTAGCAACATGCCGGGTCAGAAACTTTATTCCGAACCCCACAGCATTGTGCGATATCCTGCATCAAGAAGCGACGTGAGTTGTGCGAGGGACTGCATCAGTCATGTCAGTGAGCTTGCTACATGTCCATAAGAGACTGACAATTCACATGAACTATATTTGACTGTCGACCTTTTCATAGTTTTATCGATTTATGTTTGTGCCGTTGTAAGAATGTGGAAATCAGAATTTGCTGCGTAGCGTTTCGAGACATTGACATTGCTTATGCTAGAATCGTCTAGAATCTCAACGCCGGGAAACTGTTCGTGGACTATTTATTCTGGTTGCGACAGACCTGTGCATCTGCCAAATCTGGCACAGGTTTGAAGGCTACACGGATCCCAAAGCCACCGAGAAGAAGGCGCGACGACTGGCGGGATCACAGCTTGAAGTGCCAGCTGTCTTTCGCAAGAGGGTCAAGGACACTTTCCGGTAAGTATCTTGCTCAAGCCAAAGCTGCGCGGCGCGCGCGCGCGGCGCTCCCTGGTGGCACCTCCTAGCAAGTTAGCCTTTTGCAGTCACATCACGTCCGGGAGCCATGGACGGGCAAGTCCTGAGCTTTCCATCGATGCTGCTGATCAGCTCCGTCGAGCCCCTAATTTCTGCGTTTCAGCAATGGATGTGAAGTTGTGATGCAGTGTCAAGGCAGTTTCAAACCTTGTCGCAAGGCCCCACTGATCTATCTGAAGTTCTTGCGGGCTTTATATCTGCATGCGCGGCGCCGTGTGTCACCTGCTTTCGCCGATGGCTTGGGGAGTCCTGCTCGCACTTGTGTGGAGGGCAGCCGAAATTTCCGTGGCACCTGTCACCTGCAAAGGCAGCGGGACATGAGCAAACTCCAAGGCACCTCATCAAGTTCATCGGGGCAAGCCTTTTCACAGTGGGCCACGGCATGCAGTGCTTGCACAAGCAGAGTGCAGCGGCTCGGCGAGCAAAGAGCCTCAGCTTATCTGAGCTGCATTCGCATGCTATGCTCCCTTTTGAGGAGATCACGGACTGGGGTTACATCCTGGCATGCACCCCGTGCCTGATGCTTGGCGCCAGAAGCTCCTGTGATAGGCAAAGCCATGATGAGGCTTACGCTTCTAATTATCACATGTTTTCGCAGTCTGGTCGGTCGTGTTCTGTCACGACAGTCCAGCTTCAAGGAACATAGCATTCGGTGGGGCCTTTCTCGGACGGCCTTGTCCACTGTCACTTCTTGCATCAGGGCCGCCCGACTGCAGACATTTCTTGACGAAGTGGGCTGTCTTGCCAAGTGCCCAAATCCAACCCAAGCTGTGCAGCTTGGGGGGGCGGGCCCATGGAGGTTCGGGTGGCACTTTTCCCTGCTTGGATTGAGGGGCTCGGAGCGTCGAACTCTTGCTGGATCTCCCCGATGACGAAAACGGAGGGGGGAAGAGATGGCGGGAGGGAACGTTTGCGTTCGGCCGGAGTGCACCCCAGGCCATCCACTCACTCATATTTCTTGAGAGCCGTACTATGTGTGTCAGCGTGCTTAGACCTGTCTGGGGCCGGACTTCAGTCCTCTCTTGTCATCCACCAAAGCATCTGCTCAAACTAGGCCCTTGCTCCCGTTGCTACGCAACACTGTCACATTGCCTATCTCTTATGGGGGCACCAGAGATATGCATGACAGCCTTCGGCAGACCAAGTCATGTTGCAGGAAAACTGCCAGGGAAACCCACGCGAGCGGAGCAGCCACGAAGCAGACAGGTTGGCTCAAGGAGGCCTTCAGCTGTCCTTAAAGGAACAGGGCTGTCGGTGATTGCAAAAGGAGCGCCCCCCCCCCCCACACATCTGCACTTCAACGCAGCGCTTTTGCAGGGGTTTCGGGTTGCTGTGTCTCGCGGCATTGTCGATCGTGCGAACCTTGCAACGGCGACCTGTTGCAAGGTTGATAGTTTGAGACGCAGTCGTCCGCATCGGAAGGCTGTCTTGTTCGAGAAGGAAACTCTGTGTCCTCAAGTTTTACCCTGCACCCGGTCAGTCGCCCGTACAGGAAGGCTTTGCATCTCGCGGCATTAGTGAGCTCGCACCAGTGATGGCACATGCAGGGAATCTCGCATCCTGGTGCACATCTCAAGCCTTGTAGCAGAAATATCATCCTTGCTATCCACTCTCATCCTCACCATCACCGTCACTCTTACTCATTACTCCTTGCTGCAGGTATCACACTCAAGCTGTCTGCAGACGATACCAAGCTAAATGTTCCTAGTGGCAGGCCATACGCTGTACTGCTCTAAGCCTCAGACAGGCTTGAGGCAGCTAAGCTTGGATCAAGGTGATTGGAGTTTTGGAGAGGGACTTCATCTTGCCATCTCCCTGGCATTCCGATGCGTGAAGCCGTCTGGGTGGCTCAGGTTGTTGTTGCACGTGGCCTACCTTCCGCTGCTTCTGCGGGCGTTCTTAAGTGGAGCACCAAAGCTTCTGCCAGGGATTGGCGTGGTAGCCGCCCGTCGGAAGCAGATTTCTGCGCTGAGCCTTTTAAGCGGCGGTTTTGGGCGCCCGCCTCCGCAGGCCGCCTCGCTCCTGACATGGCTCGGCTCGGTTGCGACGCTTTTGGATCGGAGCATCCTGGCAGCTTCACCGCTGCTGCCACTGCCGGTCTATGCCATGCTCACCAGCTGCAGCTTCGGCTTGGGCAACTCCCTGAAGCTGCAGAAACTGCTGGAGGTGCTTCTGCGAGCGCCAGCGCGAGCGCCGAGAGCGAGAGCCGGTGTCCTGTTGCGAAAGCTTCGGAAGGCGCAGGAGCCGGTGCATCAGGCCTTCGTGGGGCAAGTCCTCAAGGCGAGCGGAGCCCAGCTCTGTCCCAGTCCCCCCCGTCCTGCTGATCGCGCCAGGTCCTTGCTTCCACGCTTCTCATCACTGGCAACTCCTTGGGCCTGGGCTGGCACAACGTCCGTGTGCGCAGGACCGTAGTCCTTCCGGGGGCCGCCTCCTTTCGGGGGGCGCATGGCAGGTCTCTCTCTCTCTCTCTCTGTCTCGCGCTCGCTCTGTGTCTGCTTTGCTTTGCTTTCAGACACTGCTGGGGCCTCTCGGTCCTGATGGCCGCCTCCCTGCGCGCGCTGGCTGCGACCGGGAAGCCCGGGAAGCCCAGCGAGGTTGGGTGCACGGGCAGGGACAAAGGCCCCCCTGTTTCTGTCATTCCACTCCTCGTGAAAGGCGCCCCGGCTGAGTTCTGAAGGAAGGGCTGAGCGGTGCTGAGCAGTGTCCATTGTCGACGCGAGTGCCACGAGGCATTTGTACAGTCGCCTCGGTAAGCTGCCAAGCATGCGCCGAAGCCTTGCAAGGGCTCTGCTTCAGAAATGTCGGGGTGTTTGCAACAACGTGACCGAGCCACTTTTGAAGATGATTTTGAATCAAGCTGGCTTAAGATGTTTGGCATGTCGTTTCATGCCACATTTACAGATTGACCTGCTAGATTTCGGGGTCAGCGTGAAACACGCGTGTTAAATTAAAGAGCTGAATGCGGCCAGATCTGTGCGCATGCTCACCCTTGTTTTGGGAACTGCATGGGGTCAGCCACCTGAGCAAGACCAAAGCTAGTGCCTTGCTTAAGAGCAACCTGCATTTCGGCTCCGATTGAGGAAACGGCAGGAGGTGATTAAATTGCTGCCTCCCAGGTGCTGCAACCTCTGTTTGCAGAGCAAGACGAATGTACAGAAATCAAGCTAGCTTGCGACGCTGATTGTGTGTAGGTTGTGCAGTGCATTGCATGCCTGCGGGCATCGAGGGGCACTTGTCCGAAGACAAGAAGATGTTGGCAGTATGTTGCAGCGAGCATTCAAAGCTTCATTCAAGGTCAAGTTGGTGCAGTTGTTGTGGATTTTGGGACGAGAGTGAAGAGACCTGGAGTGGAGAGCGGTGGGGTTTTGACACCGGTGAGGCCTCAATGCAGAGTCATGGCTGATGCAGTCCCAATATTCAACTGGATAGCACATGGCCTATAGTCTCGATTCAGAGTGCAAGTTCACGCAACGGTTGACCCCTCTCGAGTGTGCAGGCCTGGAGTGTTTGCCGGACATGTTGAGACTTTGACTTCAGCGCAGCTCTGTGACAAAGAAGCCACAGCTGCAAGAGGTTTAGCCGAACACAATCACGGAACTTCGAATGGGTCTGGCTTCTTTTGCATCTCGCTGCAGCCAGAGATTTGGCAAAGTCTAGACAAAGCATTGCTATGCAGCTGCTGTGCGCGCAAAAGTTCTACGTCCTGACGTCGGATACTCGTCACACAAACCTTTACTGTTGAGCGCTGCCATACAGAGAAAGGCCGTCGTCCAATGAGATCTTCCCAAGTTGCGAGACGAGAGTAGTGCCTTGCACAGGTGCTGCGCGATGTCTTTACCAAAGGTGATGCCTGGTTTCGCACGGGCGACCTTCTTTCGAAGGACTGACAACGTGGCTTTGCGCAAGCGGAGGCAGAGGCACTCGTGATGCGTGGAGGATTCCAGCGGACTCTGGTATTTCGTGGACCGAATTGGTGACACCTTCAGGCTGGAGCTGCCAAGTGGTATTCTCCGGTATAACGAGGGATACTCCGCATTTCTCAGAGCTGCCCACGGAGCGAGGACGCCGCAATTACTGTGTTCAAATTGGCATGCAATTCAGGCAGAGAGGCTGTAGCAACGCACACAAACCTCTTGCAGGTGGAAGGGCGAGCCGCTTGGCAAGCACAGCCTTAGAACTGCCCTGTGATCGGCGCTTCTAGCCTCATGTCTTTCTCAGGAACGTGAGCACCATGGAGGTGTCGCAGGTCCTGTCCAGCTTCCCCGGCGTGGAGGAAGCCAACGTCTACGGTGTGCAGGCGCTCCGGCCATGGTAATTACAGTGATGTACAGTGTAGCTGTAGGACTGTAGGGATGTGTAGAGCATGGGGTGCTTAAATGTGCTTTTGTGGCTTGCGCTGGTCCTCTGGAACCAAGCTGGAGGCTGCAGGAGATCGCGTAGGTGAGGTGATTGCGGCATGCAGCCCGGTGGTGGGCATCTGCCATGGGCATCGGCTTGCGTTGTCTTGGGCCACCCTTCGGGCTGTGGCAGCGGTGCCATGCATCGTACGGTTTGCTGGTCCCAGGGGAGCTTCGTTGCTTTCCTTACGGAGGAAGAGTGCCATGTGGTGGATGCACAATCTGCTATTGGGAAGACCTCGGAGCCCTCCCTTGTAAAGAAATACACTCTGCCAGAGCCTGCGATGCGAGCGAAGAGGCCAAGGGTTCAAGAGCCCAGCCAGTTGGAGAGCATTGTTGAGCACCGGAAGGAGGCGTTCGCAGCGGCAGCATGGTCGCCTTGGGGTGTCAGAGGTCCCTTGTTGGCGATCCTTGATTCCGTCGGGAGGCTCTTTGTCACTGCTCCCTGCAGCGGTGACATGGGGTCCATCACGGAGGCAACTGATCTCAAAGACTCAGCATTGGTTGACCTGAGTGAAGATTTTGAACGTGCAACGCGGACGGAGTCCCGGGCGTCCATTCTTGACTTGTGTTTCTGGCCTTCTCCAATATGTGTCGACGGCAAGAAGCAGGCTGCTGCACTGCTCTGTGCTTGCAGAGGCTCGTCCGTGGTGATTTGGAAGCTGGGTCCCAAGTTCGATGGCCCACATCGGCTGGGAAGGTTCGCACTAGAGCCATCAGTGGAGATCACGGCTGTTGCCGCATCTTCAATATGGAAATCCTTGGATGGAAGCTTGCTCAGTCTGTTGGCCATGGCCACAAGCACAGGTCAGGTTCATATACGCCGGATCTCTGTTTCGGACGGCTCAGAGCTATCCGTAAGTGCGCCTCTCTGCGAAACTCCCGTTTTTGACGTGGGCCTTGGAAGTATTGGGCAACTCGCCGTTCTGACCGATATCTCCGATGAAATCGAGGTGTTCCTTGCAGTGGGGCGTGGGGTTCATGTCTCTGCCGCGGTTCTACACTGCAGCAAGAAAGGAGACTTGAAGCAAGTGTTGGCCTACACAGCCAGCGCGCCGTGCCACGCAGTTCCAGTTGTTTCGGTCTTGTGCTGTGCAGGTGGAATTCTTAGCCAGGCTGACTCAAGATATCGAAATGCAAACATACTCTCCATGGACTCTTCGGGGCAGGGCGTTCTCTGGCAACTTCCTTGCGAGACGGAAGGAGGAACGTGCGGAACATTAGACCCCAACAAACTTTGCAGCCTCGTCCCTGGAAGCTGGCAGAGTTGGCTGACGACGGTGGAGCAGAAGGCTTTACGACTGGACGCACGCATGGTTCGAGCCGCAGCACGTGAACGAGAAGCACGTCGGGGTAGCTCGCTTTTCTGTGGGCTTGCCATGTCGCCTTCTCATTGCCTGCTGGCGATGCAGTCCGTGATTGTATCCGAAAGGACAACTCAACAACGCATGGCAAGCTCCTTGCTGATTACTCCCGTGGGGAGCCCACTGCATTCCTTCAACGCGATTCTGCGAAGTCTCGTCCAGGCTGTGCATCAGAGCCAGGTCTCTTTCTTTTATTGCAGTCTCTGGGATGTCGCGGAGTCATGGCAGATACAGACGCAGAGGAAATTCATTGATTTTCCTTTTAAGTCCCGAAAGGAGACAATGGGCCGGAATGAGAATTGCCTGGAACGGTGTCTCGAGTGGATCTGGGACCTGGCTGAGATGTTCACAAGGGTTGCAGAGGCTGCAGAAGCAGATGCTGCTGAGCTTGCGTTGGGTTCTCTGGGTTTTGCTCGGAGCTCCGCCTCGAAGCAAGCGGCAATCAGAGACTTTGTGCCCAAGAGCCTGGCGGAGCGGAGGCTCCAAACGAGCGCCGAGTCGCTGCAGTCGCTGTGCCTCCGCAATGTGGATCGCCTCCTGCATCTCTGCAAAGGCACCCCCCCTGACCTGGTCTCTGTCAAGCAGCTGCAGAATGCCTGCCTGGAGTTCGCGCGCTTCGTCACCGCGCCACGTGGCCGGAGCGAGAAAGACACGAAGTCGGATGCCCAAGCGGCCTCTTGGAAAGGCCCGCTGCTGTCCCTGACGCGAGAGTATTGGAAATGCAAACTGGCTAAGGCGGCTAAGTCCAAGGCTTCGACACCTTTGGGTTCGGCCGAGCAGCTACTGGCATTTCTCTCGAATCCAGACCAGGCCCAGGCCCCTGGGCCTCAGAAGTGCAGGATGTGCCAGCAAGCCGCTCTCATTGACCCCTTACTTGTGGAAGTTTCTTGCGGTGCACATTCTGTGCCACTTTGTCAAGAAAATCTGCGTCCATTGCTGGCGGAGCCTCACATCCTCTGCGGCTTCTGCAGCCGATACACAGAACTGACCACCACATCTGGACGTTTTCGCGTTTGTGCGTGGTGTGCCGCCCCAACGTAGCCAAAAAGTGTTCGGCCCTGTGCTAGCAGTTCAAGCACCAAGCACAGGTTCGGGTTTAAGGTCTTGGCTCGGAGTTTTTGGATCTTGGTCCGCCCAGCGCATTGCCGAAGTGTGAGTCCGCAGGTCACCTGTCAGGGTCGAAGAAGAACAGGCTCCAGGGGCGGTTTTGACACGGCGAGGAGGGTTACCAACTTAATAGAGCTCCGTGCAACATGCCGAATGTTTGACCCTAAAACTACCCCTGAGGGCGTGTGGGAAGGTGGGGAGACCACGCCAGGTTCCGGGCGAGTCGGATGGCCGTGCCTGCATGGCTGCCTTGAACTGCCCAGAGGAGCCGCATGTGACGAATCCTGCACAGCCTGGTTTTTCTTTCGCCCGTGCAAGGAGCTCCAGAGCAGAGAGAAGCTGGATGCTGTGCAGGCCCTTTGTGAGAAGGCGCAAGCTAGAGCTCATTGCTCTATTTGCTCTGCAGCTCGTGGCCCGTACAGTTCTTTTTGATTGGGTGCAGGAGTTGCCCGGCTACGCACGGCCACTTTTCTTGCGCTTCTTGCCGTCAATGGAAGTTACCGGCACCTTCAAGCACCAGAAGGCGGACGAAAGCTTGCGATCCGCATGAACGCACTCGATCGTCTTTCTGCAAGGTCCACTTGAGAAACGAGGGCATCGACCTAACGAAGGCATGGCAGGGGAAGGGGGGGGAGCCGGGCAGCTGAGCTTCACAGCAGATAGATGGCTCGGTGGGGGGGGCAGGTCCAAGACCCGATCTACGTCCTGCACCCCGCCTCGAAGCGCTACGAGCGCCTGGACGCCGCAATGCTCCAGGAGCTCCAGCACCGAGCAAAGCTGCAACTTGACTCGACAGTCTTGGTGATGGGCCGAGGGCCGAGGGGGGGCTTCGGGCTCTGACATTTTGAGGTAATGACGGGAGCACAAGGCTCGCTTCGTTGCCGCATCTCGTTCGGCCTTCACTTTTCGACTGCCAGGCCTTCCTCGAAGCTTGGATCCCTGCTTGGGGGATCCTTCGCTGAGCAATTCGCGTTGGACAAAAAGGGGCGCGGTGGAGACACAGAAGCACGCGAAGCGGAGAACAACAGAGGTGCAGAAGAAATCAGAAGAGTGAAGCAGTTCCACCCTTGGCTCCCCAAGCAGAATTTCGAACCGCGAACGATGTTATTCCGATGATCTGGACCTGCGCACTGGGTCAGTGTGGCGGGCAGGGCGCGCTCGCGCTTCAGGGAGTGGGATCTCTTGCTGCAACCTTGCGCAATCATTCAGCATAAGAGGTACGGGGGCATGCAAGCAGCATCTGATGCAGCAGATTATGTTGCCAGAACATGGCCCGGCAGACTAGACTCGCTCTCACTCATTCTTCATCCTACATTGGGACGTGAGCTCCGAATGCAATCCACGTGTTTTCGGATTGCTTGGCTACTTTGCTTTTCCATCGGCTCTAGCAGAGGGGGCTTTCTGCCGTCTCCTCCGACTCGAATGCAGCGATGTTGACGACCCAGGGGGACTGTACATGTCATGACGTCACCACATTGCACGGCACCGATGTGGCCAACGCTCCCGTCAGGCCTGGGCTGGGCGACCCCGGCCTTCAGGCAATGGGGAGAGAGAGAGAGAGAGAGAGAGAAAACACGGCATGCCACTCCCTTCCGTATGTTGACGGCAAGCTCGGAAGAAGGATCTCGGCAAAACTGGCCCATGCATGATTGCTGAAACACAACATGATGGCTCTGCAGTCTCGGACAGGGCAGCAACATCTCGCAGAGCGCAGGCCCCGGGGAACCAGCGGAAAATACTCGGTAGGGCACTTGGCAGAAGCCGCGGGCAAGGGCCGAAGGGCCCAGCAGGAGCTGAAGGGACGCGGAGGTTTTCTAGAACGTCGCCTACCAGTAGCTTTCAATGCGAGCCTAGCTCAGACATGCTCAGACATTCTGCAGGCAAGCAGAGATTGTACGGTGCGTTGCTGGACGACCAACTGAGCCACGATGCCGAAGCAGCAAGGTGGATTGGAGTCTGTGGCAGATAAGAACCGCGAGCCACACGTCATAGGTGGGATGCGTGGCTTCCGTCTTGTTGCGACAGGCTTTCAATGTCCAAGCGTCGTCGGCGCGTAAATGGCTCGGGCCTGAGAGGCTGAAGGGAAGCTGCATCATTGCATCATGTTCATGCTTGGGCCGCACGCATGTGGTGAACCAATGAACAAGCCAACATCTCATACATCTATTCCCGCCAACGCTTTTCTGCTTCTTTGGTTTGATGCAGCCAACAGCTCGGATCTGGGGCGAACCGACATCTGATCTGGGCCTTCTCTCAGCTGCCGAGGTGCGCCACTCCTGCTGGCACTGCTGCTGCCGCAGCTGCCTCGTGGTCTTTGCGGCAAAAAAAGCGCTGACATCCTGGCTCCAAGGTGGGCGGTTTTCGTGCTCTGCTTTGCGATGGCATGAGCCTCAAGCTGGGCCGTCACGTGCCGCACCGTGCCAGACCGTGGACCTCCGATTTGTTAGTTCATAAGGCCGGTTTCATCTTCCACTACGCCATGCCGCTGACTGCAACGTCAGCTTGCCAAGTCTAAGTGTTCCTTCGTGACGAGACATGCCTGAGCTTCGCATCGGGTGCGCTCAAGGCTCGCGGAACTCCTCGTGGTGGCAGTGTCCGGTCGCTCAGTCGTGACCAGCGCAGATGCACTTTGGGCTCCCGGCTCCCGTTGCGACGGCGACTGAGGTGTCTGCAGCGGGTCCTCTGGGCTTGGCGCTTGTGGAAGCGAGGCAGAAAGGGAAAAGCGGCCTTGAGCAACTCCAGCGTACAATTCAGCAGTGACGCGCTGAGTTCAGCGGTTTGCTGGGACTTCCTGTGCCCTGCAGGTGCAGCAGAAGGGCGGCTTGGCCCGCAAGCTCATACAATGCATCGCTTGGCTGCCAAAGAGGGCAGGTGTTTGAACTCTGAACTTGCAATGTGTGTCGCACTTGCTGTTCGGTTTGGTGTTGCTTTGTCAGAAGACGGCATGGGAAGCTGCGAAGAGGTTCTACCCTGCCTACATTGCAGTTGCCACGCTTCTCGCGGCGGTGGTCGGTTGGGTGCCAGCCTCGGAGAGCTTTTTCGAAAGCTCAGGTTCTTCATGTCAGTGAGAAGCCAACTTCTACGTCGGTCCATGAGGTTTGTTCAGCAGCCTTGTCCCCAAAGTTTCGCGTTGCAGTGCTTGCTCTCGGCTCAAAAGGGGCTGAGCCTCCCCACTCCCAGTCATGGGGAAGAAGGGCAAGTGGCTCGGCTTGATTTCACTTTCAGCCGAGAAAGGCCTCAAGGGCGGGACTCCTTGAGCCAGGGTTCCGCGTGCTTGTAGTCGCGTAGCCTGCTCGTACCGCTCCAGCTGACTTCAGGAAGAAGAAGGCGGCAGCGCCAGAGCCGGTAGAGGAAATCCCGGCCGACCTCAAGGAGCAACCATGCTTGCGTCCGGCGTGCCCTTCAAACTCCAAACGCGAGACGCGCTAGCCACCTCAGAGCCCTCTGTGGCCTCTTTCCGCCAGGAGCTGACGATCCCGAATCTCCGAGATCGAATCGATGCCTTCCAGTATCGTCTCAGCAAGGCTCGTTGCTATCTGCAATATCTGCAAGGGAAGGCTTCGCAGTTTGAATCTTCTCTGAGGCGGCAAAGGACAGAAATTACATGCAGCTGGAGAAAGAGCCTGGCCTGGAGCAAGTTGTAGCTGCTAGATGCTAGATGACAGATTTCCTGCATTGTTTATCGCTTGGAGATGTTTGGAGTATTCAGCGCAGTTGCGAGTATGCTTCCTGCAGCAGCTTGGAGTGTTACTTCGTGACGGCTTCGCAATTTCCGCGATCCAAGGACATGGTGAACAGGTCGGCAGGGCAGACGAGCAATGCACACTAGACATGTACAGATGCATTCGGTTGGTTCAGAGCGACTCAAGCAGCTAGACATATGCCGCGATCTACCGCTTCTAACCGCCACTTGCATGATTGGAGGTTCTACGAGATCACCAAGTCAGAGGTCAAACAGGTGGAGGCCGAACTACTAAACATGGATCGCATCTGGTCTGCAAGCTTGCGCAATTTGCGTTCTGAGTTGGGCAAGTGCTTGGACTTGCACTGTTCAAGTGTCGACGTGATGAGGAAAGATGGAGATCTTGGAACGTGATTTCCGAGTCCACATCAAAGTCCACGAGCAAAAGGCCAGAGCCCTGTTGTAGAACTGACGGACTTGCCACCACAATGTGAAAAGGTGCAAAACCTGGAGTACGAACACAAGGAAGCCAAGAGGCAGGTGGGTGAGAATGGTGACATGGACCTCCAAAAAGCGTGCCACAGCCGCAAGACTTGACTCATAGGCACTATAGGGCACCAAGGGTGCGACTGCGGGCTGTAACTTCCCCAAATGCCCAAACTGAAGCTCAAGGCGCGACCTGCACTCGGAGCAGCTCCTCGACATGAACAAGGCAGCGTGCAGAGGGTGTCGGTTGGCCGCTTGCTGGTCGAGGGCTAGGTTGGAGTCCTGGCTTGGTTCGGTTCAATTCCATGTCCATGTATCGCTCCATCTATTTGAGGTCAGGGGTTGCCTCATTGTTCTAGTGCTCTCTCGCTGTCATTTCGACGGCTTGCCAGCCCATTGCAGGGTCTGCCCCATCAGTCGGTTTAGTCTGGGGTGTAAAAATTGTCAGACCTCATGTTGTTGAAGGCAGGCAGCATACCACCTCTCTTACTTGTCATTTTTCTCAGGAAATTTTAGCGGTCACGTTGTGATTCATCATTCTGTGGCGTGAGGTGTACTGCCAGCACGCCACCACTCCTTCGCGCGGGCTAGACATGTGGGTAAGGGAGAGAGCGAAGGAGAGAACACGAGTGTGGAGGTAGGGTCCCATCCCGAAGCCAGCAAGGGAAGAACAAAGTGGAGCGATGAAGTATAAGCCATATCAGAGTCCTTCAGGAGAAGCTGGAGCTGAAACGGGACATCCGGGAAACCCAGCTGGAGAACGAGGACGAGGCGAGCCTTTCAACCGTCGAAAGCAGGCGCCAAGAGGTCAGGCGAAGGCAAGCAATCGTTATTTGTGAGATTCGGGCGGAAGCTGCCGTTCATGCCTTTTTTTTGCGTAGTGGGGTTCCTTGGGCCGCCTGACTTCTGCTGGTCTTTTCTCGGGTCTGCCTGCTGCAGCCGGTCGCAGCCCAAAATACGTTCACTGTGACAGGTGGAGTCGGTGTTGTAGCTTTCACAAATTCTGACGAGCAAGTGCCGCGTGCCGGATCGCGGATAGTGTGGCGAATGTGAGGTGAAGATGATGCTGCAGGCCGGTGCTTCTTTTGCCTCCCTCACTCTGCTAGGCTACCAGGTCGAAGTGTCTTCACGTGGCCAGGGCTTCGCGAAGAGACTTCAGAATCTTCGCGACACCTTCGAGCAGAACCATCTTTCCCTTCAGGTTCGCAGCCGAAGCTGTGTCACGTTGGCCGACTGATGCGTTCGATGCATGCGCTTTTCTGAGGCTCAGTACGAGGAGCAGGTGGAGCAGCTGAAGATTGATTTAGAGCTCCGGCGCAAGGCCATCCTGGGGGGGACGTTTGGGGCTTGCCTGTTAAGCTGTGGAAGAGCTTGGAGTGAAGCGCTAGCGCCAGGTGGAGATCCACGAGATCGAGGAGCGCAAAAATCAGTCGAGACCCCATGCAAGATCTTCGGAATCAGAGAAGCCCGAGTTGGCTCACGGTGTCGCCCCGAGGCATATCAACGAGCTTCTCTTCAATCACCAGGAGGCTTTCGATGAGATCAAGGTGCCCGGCAAACGAACCTGGGGGGCTGTGCTGGTTTTGCAACCATCAGCTGCATGGAGGCCTACTACAACGACATCACCCATGACAACCTGCAACTAATAAAGTCTTTGAAGGCTGCTCGGGCGTGCGGGAAGCTCATGCTCTCCATTCTTTACCAAGCACAGCATCCAGGACGAAATCTTCGAGATGAAGGAAAAGGCCCTGTTCTCGGATTGTGGCATGCGGATGCCTGGGGAAGAAGAAAGCGCGTCCGGGCCAGGAGAAGACCAACAAGAAGAAGATGGACTTGCTCCGGCAGGCCGGCACGCGGCATGACGATGTAGAGAGGCATTAGGGCTCGGAACTTCTTGAATTTCCGAGGAGAACCGGGACCTCACCCGGCCCCTGGAGGCGCAGCGATCTTCGTTTACGTAGACTGTCGCCTTGTATGCACATACATAGTCTAGTGTATCAACATGTGAGGGAGAGCGGCCGAGTCTGAATGCAGCAACGTGTTCCTCGGAGCTCGCAGGAGAAGCTCAAACAGCAGCGGGCCTTGGAGGAGGAGCTCAAAACCTACACCAAGGACCATTGCCCGCAGTCCAGACATAGTCTACTCTTGAAATGTTCCCTTTCCGTTCTTGCTCTACCCGAGTGGGCAGGACAAGATGGCCCTGAAAAATTTGAAGGCGCACTTCAAGAAGCTCGAGGCCACCGGTGTGTCAGTCAAGGCATGTGTTGGAAACACCTCACAGTGCTGTGACTGCCGAGGAGCAAATCACGGAGGCCAAGCAGGAGTACAGGACTTGCGAGGCCCGGGCGAGACTGCGAGAGAGTAACAAGAGAGAGTGCAGCGTGGCAGCGGCGGCAGGACAAGTACCGGAAGATGGAGAAGGAGCGAGATGTCATCGGCCCACAACCTGCCGTGGCTCCTTGGAGCACTCGCGCGGCTCTGCGGTACTAAGGACTTGTACAAGCGCTTCAAGAAGGCAGTGCAAGAAATCCAGCGCAAGGTGGGTCCCCTGGGACCGAAACGTGAGACATATCATTCAAAGATATTCAAAGAGACCCCTCGACCCTCCAGGCAGAACTCGGGAAGAATGTCGTCCTGGAGAAGAAGCTCGAAACACTCGCGCAGCAGTTCGATGAGAATCTCGGCCAGCTCATGCTTCGCGCTGTCCCATTCCTCGGCTCGTGCAATGCAAGGAAGCAAGCGCAGCTCACCGAAGTCCTGACCAATGCAAGACTGGATCCGACCATTGTTGCCAATGTCACGAAGAAGTGGCGACCAGCACGCTTCCTTCACCGACCCTGCGGATAGGACAGTAAGACCTCTGATGCTCTGTGATGCGTGTTCGACGGCCGTTCTGCCAGGTTGGAGCAAGTCCTCGGTGCCAAGAACCGGCAGATCAAGGACCTCCAATACCAGGTCTGGACACATCGGCCTCTCCGTGCTTGCACTGCATTCGACTTGTCATGTCATGCCTAGGTTCACCAATCCACGAAGCAATACAACGACACCATCCGCGTCTACGCACCTCAGCTGAGAACAGAGCCTCCCTACACCCATAGTCTATAGGGTCTCAGCCCCCGCGCTGCCTTCTGGATGCTGTTCGGCGCCCGAACCTTCCTTCTTGAGACATCCTCAGGAGAGCAAGCTCCAGGGGCTGGGTGTCGATCCAGAGGAAATCGGCTTCGAGGCCAGGGCCAAAAAGCGCAGAGGCCGAGAGTAGCGGCGTTCAGGCTTTCAGAGCCCACAACCCGCAACCAGGCCATTCAGACGGCGACATCTCTGATGCCAGCGCGCCTGGTGACGCGAGCCTGCGACTTAGTTCTTTGTTTTTTACCGAAACACAGAAACTCACAGAAGGGTTAGGGGCTTCTCCGTCTTCTGCAACTAACCCTACACATTGTCGTCCTGGAGGTTGATAGAAGAGGGGGAAAGAGAACACTGAATACGGTTCTGAAATGATGTTACGCAAGAGTGCGTTGAATGAGATCATGATTTCATTAAAGTACGCCGTACTTCATTCTGTTGGCAACGTGCTTCATGTTGTTCTTCTGCCACTACTTGCTTACAATGAAACGACTGGAATGAATGAAGCACGAATTCATCACGCAGAACTTGCAAATTGATCCAACCCACTTAAGCATTCAGTGAAATTCATGATCTTCTTGAGCTCTCTTCCACGGTTGTCGTGCTCCATTTCAATATAAGATACAAGAGAGCGGAGTGTTGTGATTTACGCATGCTGCACGACATGACATGATGACTTCCAGGATGAGCAGTGGCGTCTTGTGATGTCGTTTGAACAATAGCACATTCATGTCTTTGCCATTCACAGTATTTTAATACATCCGTGACCACGAGGAAACGAGCCGGCAAGCAACACGCGTCCTTTTTCGGTGGCTGGTTTCGTGTGTTTCATGCTTAAAATTCCTCACTTAAACGTAATGTCGCAAAGTCAAAGCACCGTTCAAACCCAGAAGCACCAGCACCTTACACTCACCATCACTCACCAGCCTAATCTTCGATTCCAGATGCTGGTAAGCCTGGACGCAGTGAAAGTCGTTCGCTTGTTGGGTTCCATGTCTCAGCAAACAGCCCCACCACTGCAGTGTGAGGCCAGGGCTCCACGTACTGTCGTCATTCAGCTGCTGCCGACTTCCTTGTTTTGAACCCCTAAAGCCTCACCCTGCCTTTTGACCGAGCCCTGCTTCCATGCTTTCCCCGACGCATCTCGAGCACGGAGACCTTCTCCTCGAAGCGATGAGGCATTAAACGCAGCTGCACTCCAGATCCAGATGCCAAAAGCAAATCCTGTCGAGGTTTGTCGTGCTGCGTGGGTTCTTGTATTGAGGAGGCGGAGATGTCCTCACATGTCGCGCATTAGTCGGAGATGGGTGAAATTTTCCAAAACCAACGGCGTGGCAGCATCGACGATGGTACCGTGGGCGCTGTGTCTGAAGCCGTAAACGGTAGGACAAGCCTTCGAAAATCATAATAGCACCTTTCTTGCGAGTAGACATCGAGTCAGAGTCTGAGGGCAGTTGATCAACATCCCGAAGCTTAGCCTGCACCGGATTGAAGATCAGCGGGTAGACGCTGGAGCATTCGCAATACCATCCTAGGCTCATGGAGCGCACATAGGGTGCACCCTTCTGGATCTCCGCGACACCCAGGTGGGATGAGCCGGACGCGTGATCTCGAGAACTTGTGGCCGAATCATGTGCAGTGAACAAGAGCCGAAACCTGAGTGCACCAGTATAGGACCATAGGATTGTAGAACACTCACAGTGCTTTGCCAAGTTTCTGGCTTTTGCCTAGCAGAGACAGAGGCCGGCCATACGTGTCACTAGAGCAAACTCAGCTCTTTCACCCTATGTCTCACCGTTCCGGGATGCGTTCTTCGAAGGGCGTGTTCTTCATCAGTCTCACAAAAAATTTGCATGCAAACCACACAATCATCCTCTTGTAGTTTCTCTAAGTTCAGGAAACCCCGCAGCTACTGTAGTTCAAGTTCAACCTTGTTTGAAGTCGCAGGTGTGAGGGCTGGTCGCCATCATGTACAGGACCTCGAGTCTCGAGCACCACGGTCAGTCTCCGCATGCTCTGCGTGCGTTGCGCATCGTGCTTGGCACTTGCATCCGAAAAAGGCTTTTCTGAGAGCCAATTCCGGCGTGGAGTGACTTCTGCCTGAAGCGCGAATGAGGGCATGGGAGACTTCACCTTCTATAGCTTCATGGAGCCGAGCTACTCCGCCATGCAGATGGTCCCCTACACAGAGGCGAGTCCTCCTTAAGTCCTTTGAGAAGTCGCCACGATTCCACGTGTTCCGCCAGGTGGATCCTTCGTCGACCCAGCTGCAAGATGGGCAGGCGCAGCAGTCCTTGGCTTCGGTGGCTTCGGTGGCTTCCGGTGGTCTCCCGAAGGTCGTGCCGACCAGCGGTGGCCGCTTTGGGGATGCTGGCAAGGCGAGCGGTGCTGATGCCGCGTGGCCTCGACTGACCTCGAGTTTCTCAAGCCGCTCAGGTGTACTTCCAGCACGACACGATCCTTGATCTAAACAGGCTGGGATCCAAGGTGGATTCTGCGAACCGAATGCGCCCGGTGTTCAGGTCCTTCAGCTTCAAGCTCGCAGATGTGCAAGCCCCTCAGGTGGTCGAGCAGGAACGGGATCGGTAGAGAAAGGCGCGCAAAGCGTCGGAGACCTTGTGCCGCTTTCGCACGAAAGAGCCTTGCAAACGGCGACGGCGCAGGCAGGACGCAAAGCCGGTGGCAAGTGCAAGGCCAAAAGAGGGCTCGACGACGAAGCCGGCTCTCCAGTCACGTCATCCGTAATCTCACGTGCACTCGGCGATGTGGACACAGCTTGGCGACGAAACGAAAGCTTTTCTCAAGGAAGAAACTGCCAAAGGAACTGCCAAGGCCAGCGGTGTTCAAGAGCTCCTATTCTTGTCGGTACTTGAAGATCTGAAGCTCCTCTCCTGGAGCTTGAGACTAGGTGCTGATCGGGGGGGAGATGGGAAACTCCAGACTTGGCGGCCGGTTTTGGAAGCAACGCGTGGCTCACACGGGTCAATATTTTGCTTGCTGCTTGCGCCTCAGCCGTGGCGGCCCGGGAGCGTGCAACTGCTGGAGCTTTCGTGTCCCCGGACTCCCGGGCGCTACAGCAGAAAGCAAGCTGCCAGCAGTGGTGCCACCCATCCCTCGGTTTTCGGAGATTTTCGGAGGAGCATAGACGCTTTTTCGGTGTCCATCAGAGTCGCAGGTACTGCGTGGCACCGATTAAGAACCAGCTTTGTCGTGGCAGCCTCAGGATGCCTCAGGGCTTGAGAAGCCTCGCTCCCTGACCGTTGCAGCTGCTCAGGCGAGCCGTGCGGTCAGGATTTCTGGGCCGTCGGGCGGCTGGGATTGCGTCGTGAGCATGCTGCCAACGCTTGGAAGCTTGACTGCAGCTGCCAACCGAGGAAGAACTGCTGCACTGAGGACGCGCTCCCACGATAGCAAAAGTATTTAAAGCTATATCTCCAGGATGAGGAGACAACGACAGGAGGGATGCGAGTAATGGTCTCTGTCCCTGTCTTGTCTTGGGTCAGCAGGATGGCAGCAACTTCACCTGCGGCGATGCAGGGAGCCGCCGGGCCAAAAGCCAGGGCGCCAGCACGAAACAGACCTTCCAGGGCCGAGAGGAGAGGTTGAACGCGGACGCCCCCAGTGTCAGCGACTCAGGTGGCCTGAGGCTTATGGAGAACACCGACGTTCCATTCTACAGGCACTCTGCTTTCGGTTGAGGGGCCCGCTTCCCTCTCTTGGCTTGTCTCTGCAAAGTGCGCTGGGTCGGAGGCTCGCCGTGCTGCAGGCTGCGAGCAAGTTCAATGTCGGTTCCCGAGTCCTGAGAGCGGAATCTCGAATCTTTTTCCAGCCAAACAACACGGGCTCTGCTGCTAGCTGCTAGATTTGTACGACCGACACGCTGTCGTGTCAGACGTACAGCCGATAGACTCATCGAAAACGGAGGAAACGTACACGGCAAGTATTTCAAGTCGCAGGGCCATAGCAGCAAATCTGCATGTGGCTACACTTCTTCTGCTGCTAGTTCGTCACACCTGTGCTTCAGCAGCTCTACATCACTTTTGCTCGTCCGCATCTAGATAGACTCTTCAGCAAGAGACAGCCTTAAAGCGGCAAGCTCGGCCAGCAATTCACGATTGGGAAAGGCTCATTACCATGGGGTGTTTCAGTCAGCGTTCTTGCCGTCATCCTTTCTGACTCAGATGATCAGCCAGCACCCGGTCTTCTTCCACTGGCTAGAGGACAAACTTCCATTATCACGTACTGAAAGTGGATCGACCCCCGAAACCCACCCTAGGCGCCTCGTGCAGGCAGCTGTGCTTGCATGTGAGCCAGCCTTTGTTTGTGAATGCTCACTGCTTCCAGGACCCTGTGGCGGAACTGCACAGCTGGCAGCGGCAGGGATTCAGGCAACTTTCGTCACCGAATCTCGTTGCATTCTACTTTGGCTTCTGGGAGGCGTTTCGCGTTGGCGATGCTGGGCGCCTTCCTTGTGAGTGCCGCCACGCTGCTCGCTCTCAAGAGACTGTGGAGTTGTACTTGCTGGGTTCTGCTTTAGGTGGTCCTGCAAGGTTGTTCGTCGTCTTGCGCAGCATGGACCTGGCAATCAGCTGAAGGCCTGTGACTAGCGCGGAGACTTGAAAACAGTTGCGCGCCGGCACGGTGGGTGCAGGCACGAGATGCTTGTGCTGCGCTTTGTAGAGTCTTGCTCTGCTTCGGGATCGAGAACCCATGGCACTCTTATGACTTGCAAACACAGGATATGTTCTGAGCGTGAGACAGGGCCATCTCCTTCTCGTTGTGCTTGCAGGCTTAATGGGGACCATTTTAGTTCATGTCATGGTTGTGCCAAAGAAGTGAGGAGCCAACAAAGAGAAAGCAACTCGGCTGACTTCTCACGCTAGGGCAGCCAGGGTCAACATCAGCACTCCAACCATTCAGATGCAAACATAAGATCCAGCTTGTCGTTTTGAAGTCTGCCTCCGAGCGGCATGGCCGAGGACACGGCAGCCTTTACATAAATCGATCTTGAATTCTCCGTGGAGCCTTACGACTCGTACGACGCCAGCCCAGGATTGTGGGCGACTTTGCATTTGCGCAAACTGTTGCGGCCAGGATAAGCACAAGCTGTTTGTTGGCAGCTTACCGTGCCCAGCCCAGCTTGCTGTGTTAGTTTTTGTTTTGTAAGTGGCAGCTGGCAGTTTTCGAGGGTACGTTCAGCTGAAGCTAGTTCAGGCCAGACATTACGGATGATGAGATCAAGACCGCCTTCGGGACGTATGGTGTTGGGCTCGGTTCAGAGCGGCTGTCCACGGTGAGCTGTCATGATTCAGACGAGGCAACGTCCTGGAACACCACATCATGAGAGGTAAGTCTACTTCTGGGCAGGCCTCGCTGGGATGGGCACTGGCCCTAAAATTCTTGCAGGGCTGCCCTTAGATCACAGGAGCCTCTCTTCCTCCTCCTCCTTCGATCCGTTTTGTAAGCTCCCACCATAACATGCAGCTGCAATCTGTGCCAGGCCTGCGCGTTCGTGGTGTACGACAGGTCGGCACTCTGCACAGAATCCCCCAGAAGCATCCAGAAGCCATAGACGTAGGATGAGGTGTTGAACACACTGTGTGGTTTGGAACGGGCCGCCCTATCGCATAACTCTCGTAACTCTTTCCCCTCCTCCCGCCGCCATCTGACCTGTGACTGCTCAGTAAACCGTCTGGCGACAGCGCCATCAGCGGCATGGACAACGCGCTCACTTTGAGAGAGGCGCGGCCCCGGACATGCTCAGAGCAGATGTGTTTGTGCGGCCTTGTGTCGCGACAGGGAGGGAACCCAATCCGGGTGTCCTGGGCGAAGAATCAGCGTGGTGGCGGCGGCTTCTCCGGAGGTGGAGGAGGACACTCCGGCACACCTGCAGTTGCATGAAACTTCTTCGTGAAAGCCATGTTGTTTCGGCTACGTGCAGGCTGTGGTGGAGGCTTCGGCGGTAGCGGAGGCGGTGGGTATGGCGGCTGCGGAGCTTCCTATGGTGGCTTCGGTGGTGGCTGTGGAGGCTGCGGCGGCTTCGGTGGCTGCGGCTGCGGTGGCTGTGGCGGTGGCTGTGGCTGTGGCGGCTGCGGCTTTGGAGGATGCGGAGGCTGCGGTGGTTGTGGGGGTTGCGGTGGCTGCGGCCCTGGGGGCTGTGGCTGCGGTGGCTGCGGTGGCTGCGGTGGCTGCGGTGGCTGCGGCTGTGGCGGCTGGGGCAGCAGCCTTAGATGCCTTTCTCGTAGCAAGTTTCTTTTCAGGCCTGGTGACATCTTCCAGTCCATGTATGACAAACGTCTGAGAATGAGTGTCGGAGTAGGTTGACATCCGCCCTCCGACTCGCAGGGGGGGGGTTCCAGATTGATTGCCACTTCTTCATGGTGCAGTGCTTCCAGGGGCGGCGCAGCATAAACGCAGCGGAGGTTAGGAGTGGTTGTGCCAGTACATGAGCGACGCTCTTGTGTAAGGTGGCGGCTGCGGTTGCGGCGGTTGCGGCAAAGGCGGCCAGTGGCAAGGAGGTGGTGGCCAGTGGCAAGGGGGCGACGGCTCGCAGCCCAGACTCCTAGGTGCTGTGCACCTTTCGCCTCTGTAGCTCAGATGGGGCGCTTGAAGTTCCGAGTGTGCTGTGAGCATGAGCAAGGTGCCGCGGCAAAAGCGAAGCTTTTCGTCGGGTGCCGCAATCTTGCTTGAAGTTGTTTTTGGGGTTTAAGGGCGACCATGTGGAAACATGTCTTGTCTTCAGCAGCTAAGTTGGTGTGTCACCCTATTCTGCCCCCCGTCTTTTCCACGAGCTTGAGGCTTGATCCCGTACTTGTGAACTCTCAGAGCCTCTCAGAGGCTGCAGCGCTCGAAATAGCGTAGCCTTCGGGGTCCCGGGCCATTCAACAAGTCGCCAGGCAGAGGTATTTTCACGGCGCACCGTCGAAGATGGTGACGCAAACCTTGAAATCAAGGAGTTTCAAGTCTTCAGGGGCCGCCCAGAGGGTTGACGCATCTTCTAATACCTCACAGCAAGCCCCCTTCGCAAAAATTGAAGAGACAGTTTGCTAGGGATGCTGAGGTTGATGATTGTTTCTGTGCTTGCTACTAAAAGTCTGAGATCAAGCCGACGTATGTCACAGCATCTTGATCCGATTCGCTTGTTTCTTGCTTCCAACGCCTGGCGAGCCAGTCAGTCTTTGCTCCGGGTCACTTGACACAGTAAGCAGACGGATGCTCTCTAAACTCTAGCTGTAGGACATGGGAATGTCGGTTGCATTCGGTTGCCAGGAATCTCCCGCCGGACATCACACCTGAGGCGGCGACATGCGGCGACTGAATGTGAAGTACATGAAGTCACGTGTGCCGCTGTTCGTTGCGTGGACATGTAGGTTCTGACACAAGTCTTTGGGACTTATGGCAATGTCCGGGCCTCAATCGCAGAATGGAGGAGAATGCAAGCATGCATCCATCCATCCTTCCATCCATCCATCCATCCATCCATCCATCCATCCATCCATGGATGCATCCATGCATTCATGCATGCATGCATGCTTGCATGCATACATACCTGCCTGCATGCACCCGTGCAACTCCCGTGCACACATGCAGAACAGCACAACTGCACAGGCGCATCTATATGTATATGTATACCCATATGTACATACATGCATACATTTGTAGGTGTAAATGTTATGTCAGCATGCATACCTGCGCGCATGCATATGCAGTTACTTGTTGCATCTGCTTACGCATGCCAAGTACGCCTGTGTCACTGTGTCACCTGTGTATACTGGTCTTCCAGAGCTCGTTCAGCTACCGTACGTCGGCTCCGAGGTCGTCAACGTCCACGTCATGGCCGGCAAGTCCAAGAGCGGTCAGAGCTGTGCCTTTGTCGAGTGCGCTGACAGATGGCCATGCCAAGAGCTCTACGTCTGTGCAACCACAAACCGTATGGGCGAGTGTGAAGGGCTAGCAGTATGCACCAGCATCTGACACAGGTACTCCAACACCACAGAAGCCGAAACTGCTGTTCAACCCTCAGATTGGCCATCGCCAAAATTCAACACTCCCGGCAGTAGCGAAATTCATGACTGTTGGGCCTGGCGGTGGTGCCCTTAGACCCGGGGGGAGGTTGGCTCCGGCACGACAGCTGAAGCAGAGGCATAATGCTGACGTGTGAACGAAATCGGTGGCAGGTTCTGACGCTTCATGAGAAGTATGAGATTCGTCCAGGCGTGATGCTGATGATGCAGTGGTTTGTGAAAGGGAAGGTCCGTCTGTTTGTGTCAGATTGTGTCATAGTATTGACAGGAGATGGGCACATCCTCGTGAAATTTGCGCAGTCTGGCAGTTCTCGCCCGGGCCCGCTCGGAGCCCAGTCAGTGCCCAATCGCTTTGCTTCCGTTACCGAACAGCCAAGCTGAGGTATTAGTGACTTCATGACGGATGGCAAGGACCCGAGAATTGGTCTACCGAGCTCGGAAGCTCTCAACATAAGTTTGTGGCGGAGGTCGACGGGAACCTGGTTGAGGGGCGATGCTCCGAGCCTGATGCCCTCGTCGAGTAGAGAGCTGCAGCTTTCTGAAAAACAAGCGTGGCGTTCCGACTGTAGGAGCCGCAGGTTTCAGTGATCAACATGGTTGCATTCCTCAGAAGCATTCATGACTGATGCCGCACTGCAAGCTTCGATTCTTAGACGAGTTTGCTACGCCTGCGTTGAGTTCAGACCCCCAGCAGAGACCTCAACCGTGCTCGGTGTTTCTGAACGAACGCAGCGTCGATTTGGATTTAAATGTATTTAGGATGGGTTCAGGTGTGTTTGGGGTGTTCCCAGCTGAAGTCTCTTCTGATCCCGACACGCTCCCCCGATGTGCACGTGAACAGCCGCAGCCGACCAGCCTTCGTCTTCATGGAAACAGGCGGTGGACAGTTCGAAAGGGCTTACACATGGAACCGCAGCCGTGCATGCCGGGCAAGGTAGAGGGTCAGAGTTCGTTCAGCAACGGCATGAAGATGTTTTGGGGGTTGACGGTGAT
Source organism: Symbiodinium sp. CCMP2592 (assembly GCA_905221615.1). Classification (NCBI taxonomy): domain Eukaryota; class Dinophyceae; order Suessiales; family Symbiodiniaceae; genus Symbiodinium; species Symbiodinium sp. CCMP2592. The sequence continues at coordinate 99,339 of CAJNDT010002391.1, read as the reverse complement.
TTGAGATTGCGTGTTAAATTTTGCTGACATCAGGGCAGTGTCGGGGTTAGGGCACCATCCGAGCGCCACACGAAAAAACTTGACAACTGGCAAGTCACGCCAGCTTGCAACATCCGAAGCACCGACACCCTTCCCAGCTCTTACAAGTAGCAAGCCAAAGCCCGGGCACAGGTGTGTTTCACGCGGAACTAAAATGCAAGGATCTGCCGAACCGTCCGCGAACTCTTTTTTGGAGACGATGAGTTTAAGCTGTTCGACGATGAACATGAACGTAGTAGAAGTACAGGACTTTTCCAGATGCGAGTGCTGTCGAGTCGACCGGCGCATCTCGCATGGGTGCATATTCCTCGAAGGGCTTGCGGAATAAGCTCGCGATGTGAGACAGCCTCATGTCTGATCATGAAGGGGTCCACCCTATCGCTTGAGCAAATCGAAGCGATTGCTGCCCTTGGGCTCTCAGAGTCGTTTTTTGGGCGGGCGTCTGCGCGACTCCGCCCAGGTGCCTTGTCCTGTCCATAACCGGTGGATCTCTGTGCGGGGGTTTGCTGGGTCTGTGCTTGCACTGCTCTGAGGCTGAAACATGTGGGGGCCCTAGTGAGCGGTGCACTGAACGACTGCACAGGTGCGTGTTTAATGAGGTTTCCTTACCCTTAGGTCTTCTCAGCCACCAGCTTTCCCAACCCGTGGTTTGAGATGGTGTCAATGCACTCTGCCCGTTGCTGAGGGCTGAAGGGGAGGACGGATACGACGAGAAGGAACGGATGCATGAAAGCACGTATCGGTTTCATGAATTCTTCGTGAGGCCAACCTCCTGTCCCTCTCTCTCTCTCTCTCTCTCTCTCTCTCTCTCTCTCTCTCTCTCTCTTTCACCTTCTCACTATGAACAAGTCAACGTGACTGCAATGCGTCCAAGACGCTATGGCTATGGCAATGTTACTTTCGTTGCACCAGCGCCCGAGTCTCTCGCGGACTCGACTCGGCAGGATAAGGGACCACTGGTCTACCAAGAGAGCAAGCTCTTCAATAGCGAGGTTGGTTTTTCAAGACGGCATGATAATATCATTTCGGTAGGCCTTGTTTGCAGAACCATTCTGACGTTTATCTTGCTTCCTGGCAGACTTTCCTGATCAACGTATACGACCATACGAAGCGGCGGGCAGTCACTTTCGAAACCTATGGCCTGGAGACGCAGGATCAGCGGGAGCTCTCAGCTGAAGGGTCCATTGGGCAGCTGTCTCGCGCGCCGTGCTGTCAGCACAGCGGAACTTCAGGTTTCACATCCAGTACAGCTACCAGGACTTCGATGGACTCTTTCGCTTCAATGCCAGAAGCTTGTTGAGGGAAGCTGGTGTCAGTGTTTAGAGAAGGGATGTCCTTAAGGCCGAGCTGATGAACCCCAATCGGAAAGAAGGCGGCTTGATTTTGCTCGGCTAGAGGGAAGCTCCGAGTCACTACTTGGCTGTTGCTGGAAGTGTCGGTGTGACAGAGGCCGATTTCATTGGATTGCGGAGCGACTGGCCATTCTCACGGTGCTTTGGCCGAAATCAGCTGACATGCAGAGGCTGAGGTGACACGGGTGGCGCTGTAGATTCAGGTCGGAAAAGACCGGCAGCTGAAGCTGCAGCCGGAGCCGACACCAGAGGCTCAACCGTTAAGCAGTCGAAGCTCTTCGAAGTTCTAGAGTCCAGAGACTCGCAGGTGCCCGAGCTTCCCATTTATGAGACTGTGCGAAAGATCCCCACGGGACGCATGGACCGCCAGGGCAATCGCATGATGAAAAGTCTGCAGCTGTTGTCAGCAGCCGTACTTCGCCGAAATGCGGTGACGTTGACAGGACTTGAAAGAGCGTCAAAGGTTGCGCGAACAAATGGACATGCCTTTGGCCTAGATGTTGATGTTGACGAGAAGCTTCCCCTGGGCTGTTCTTGAGTGTCTCTTCCGTGTGTATGCGTGCAATTTTGTGCAGAGCCATATGGGAAATCGCTAAGGCTAGACATCAAGCGCAATGAGAACATTGCGAAGCGCAAGCAGGAGTCCAGACAGAAGTTTCTGCAACATGTGCGGAGCCTGGAAGCCGCGCTTGGAGGGCCTTCGCTGAGGGTTTATAGTGCTGCCACTTTAGACTTTAGGTCTTCTGGCTGAAGGAGGAGGACAAGAGGCGAGTGGCTCAATCAATCTCGCACCCATGTTGAATGGCGCTGAATGTCGACGTCATGTAAGAAGCGTGCTGACACTGGCTGGCGGCTGGCATAAAGTTGGTGAGCTCTGCTGGATCCCTGGCGAGGCTCAAGCGGGAGCATCACGAGAAGCTCGAAGCCGAGCGCACTCGTCGAGCCTGGCACTCGTGTGATTTGTGAAGCAGAAGTTTCAGTTTTTGCCCGCATTCGTGGTGCACGTGCTGGATGCAACCGGTTTGGAAGGTCCAGATGAAGGAAGAGCTCGAAAGAAGACAAAAGGAGGTCCCTGTTGGACACTGCAAATGAGCGCTGAGAATCAGGGCGCCCGCCGTCGTCAACCGCAGGCGAGCCGCCTCGAGAAGGAGCGACAGCGACAGCGCCGAATTGCCGTCGAGGCCGGGAAGCGAGGCAGAAAACCTCTTCGTGACTGAATCAAACACGCCGTGGCCCCCAAGGCAAAGGAGGAGCGCATCGAAGAGCGCGATGCGGAAGACTACAGGACCTGGGCTCAGCTTCTCGGACTCAGACACGCGTTCGTGCTCGCTCATTTGTGTTTGAGGCAGCTCCGCGCCAGATGGAAGATGCGCGACGCCGAGCGAGCCAAGGCCAAGGGAGAGTGCAGAGCAGGAAAAAACAAGGGCGAAGATTTCTCCTTAGACTGCGACTCTCAGGCGATCGCAGAGGCCATCGGGCGCAAGGCCAGCTCTGCTGGGAGATGTCCGCCGCGGGGCGTTTGCTGGAGCTTCGGCCCGTGGCCCGTGACAGGAGCTTGACCTTGCGGAGCTGCGCAAGAAGCAGGCCGAGGCCTGCTTGGACCGCGGTCCAAGCGCCAGTGGGCTGTGATTAGCCGTGTGGAGTGCCTCTGTTGGGGCCAGGAAAAGAAGGAGGCGGAAGAGATCATGCGAAAGCGTCAGGCAAGGCTTGTCGGATTTCATGTAGGCACACTTCGACGGATCACAGCTGCGGCTTTGTAGCCTCGTAGCTCCTTCAACCAGAGGCCGTTCCGTTCTCGAATCGGGACGTGAAAGCTGGAAATCAGAAGCCGCAACATATTAGCAACAGCAGACACCATACTGTGACGCTGGGGACTGGCACAGATCAGTTGTCATTTGCTAGCTGCTAGGGCGCCTGGGACGCCCGAGAGGAGCCGTGACTTGCTGTGCTTAAAGCTGTCCTTGAAGACCCGCACATGCGCAATGACAATGCTCGTGAAAAGAGGTTGAAACATTGAACAGCTCGTCTTTCCAGCGCAGTGTGCATTGCTTGTGCGCAAGGAGCGAATTCGCCGAAAAAGCCAAGCATGGCTGAAAGCAGTGTGCGGCTAAGCAAATTCCCCTCTGCTTTGCCACCGCTGTGTCGTGATCGTGTTCAACAGGATGCTCCATTTGCCAGGAACACTAATTCAAGCGAATTCTCGCAGATTCCCGAAGTCATGTCAGGTCCTCGAAGTCAAGGCTGAACGGTTGCGTATGGCCAAGATGATGCAGGACAGCATGCTCGACTGCCTGGCAGGGCACGGAAGGTTCGTTCGTGACGTGCTGCTCTGATATGTCAGGAGCGAAATCAGGAGTATTTGAATTTGCTCCATAGCCTCCGACAGCCGATCTTCGAGGCCTCGTTTGGCACCCTCTGACACAGAGATACGCAGAGCACAGTCTCGCCAGCCCAGGCGCAGCTAAAGAGGATGGAGGAGCGCAAGATGGCCGTGGGCCAAGCACGGCCTCTGACTGAATGCACATCGTTGCTTGCAGTGCTGCAGGCTGCAGAGGCAATTGCCCAGTCGACAGCCGCGTGCCGCCCCTAGAGCCCCTCCCTGCCCCCCCTGCCCCTCACTGCAGCCCTTCGTTCTAGTCGTAGGCTCCTAGAGCTTCTCCTGTCTCCTAGTCCTACGTAAGCCGTAAGCACGTGGACATCGCAAGCACAGACCACGCTCGCAGCAGTTTTGTTTATCATCGGTGTTGGGTGTGCTATGAGGTACCACGAGAAGCGTGCAGTACCGAAGAAGGTAAAGAAGAAGGGCAAGTCCGATTCTCAGTTTTTGCCGAAGCGGCCCGGAGTTGAGCCATTCCCCCTTCAGGAATGCGCAGAAGGACGACATGTCCAAGGCCGCAGCACTGTCTGAGTGGTCGCTGGTCCATCCTCGCACGTGGCTCCAGGAGGGCAACAAGCGGTCTAGCCGCACGGGTGTCCAGGACAGGGTCGCCAGATGACGCCAGCGAAACTCCATGAGTCTGGTGTCGCTCGCCGAGCCTGCCCTGGTGAAAAGGATTCTGGCAAGTCAGACACGGATAAAGTCCTAGATGCCGTGGAAGCCAAGATGCGCGCCGCCCCCTCAGAGCACGTGCGTTCTTCGGAGTCTGTCTGGCCTTGTCTCGACTTGCGAACCCGTCATTGTCCCCGCCTATCATGGTCTGGGCAGTGCAGACTGTCAACAGATAGAGTGTCCGAAGACCTTCCGAAGGCTGAGATGGAAGAGCAGCACCGACGAGCAAAGTCCATGCCTCGACAAATCTTAAGCCCAGCTGAAACAGCTTCTGAAAGAGCTTCCTCCAACAGCAGCCACGAGGTTTGAGAGACTGCGTGACAAGCGCATCAAAGACCTCCAGGAGGCACCTGCATCGGTCCCTGCGTGAGAGGCTGTTGCTCTTGTTGCTGTGGTTGTTGGACAGGCTCGAAAGCAAAAGTGCGCCGCCCACATGGCTGCCATCGGCTCGGACTGGTGCGATTATGTGCCAGCAAGGTATTTCAGACACAAACTGCCTGCAGAAAGACTCAGTGGTGGCTCATGACCAACCTCTGCAATCAGTACATCTGTCAAGCTCGAACAGACCTTTCACTCATTGACTCATTCCATCGGTTAGGAGGCCAGGGCCCATGCATCTTAAGCTCTCTACCGCAATAACTCATTCCAGCCTTGCTTCCCCAAGGACATGACTCGCTGACAGCACTGTTTGGCATATCTTCATCGGCTTTTCATAGCTGTCAGATTCAGATTATACTCGCATAGTGGAGACCTCTGTCAGACTGCATGCTAACGTTGCCGGCGTCATGTCTTGACGCGTCCTCCGGCAAGTTGGCATGGAGGCCTCTGCTTTCGCTGTCTTGTATGAAGTTTCCACACAACGGGGCCGATGTGGAGTGGAGTGGAAGTTGGCGGACAGCAAAATCCAGGCTTGCTTGAGACGACACGACATAGAGACATAGCTAGAGAGATGGATTCCGCAGCAGCGGAGGCTGCAGGTAAGAATCGCCCAGGCAGTCAAGGTGTGGGAAGGGGGCCTGGTGAGGAACGTGCATTTAGAGACACGGTCTTCCAACCTTCAGCGCCCTCTTGTATCGGCAGGGCCCGGAATCGATCGAGGGACCACATAGAATCCACTGCCAGAACCGAAGTTTGGAGTGAGACATGAACGGTCGTCGCGCGCTGAAGTGTTATGTGCGCAGCGCAGCGCAAGTGCAAGATGTCGAAAGTGCAGCTTACACTTGGAGAACAAGTCGCGTGAGAACAACAACCCAAGCCCAAGTGGCAACTCGGGCTCACCGTCTAGAAGCATCGAAAGCTGACAAGATGCCAGCAACCCTGATATCAGTGTAGTGTTGGGTCTTTGGGTTGCGAGATGGTTTTCTCGTACATGCCTTGATGCATCCCGCACACCGCACCATGCTTAAATGCTGGCAAAATTGGGACTCGTGCAGTGGATCTTGCAATTGAAAAACTCAGCACTGAGCTCCACAGTCTGCTGTATCTGCATTCAAGCTCCTCGCTCGAGGCTTTCGAACTGGACTCAGAGCCATCAGAACCCTCGGCACAGCGTCGGAGCCTTGTCCTAGACAGCGATGGCTCCTTCCATTCTGGCCAGGCACGGATCGGGAGCCCGGAAGGGAAGGTCTAAGGTCACCAAACGTGCGCTTGTCTTTGTGACCTCAGAGGCGGCTTCCGCCGGCAGTACGCCTGGAGGTGGAAGCAGCTTCAGTGCCTACGTCAACGCGACGAACACCATCCTTGGACCGTCTTTGATTGAAAAGCGGATGGGTGTTTTTTTTTAATTTCTCTGATTGGCGGCATCGCAGGAGCTGGCACCCTGGCTGTGCCGATAGCGATGAGCAGCGCAGGCCCGAGTGGTTTTGGCAGCATGGCATGCGGCCACCCCGTGAAGAGACGCTGTCGCAGGACTTGTTTCCTACGAGCTGATCACGCTCTTCGTGGTTGCAGTGAACTTTACGACCGTGAATTGGCTGGCGACGGTGTCGGACCATCTGCCGAAAGGGACGCCACGCAACTACGAAGGCATCTCTCGTAAGTACCTTGGGGCGGCTGCGTCCCACGTAATCTCTCTTGTTTTCATTTTCGGAAGTCTGTCCCTCTGCATGTCGTACATGCTCTTCACAGCACAGTCGCTGGCCCCCATCGTGGCCGGCTGGATGTCACCTTCTGCACTTCCCAGTGAATCAGAGGTGAGCCGCCTGTCTCGGATACTTCTCTGGGCCTTGGGGCTTGGAGTGGTGCTACCTGTAAGCCTGTTGCGGGACATCTCAAAGCTGAAATTCACTTCGACTGTAGCGATCTTTGCTTTGGCCTATGCTGCTGGATTCATTGTCTTCTGCAACCTGGAAGCCCTCGCGGTGCAGCCCAGAGCAGGCAATGGCTTCCAGCTTGTCAATATGCACTCTGACTTCTTTCTCAGCTTGGCCATGACAACTTCCAACTTTTCTTGCCACATTTCTGCAATTCCCATCTATGAGTCCCTAGCTTCGAGAAATGCTTCTACAATGAAGAGGGTGGTGGCATTGGCCTTGGGGACTTCTGCGCTCTTCTACCAAGTGGTTGGACTAACCAGCTATTGTCGCTTCGGCCGACTGGAGGCTGGCCAGGGCAATATTTTGGAAGTGGTGGCCGAGAGTATTAGCCTCCTGGAAACGCCTTTGAGATTCGCATTGGAGCCTCAGTTGAGTGAGTATGCCGTGTCGTGTTGACAGTTTTCGGAAGCTCTGAGAGGGCTGGTGCAGTGCGGGGTGGGCAGGTATCTGTTGCCAGTGCCGGCGTCGCGTTCTGTCTGGCTTTTTCCATGCCGGTGGTAATATGGGCTCTTCGTTCTGTCATCCTGAGCTACTACCAAGCGGCCTGTGCTGCACAGGCTCGCAGCGCAGGGCTGCCGGAAGAGGCTGGCCAATCAAAAACACGGCACCGGCATCAACGTTGGCTGTCGCGTCACTTCCGGGTGTTTTCACCTTTCATTCGTAGGGGGATACGTTATGGCTACGGAGTTATCACTTCTGCACTGGTGGAACAGACTCTGATGCTGGATTTTTGGTTTAAGGCTGTCGCCTCACTTTCGATCTTAGCTGCTGTTTCTTGGCTCGTTCGGAGTGGGACGTGCTATCTGAGCGGCATGGATCCCGCAACATGCTAAAGGTATTTCTACTGAGTGGGGGTTTGTGGGTCGTGTCGGACATGAGCATGTGCATGCTTGCAGTGACGTACGCAGAAAGAAGATCCCAGAAGTGGCATCCCAGCTATTGACATAGACGGTATTTATGTCACGAGTCGCGAATTTTTTGCGTGGATGTATCTTTTTTAAAAAGAGAGGCAACAGCTAAAGCACATCCCGTCAGAAGATGGAGATTCCGAGGCAGTAGAGCCTCGTTGCAAGGGTTAGCTGCAAAGACATGAGTGTTCATCGCGAGGCGCCGTGTTCCGTGCACGTGTTTCTGCTTCTGTCTGCCTGCGGGGCAGGAAGTCTTTGAGATTGAGAATGGCGAACCCTCAATGCTGGAATGGTGCATTGCTACCTGTTTTATCATGGTGGTGATTCTCACTCTTGCGACATTGGTCCCGGATGTCCAAGTGATCATGTCTTTAGGCGGATCACTTGGAGGCACTTTCATTGCATTTATGTACCCGGCCTTGTTCCGCCTAACGGTTGTTAAGAAAGTGCGATCGGCACGCGAGATGCTGCGGCTGGAGCACGGTGCAGAGCTCGGTGTCATCGGCCTAAGCATCCTCTACGGCATTCTCTGTCTGTCAATTTCGCTGAGAAAAGTGTACAAGGAGTTTCTGGAGTCTTCTGAGCCCGACCCTGCGACAGTCACTTCTACGACAGCCACTGTGACTGTGACGACGACAACGGCAGCAGCGCTTATGCCTGTGTTTGAGATGTAGCTTACCGCAGAGCGGTCCATGCGCGGTCAGCAGAAAAGGAATTACCGTCGGTGGAGTGCGAAGCTGTGCGCATTCTGTCTCGTGCTTCCAGTTGGACTGATGGTTCCAAGGAAGTGAGGGAAGCATACCGAAAGAAGAAGTTCGAAGAGGAGCAGAAGGTCCAAAGTACAGCCTGTTCCATATTTTCGATTCGCGCGTGTGTGAGTCGTCCTTAAACTTGTCCAACACGCAGGCAACTGAACGACGGCTGATTCAGAAGGAGAGGGAGGCGAGTTCCACGAAACGTTAATTCTGGATGCAGGGATCCTGCACAAGTTTTTCTTGGATCCTTGGCAGATCGTGCATTGACCATTCCCTGGCAAGGCTGAAATCCAGGCGTCCGCGGAGAAGAAGAAGCAGGACGACTTAGAAAATCGTTTCAAGCTTAAGGCCGAGCGCCTTTAGCTAAACCTGTAATGCCCAGCGGGCGCCGCCGTCTTGGTCTCGTCATGATATGCTCGCGAACATCTCACTCGTGGCGTTGTCTTCGTTGTGCACGTGCATCTCCGTCACAACAGAAGGTGCTTGTTGTCAAAGAAGTGCCTAGCGGCCTAGCGATGGGGTGATGCATGTTAACTCTATGGTAAGTGCTTTGGGCAGGACCTGGAACGCCTCCAACGCCTACGTGACCAGAACATCCTCCGCAAGGCAGGTTTTTGCAGTGTTGCCTGCATGTGGTGAAGACTCGTGGACGGCGCGCAGGAGAAGGAGCGCATTGCCCGTCTGGCGGCGATGGCCGCTTAACGCATTGCCGGAGGCTTGCCGTCAGGTGAGCTTCAAGGCACTGTGTGAAAGCGCGATGCGGCTGTCAGGTTGTGTGGGCTGTGCCCAGAGATGGCACGGTCCAACGATCTCCCAGCAGGGTTCCGTGCGGTTGCATGCTCAAGACATCCACTTGTGACTCAGATTCTTTAGCAGTTTTCCTCCCTCGCGATTTGCACGCAAGCAGCACGTTGTTTCACCCAGCCCGAAGTGTCTCACCTGCTTCACAAGACTGTGGAGTTGGGGAACCCCTTATGGAAGGTGCCACCAGAAGTCAACACACGAAGCTGGCCAGTTAGGATGGAGCCAAGCTCTGTTCAAGGAGGGTCCCGAATTCAGCGCCGAAAGACGCGGCTTTCCAAGTTATTTTCAACAAAAAGGCAGCGAAGACTGGCCGGGAAGGAGTCTGATGGGGAGGTCTACGACGCAAGGAGGATTAGCAATGTGCAAGCGATGGCTCCAACTCTAAGCGGTTTCGATTTCGTTCATCCCACAGACATAGGCGGTGGCTGACTTTATGCTGCGTTTTCAGAGCTACGGACGTACCACACTCGGGTGAACCCGTGAATCCAGCAGCACACAGTACGAAGCCAAGGCAGGATCATTTAATAGGCGCATCATGTGATGAGATGACGGAGAAAGCAAATGGCGGTAACGCCGACGAGGAGGCAGGATTGGTTGGTTGGGACATGATTTTCTTGCAGATATCAATAAGATGTGAATCCCTACCTGTGTGTCCAGGAAGCGGTTATTGCATCCGATATCAACTTGCAACAGCAGTCTGGACCTAAATGCGCACTTCCTGGCAAGAAACGGGCTGACCCCCTGCTTTGGTTGGGTGCCCTAGGCTCTTCGCCCTGTTGGCTCCTCATCGGAAGGTGGAGCCGCGGGACGAGGAAGGCATCAGCAAGCATCGATGCAAGACAGAAACTTGTTGGAGGTCGTTGGTCAGTCTGTTTGTGACGTAATGCCTGGTGCATTTCTGCCGATCTGCAGGCAACAGTGGAGCCTTGCCGGCAGCCCAGCTAAAGCTTGCCCGGAATGTTTCAGCAGCCAGGAGGACCAAAACACATCATGGAAGTTGTGCTCGGCTCCATAGCTGCAGGCTGGAGCTGGTGGCTGAGACCCCGGCGAGCGAGCGGGATGCCAAGGCAGCCGAACTTAGGGCCGGCCCCGGCCCCTCACTCTGTGGGGGATTTTGGGCGTGAGAATGCTTAGCATCCCTGAGAAGGCCGTTCGGGACGAGGTGCCGAAAGGCTGGCGCTGTGTCCACGAAAACTGGACTGTTGTCCTGGAGCTCTCGAATCCGAGCAGGTCGAGGGGCAGAGGCCCACGCGTCTTCTCAGTCACGTTGCCAAGCATCATCCGTGCGCACGATAGCTTGACTAGTCACTCGTGCAGTTATCTCCATTCTATGATTTACTTTTACCTCCGCCCGCGCTTTGAGCATTTGATGCCCCAAGTGCCAGCCCTTCGTTGCTCCTTCGCACGGTAAGCTCCGCTTTTCAGCCGGCAGCGGGAAGCTTCCCTCAGCACTTCGCAGTGCACGTGTCAGGCTTCTCTAACACCGAGCTGTGTCGTGGAGCTGGCTCTTCCGGCTAGAGTTGCATGTGGGCGCATGCGGCAGCAGACTGGCATGATGGGAGCTTGGATGAGCTTGGCAGCTACCTCAGCTTGTTGAAGTGTTGCTGCGGGAAAGAGCATGGACCCTGTTAGAGTGTTCCCTTCGAGCTTTCTTGAAGTGTCATTTGTCATGCCAGAATGCTCCGCGACAAGAAGCGGCGCAGGAGAACGATGCAGGTGCGCACAGCGAAGCCTCCACTGTGCCTCGCGTTGCCTTGCCTTGCCGTGCTGCCCTGCTGCGAAGCTGCGCGAAGCCGCGCGAAGCCTCCGCAGATGGCGACACCGAGCCCGAGTCGAAGAGTTTGTCGGAAGCTTCGGAAGCGACGGCCCCGGACTTTCCGTGAGAGTCCGGGCGTATTGGCGGGTGGCAGTGCGCTGCGGCGCGGTGTGTCTTCGTCTCGAGGATGGCCTGGCCCAGATCGAAGACGAAGACACGGAGGAGGCATTGTGATGGTGGGGGGCTACTCTGTTACTCTGTGGGGGGCAGCAGGAGGGGGGTGGGGGGGGGGGGTTAAGGCTAAGGGCTGCATTTCCAGGAGGAGGACGCCTGCATGGAGGAGGCGGGCTCGGTGTTTCCAAAGTGACAATCAATATATGGGCATGAGCTTGTCAACTACTGTAACTACTTACCTGGAAGGTCATGGCGCGGCCAGTGGAGGTAGAGGAGCTGCCGAGAAAGGCCCATGCGAAGCCATGCCTCACGGCTTCTGTTTCGCGCGAGTCTTTTCTCCATGCCGAAGGCGCCCGCGGCGCTCGTGATCCCAGAGTTACCGCCCAGGCGCCGGGCAGCGCCCTCCACAGCCGTGGTGGGTGGGGGGGCACCGCAAAAGGACGATTTTCTGGTGACGAGACGTCAGGCTGAAGCTCCTGAAGCAGTTGATAGAGGCTCCCGAAGACCTCTTCGCGGTCCTCAGATGTCTCGAAGTCTTGTCCCTTCTGACTCTGACCTCCCTTTGCTTGCGAGTGCGGCGCGTGCTACGTGGCTATGTCTGCTATGTGCGGCCTTGCAGGCGCCTGGAGGTGCTTGTGAGGCGCCTGGGCCCCTGAGGACCGTATGAAGCCTCCAAAGACGGCTTCGCTGCTTCGCAACTCTGAGGGCCCAGATGACCTATCAAGACTTCTTGCGACGGCTGCTGCCTCGGAGTCTCGGAGCTGAGGGCCCAAGGCATGGCCATGAGATCCATGAGTCATGAGTGTTTTATTTACATCCCGTCTCTAGGCTTTGTCAGCGCGCTGCTGAGAACGGCCGAAGCGATGCGGCCCGCAGCAAAGTGCCAGGACCTCGTGAGGTCGTGAAGCTGTAAATTCGAAAGATGTTGACCGAGGCCCAAGGCAGCAAGCCTCCTTTCGGCATGTCGTGCAGACTTGGTATCCAAACCGGATCTCCTTCACGACCAGTCTTGCACTCTCCCATCCTGAGATCTGAAGCAAATGCAGTTCTTTGCGCCTTCAAGGATTTACCTGCAACTCCGAATCGCAGGAGGGTGGTTGATCTGTGCCCTAGAGTAAATGAACAAGGACTAGTTGCAGGCAAACCAAAATGCATCCGCTGGGAAGTCACTCCGGTTGTGCGTCCTCCAACCATGGCAACAGTACTACCATGTACCACCCCAGCTGCGTGGGCCAGCGTCCAATGAGCTAGGACTAGCATCCGCGAGTTCACGACACCTTGAACCCTTTGTGAGGTCTTTCAGTATGAAGACCACTCCGGTGATGAAGTTCGCCACTTTTGCACGGCATCGTCGCCTGCACGGTCCGGTGGTGGAGGAGAGCACTAGACTCACCCGGAGCAAGCTCCTTACATTAGCCGAGCGTCTGCACTCTCGCAGGGGTCCATCGTGGTCGTGGCGGCCTTGGGGCCTCATGAACGATAGGGCCTCCGGGCCTCCATTCGGCTAAAGCAGGCAGCAGGAGGCATCTCTGAGAAGGGATGCATTCTGAGGATGACGACGAGGATGCAGGCAGCCGTGACCAAGACGAAAAGGCACAAGTTGACGGGTCTATGCTGTTTGGCATTTGCTCCGCTGCTTTTGGCATGCTGGTGTCTTCGGCTGCGGCGCAGGTGCCCATGGCACCGCTCCCGAAGGTTGCCGAGCCCGGGCGCCCCGAGGCTCCGACGGAGGCAAGTCAAGAGTCGAGGGATGCTGCGAGTGCGACTGGCATCTTTGCATTATCTTGCCCCCTTGCCCTCGCTTTGCAGGCCAGGAAGGAGCTAGATGCAGCATACCAGGCAAGACGTAGCAAACACTGTGCCGGCGTCTCTGCACGTGTCTTGGTCAGTCGCATGCTGGGTGCATTGGAAGGCACCGACGGCTTGCGTGGCGTTGCTGCGAAAGTATCTCAGCCAGGAGCACACGCTTCCAAGATCTCTCGGCTAACACTGCCGAGGGCTAAACGGATAAACATAAGAGGAGGAGGGCCTTGAGACAGCACGGCAGCATACGACGATCGCTATTTTCGGGGCACTGAAGGGTCTCCAAGACGACAGAGAAGTGCGACTTGCAACACAGCCGAAGAGCATGCTGCCAGGAGCGCTTCCTGGGTGCGTTGAACGGTGCTTTGATTTTCGAGGCTGCGACTTCGCGGGCTTCGCTCCAAACCCCAGAAAGTCCCAGAATTGTCGGCGGCCATGACAAGTCGGGGATAGGATAAGCGACCTAGCTGATTCTGCCGACATGCCTGCTATGGTTCGATGTTTGCCCACGGCCAGATTCAAACAAAGGCCGCATCAGTAGCAGCAGCTGAGTGACAGGCTCAGGTTTTGAGGCAGGGTTGTCCAAAATGAAGTTGCCGGCGCAGGCTGACGGAGTCCAATACCCTTTGCACGGGGTCTCAGACGAGTCGGAGCTCTCTGACATGATAAGGGCCAAACTTTGGCGGTGGCCCATACCGAGGCAGACGGTCACACCGGTGCGCTGCACCCCTTCCACGGGCTCAGAGCTACTCAGCCAGGGCCCTGGTGGGCTGACTGAGGGGCGGAGCTGATATGTCGTTTTCCCTGGCAAGGCCTTGGGTCTCTTTACGCCGCGGCCATTCTGCAGGACAAGTATGAAGGCGGAATGCCACAAGGCTTCATGCTCCATCTATCAGCAACTTGATATTGAATTCAGGGCATGCGACGCCGGCTTTCCTGAAAAGCCTGGTTCTCAGTCATCACGGCATACAGCTTGCAACGTGTGCTGGCAAGTCTAGTGCCGGGCCGTGGGTGCCTACTGTCATTTTCGAGATGTTCTTCGCCGATGATAGTCTCAGCATCCCAACCTCCCTCTGACCGATAAAGGTCAACTCTCTTGGACTTGGTGAAGTCTTGGCATGCTGAGGATTTGAAGCTAAGAAGCTTCGGTCTGCCCATGCGGAGATCCTGTCTTCCTATTTGTCGGGCAGGTTCTGTCGAAGTTTCGTCGAACGTGGTCTTCCAACGCTCACGAAAGACAGGACCGACAACTGCAGCTTGCTCTTGAGCCGTACGAAGACCCAGAAGGCCCGAGCGCGGTTTCGATTCGATCCGCCCCAATGATGATGCATTCCCCTCGAAGTCATTTCATCTGGTTGCGGCTGTGCGGAGGTTTCCGAAGCTCAGCCTTCCTTGCTGAACGAGGCGCATCTTAGTCAGATCGATTCTGCCCTAGACCACATTCCACGCATTCCAGAACTAGGATGCCTTGGGCGGCCGCTGCAAGTCTGCAGCGACGAAAGCTCCGATGCCGGCAGCTCGTTTCTGTGAGCTGTGTAGTCCCGAGCCTGCAGTGTGAGCCAAGCAACGAGTGTTTAGGCCAGCGGAGGAGTTGCGATCTCTAGCTGGACAGGCGCCTCTTATCACCAGTTTTCAACGGCCTCCCAAATGAGGAGCAGTGGGTGTCGTAGCTGTACTCGTGCAGCAGCTGCGCAGTTCTGGAAGTGTTTCTCCGCGAAGTTGGCTGAGCTGAAGACCTAGCCGGTTTAGTCGACCAAATTGAAAACTGCTAAATTGCGCTAAAGATTTTGTCTATGGGGTCCGAAAATAAAGGGTCCTGATATAGAAATCTTCGGGACCCTGCAATACATCAAGGTTGTAGTGGTTTTAACGTACTTCGGCTGCTGAGACACGACTTGCAGCCCTTAGCACCTTTTTACCGGGGAAAACAAAAACGAGCTCATCGTTCTTAGCTCTGCGGCGATACCCGCATATAGGCCGCTACGCGAAAGGCCACAGCCACAGATGCCGTCCCCGCGATTGGATGGCCTGGATGCACCGCGCTGGATTGCATCCGCCCACATCGATGCTTGGACTCGCGAGAACGTAGTTCTTGAAAGTCGAGTGACTGAGCCACAGCGCGACCAGGTTGTTCGCACAGCCAAGGTGATTTTCCATTACTACCAGTCAACCGGTGTCACGCAACTTGGAGTTCGACGTTAGATCAGCAAGAATCGCGCAGATGGACTCAAAATGTCGTCGTGCCAATGAGGTATTTCGAGTTCGGCGGCCTTTGGACACAGTTCTTCTTCATATTGGGAGGCTTCATCTTGTCCTACAGTGAAGCTTGGCTGCGACCAGCTCGGAAGGCCTTCTGCTGACAGCCGGGGTTGTCGTTTCTGGGTACACAGCAACGGACAAAGGAGTTTGTTGGTCGAATATCGCAAGTCCGAGGAAATCTCAAAACCACAAGGGGGCAGCACTCCTACCGTGATGCAATACCTCCAGAAGCGACTGGCAGAGTGCTCAGCCTGCTGTCGAGTTGACCTTGCGCACTCCATACTGGCGACCATGCAATGAACCTATCTTTGCTTTTCGCGAGGTGACCATTTACCCGCTTCACTTTGCAACACTGTTGATGTGCCTGGTCTGGCAGCATGGGAAGAGATTGTGGGACGAGAGAGTATGTGTGTGCATGCTAGGAAAGAAGGCAGGCTCATCCATCCTAATTGGCCTCTGCAGGTGTGTCCTAGACCGTTCAGAGCGAAGCCTCTTCGAATGGTGCTGTCTGCCGTTGAATGCCCTGCTGCTTCAGCGCCTTGGCATCAGACATCAGCTATGGCGATACGCTGTGTGCGACAACCGCACGTGAAGGTCGGTCGTTCCAATCTGCTACGAGAACACGCGCCTCGGTCATGTCGGAAAGGTAGGAGCCTTTCTTTAGGGTTCTCAGCCTTCAGCCATCATGCGACGGAGAGGCACAGAAAGGATTGCGCAGGCACAGTGCGAGAAGTGTAACAGGCTCGCTGCAGCACGCTTGCAAACCGGTTAATGAGAAGCTGAGCAGAAGCTTGTTGAAGCACAACGAGATATGAGGTGTGCTGCCTACATGTACAACGGCAACGTGGCGTAACTGGCACGTGCGGGGTAGAGACAAGCATCAGCCTTGATGCCAGCGTGCGTGAGGAGTGAGGTAGGCTTGTTGGCTACCTGCACAGAATCAAGGCGTCTCGTGGTTCCTCTCGTGCTTGCTGATGCCTGGGGCCTAAAATGTGGAAGGCTCACTGTGCCGCCTGTGCCCTTTGCGTCTTTGCGTCGACTTGATCCTGTGCCGAGATACTGGATGTGCGTCCGCCCCCTTTCGCGCCTATTTCAAGCAACATCGCTGTTCACATGCATGATCTGTCTCTCAGGCAGGCCGTGCTTCTTTGGAGTCGCATGAGGTGCCTCCTCACTTCGCCCACCTGTCGCGAGGTTGCTGGCTTTGTTCGCTTCTTCCTTTGGCTTTGTACCCCGATGAGCACAGCGGTGGTTCGGACTCTCTGCTCGCACTCGGCCGGAGAAGAGTTCTCTCGGTTCTTTTCGTGAGTTCCGTCTGCGTGCCAGCGGCTTGTGGTTCAAGGAGTACACGCGACTGGTCCTTTCGAACCTGGTGCAGGCCCGGGTGTCCTCTTGCTGATTCAAGCCCCCGCTACCCTGAGACATATCCCGAGCGCAAACGAAGGCGACACCGGTTGCCTATTTCCACGTGTTCCTGTCCGGAGTGGTGGCTTCTCGCATCTTCATCCTCCTCTGCTTGGCGGACAAAGAAACAGGACAGAATCCACAGAGTGGGGGTGAAGCAGGGAGAACCGCAGTCCGGATGCACAGGACAGCCTCCGTCGGAAGGAACAAAGGATCTGGTGCTCGCCACGGAGCGGGCGCCGCTGGTGCTCAGATACGGCTGCACGCTCGGACGCTCGTCGAAGTGACGCCCCGGTTGCAAGCGTGCAGGTAGCAGCCTCGCCGCGGCGTTTGTATCGATCTGAGGATACCTCCTCTGGGCCGGATTGGTCCTCAGTTGGTCCTTTTTGGAACGTGGCATCAGCAACGGGCTTCATCATGGAAAAGTGTATTGGATGTCCGGCACTTAGTTGCTTCGGGATGCTTCGGGCATCGGTACGGGCAGAGTCAGCTTGCCTGCAGAGCAAGTGGAGGTTCCACAACGGGGGTTTGATCCCGATCCTGGTGCTCATCCTGCTGGGCTGTGGTCTAGGTCCGAACGCCGGAAGTGAAGGGTGGGATTCCGAGTACTGCACAGTGGCTCAATGTGGCTCAGGTGAGGACCCCTTGGTGAAGTATCTCTTCCGCACGCACGTGTTCCGCATCCTGGGACGGATCTCATATTCCCAGTATCTCTTGCAGGCCAGACGCGATACCACGGTTGCTACAACCAGAAGTCTGCCCTGCCCTGAGGATCCGGTTTCTTCCTTCTTGGCTTTCTACCTTATCCCGGACCGCCATGGACCATGGGGCCACAATCCGGTACCAGAAAAGCAACTCGGGTAGCAGCGCTCGTCAAAGCTTGTCAAGAATCGCAGGCGTTTGAGGCAGGCTCCACTACACATTAAGCGGTTAGCCGTCGGTTCTTTTCAGACGAGGTTCCTCATCGTGTACCCCTTTGTGCTTTTGCCGTCAGCGTACTTCGTTGAGCATCCCCGATGCAGTGGGTGGGCGCATGTTTGACCGAGCTTGCAGTTCGCGGTTCCACAGCGTCTGTCAATGAGTCTCGGAATGTGCTACAGTCCTTGTGCTTCAATGCTGAGCTCAGGAACTACTTTGTTCAGCCCTACGTCCTTTGGCTCCGGCACCAGCTCAAGGAGAGCCCACGGGTGTGTTGCAAAGGGCTAAAGGCGTGCGCTATCGGCGGCCCTGCCTGCGCATAAGGAACCGAGCTCCAACTGCTCTAACTGTGGGCTGGGATGCAGAAGATGGTGTTCAGCGGCTCGTCCGACCTACGCCGGTGCAATGGCAAGCACGCATTCGGCTCCATGGTGACCCGCGGCAGCCTGAGGCACTCTTCGAAGTTTTCCCACACAGACGGAAGAAGGACCCGGAGCGCTTTGGCGACACCAGACCTGACCTGCAAAGTGTCTTAGAAGAAAGCACCCTCAAGCTTTGCGCAGTCAGGTCCGTGCTCGGCGTTGACCCACAGCGCCTGGCAGCCATTGCTGAGAGTGCAGAGGACTCTGCCCAGGAGGCCATCAATGCCATCGAGCTTCCGAGCAGCAGAGACTGATGAGTCACTGATGGACATGTTTTCTTATGTTTGTGGCTTGGTGGAATCCAAGGCCTCAATACCACAAACGCCACTCGTCATCATTCAGCAGTGTGCGGCGGCAAGGCTTGCATGTCCAAGAGCACAGGTGTAGTTGTCGTACCCGATTACGAGCGCATGCAGATGGAGGAGACGTTTTTTGCGAGTCTGCAGCTGCAAAGTCTTGGGAGGGAGCTCTGAAGTAGGCACAGAAAAGCCTTCTAGGCAACGATCAAACTGTGACATGCACGAAATCGCGCAAGAGCAGAAAACGGATACGCGTGGTTTAAACCGCACGAGCACTCGGAGCAGTGTGGGCGCCTCCGCAATGTGGCATATTGCTCATAATTTCGACAGCGGCAGCATTGAGCAACGGCAGCGACAGCCAGAAGCCCAAACACCGGAAACCTGGGACTTTGCATGCAGACAGCAGACTGACACTCGCTTAGACGGGAGAATCGAGCCAGCTCAAAGTCATAGTGACGGTCCTTGGAGGGCAGTGTGTCGAGCACATGACCGCTCAGATGTCAGGAGGAAGAGGTCTCTGCCTCTCAAAGCTGTGGCAGCCAAAGCAACGACGAAGAGTCAGGTTCAGGCACTTGTGTCTCTCCGGCCGTTGCAAGTAAGCTGTTGGCATGATGACCCGTGCTTAGCAGATTGTTTCGCAGCTTTCTAGAACGAATCTGCTTCTCTTCGATGCTGCTCCTTTGGCTGAAGGCTCGGGTGAGTCGACAGTCGCTGGCGAAAGGCATTTTCCTAGCCGCTGGCTGGCTTCGATGACTTTCTCGAACTTGACGAACTCTTGAGTTGAGCTGTGCCGAGAGCTATACTTAGCGAGGTTGCAATCCTCGTAATCTTGAGAAACACTCGGCCATGTTCATGTGGTCGAATGACTCCATACCTTCTGCAACGAGCCTTTATTAACAATTGGCGAGTGTGGAATGTGGCGACGCATCGAGGCAGTGTTTCCTAAATCAGGGCACCTTTTCCCGATGTGTCGCCGACGCCGCTCTCTGCGCGTTGTGCCAAATGCAGGAATGTGCAGATAGAGCACGGTGGATCTGTACATAATAAATAGCCGATAGCCTAACCGTTCAAGTTTATAGAACCATCTACCAGGGCAGAAGTGCTTGAAGCATCTCTCCCTCTCGCCGCGCGATAGCCGATAGCTCGCCGCGCGATCGCTTCCAAATGTGAGCGAAGTCTGAGTGGAGAGCGGCGGTACGGAGCGGCCTCGTAGCGGACGGAGGCGGAAGAGAGCGAAGGGGAGGAGGTCTTGAGCCCTACGGAGCAGCCCAGGGCTCAGGCGGCTCAGGCTCAGAGGAGCTCTCACACAGCGAAGGGGACGTTGACGTTTCAGTAACGAGACATCTCCCGCGAGGTTCACGTCGGAGAGCGAGTCGTCAGAGGCGCGCTGGAGTCTTTTTCCTTCGCCGTCTTGAGAGGGCCAGCACTGTGCGATCCTCCCAAGACTCTTCAATCGTGGAGGCGTCGGCGTCCACGGTGGCGGCACCTACGCCCAAGGCGGAGCCCAAGGCGCCCAAGGCCAAGGCGGAGGCGCCCGCGCCTAAGCCGGCAGAGCCGGCGCCAAAGGCGGAGCCGCCCAAGGTCAAGACAAAGGCTCCCAAACCCAAGGCGGAGCCCGGCAAAACAAAGGCTCCCAAGAAGAAAGCGGAGGCGGAGGCGGAGACTCCCGCCGAGGCGCCTGCCGTGCAGGCGCCCAAGGCCAAGGCGGAGACTCCGAAGCTTCCCGCAGCGCTTCCCGCGGCAGAGCCGGCGGAGGCAGAGGCTTCGGCCCCGGAGCCAAAGGCCGAGCCCAAGCCGCTGGCCGCCGCCGGGCCTTTGGCCGCAGCCGCAGCGGCGACAGCCTCCAAAGCGGAGCCGAAGGTGAAGGCTCCGGCTCCGCCGAAGGCTCCGCCGCCGAAGGCTCCGCCGCCCAAGGAGACGAAGGAGCCGCCAAAGCAGCAGACTCCGAAGACTCGGACGGCTCCGACGGCTCCGAAGACAGCAGAGCCAAAAGCAACGAAGCCGGAGCCCAAGGCCAAAACGCTGGCAAAGCCAAAGGCTCTGGCTCCAAAGCCCAAAGTGCCAGCTGCGACGGAGAAGGCATCTGCAGTGGTCTGTTCAAGAAGCGGCGATCGGATTTTGGACATGAATCTCATGCCTGCATGGCAGGAACCGAAAGCAGCCGCGCCACCAGCGCAACACAGTGTCGGTGCTGGGAAGAATGGGGAAGAGATGGAGATGAGGCTGCGTGTGCTCAAACGCAAGCTCAGCACTCAGTCGGAGACGTTCGGATCGGGGGCCCCGCCCCATCTCGGTCTCGGTTCTCCAAGTCAGGCTGCTGGGAGACTCTGCTGTGGCAGCAACGACCGCTGTGGCTCCGGGGCTCAGCCTTGAAGCCGTTGGCAAATGCCCATCGGAAGTGTTTGAGAGGCTAACTACATCTAACTATTCTTCTGATCCCTTCGAAGTTTTGAAGGCGAAGCTCCAAGCGAGGCTTCTAAGGCCAGGTCCAGAGTTCGTGGTTTGTTGTTGTGCGGTGCCGTCGCGACGGATCGCCTTTGTCCCCGTGTCAGGCTGAAGGCGGAGGAGAAGACAATCAGGCTGACAACCGAGGAACTGGAGGCCGCGCAGCGAAAGAAGGAGGGCTTCGTGCTTCGCTTCGTCTCGCCCTGGCCCTGTGGAGGCGCAGTTGGGCTCCGTGAAGGCCGAGCTGGAGACGGCGATGGCCAAGCGGCGAAGATGCGAGGAGGCCAGGAATTCGAGCGAGAGTTGGGAGCTCTGAGGAGCCTCAGCTGCTTTCAGGAGTTCGGCTCTCACGAACGACTCAAGGCGACACGGGGGCACACGCCGCCTGTGGGCCTGTGGGGTGTTTGCCGCGAGAGAGCTCTGTGCAGGCACTCCAAGGCCGCCCGGGCCCGCAGTACCTCGAAAGGCCAGGCGGCTAGGCCTAGGCTGTTTGTGGTTCAGGGGATGCTCAGGGGCCTTGTAAGTGTTCGGTTTCCGCGGCTGCAACACATGTCAATGATGTACGTGGGAGGCTCTTCGGCAATCTGGCAGCCATGTTTGTTGGACATGCAGCGGGGAGCTCAGGGGCTTAGTTCATCTTAGTCTGATTTTAGTGCTGTGTCCTACATCTAAAGTGCTTTCGCTTTGGCTTAGGCAAGTGCTCCGATTCCCTGCAAAGTTGAGAAGAAGTGATTCGGGCCTAAATCCGCGGGCTCGTTTCCGTTAATGCCCCTGGAATTGCAGCGTCATGCTCTGCCAATGCCGTGGAGCGAGGGCGCGCCCCCACCCGACTGGATGCGATCTAAGTCATCGCTGAGAACAAGGAAGTGTCACACCGTCCGTACTCGGCCCTGTCATCTTCGAGTCTGCGCCATCTTTGCCTTCGTTCCGCGGGCTCACAGCTGAGTCTGACAACCAGACCAGAGTTGAGAGCTTACCAACCTTTCTTGGCTGTCGCGGGGACGCTCAGACCGCTCTGCATCGCTCTGCTTGCGCCGATGGAGGAGAGGGAGAGGGACCCGTCGAAGCCGCCGGCCAGGCGGCCGAGTCGCTGGATCGCAGGGTCGCGGGGTGCGGGGCTCCGAGACGCTGGTGCCGGGAAGGCGGCGGCGCATCGACTGGGCGGCAAAGTCGCAAGCGTCGCAAGCGTGGCAGGAGGCCGACTTCGGCCTTCCATGCACAGGCGTGCAGCAGCTTATCTTGCATGTGCAGGCCCCCATCCCGAGCACCAGTTCGACGTGCTCGGCGCTGCCTGTTCTGAACGAGGCGCTCCACTCGACGCTCCTAGAAAGTTGACTCAACATGACTCAACATGCAAGTAGAGACAGTTACTCTTGCCGACTGCCGCAACACAAGGAGAGTGGCTACCGACAGAAGTTCTAGACTCTAGACTGCACGCATGCAAAAACGAGCATCCCAAAGCAGACCACGACGTTTGCCCTTCGCGCAGCATGGGCAGGAAGACGGGTTGGAATTGTGGGTGGCAGCACACCGGCGTCCAAACATGGAGCCTGGACATGGCACACCCGAGTAGCATGATCACACAGACCATGGCAGCTTTCGGGCACACACGGGCAGTATCCCGTGCTTTCGAAAACCAAGGCTTGCGTGTCAACACAACCGCGGTTTCTGAAGTGTTAAACGGAGGTTCCCTTGGGCGGCACTGAGCTTTGTTTACACATCGAAGGACCTCACGCGCCTCGCAGCTTCCCAGGTGGGACCTGGGATGTTGGCGCAGATCGTAGCTTTCTTCCCGCTCAAGCCCAGCTTGACAGGCACGGCTGCCGCCTACTTCGCCCAAAGTGGCGCTTGCCAGCTGCACACGCGGGTGGGCGGGTGCCGGGTGCTGCCAAAGCTAAGCTCAAGGCCCGGGCAACGCTTTCCGCAGGTGCCGGCCTGCTCGGCTGCGCGAATGGCTGTTCTGGCACTTGGCGAAGGTGCGGGCGGTGCGAGCGCGGGGGGTCAGTTCGGAGGTGATCCAGAGCTTCGAACAGCAATCGTGATTCTCTGTCGCAGGGCGTCCGGATCGTTCTTCTTCGCTGGGTACCCTGTCAGCAGAGATCGTGTCATCCGACCTCAGACATGTCAGAGCCGAGGAGGGTGCAATGGGCCCAGAACAAGAGGAGGCCAAGTTCCGAGCGCACCCACGGCCCTCTTTAAGATCCTCCCCCCCGCTCTCTCTCTCTCTCTCTCTCTGTCTCTGTCTCTGTCTCTGTCTCTCTCTCTCTCTCTCTCTCGCTCTCTCTCTCTCTCTCTCTCTCTCTCTCTCTAGCGACTTTCCGGATATGTGGTGTCGGGCTTGTGCTGATGGTGTTAGACATTCATTGTCGTGCCTTTTTGTCAACTGGAAAGTGATTTTGTCGCCTGTCGTACCTTAGCACGCCATCTTGCAGGGATGCTGATGCTTACGAACTCTGTTGAGCCGGAAGAACAGGTCATCCGCGACCTGCGGGACAGCGGCCGCTTGATCCTCCTGGAGTCCTCCTTGCAGGTATGGCATTGGTTCTTTCGCTGGACCGCCATTCTAACGCGTTGTTGCATCGTGCAGTGTGCAGGGCAAAGCGTCGAGCAGCTTCCAGCGTGTTATGACACGTCAGATCAGGCCCGCGCGCTGGGCCTGGGTGCCACATACTCCTCCGCAGTCCAATAATCGATCCTCTGAGGTTTGTGCACAAAGCGATTCGGGCAGCTCGAGCCCGGAGGTGCCATTGGGCTGCCTCAGTCCATGCGAGCCCAGGCTCAGCGTTGTTGCAGCGATTGCCGCCAGATGCGACTTCCTGCTTCATCTCGATGATGACGAGCTCCTCTTCCCAGAGGCAGCCCTTTTGAGATCCGGAAGGATGGCGGGCTGGCGCTGGTGCTGGGTGGTGGTGGTGGTGGTGGTGGTGGTGGTGGTGGTGGTGGTGGGTGGTGGTGGTGGTGGTGGTGGTGGTGGCGGTGGCGGTGGCGGTGGCGGTGGTGGTGGTGGTGGTGCATTTCACATTGGTATTCCTGCCATGGGCTAGCCCGATAGAATCAAGGACTTGCATACGTTTCGGGAACCTGCCCTTCACTACTGAACCTGAGACCGGCAGCATCCCCGTGCTGCTGCGACAATACGTGGGAAGCAGCAAGAGGCCGGCAGTGCCTCGACTAACGGTTTGCAGAAGAGAATCGAGTCGGAGCCCTTCCTCCGTTGAATTGACAGGTGTCTGCACTTTGAGAACCTGGAGGCTAGCACTTTGATTGGCTCATCAGGTGCAAGAGCTCGTTCTAGTCTTATTCTGTGGTCTGCAGCACACAGTTCTGGAAAGTTCCGGGCCTCGGACTTCTGAGACACCCGGCATGGCCAGAGGCGGTTTTTCCCTTCGACCTTCAGACAGAGCGCCCCTTCTCACGGCGCCGCACACGCTTCAGGCCAAGGGACGGAAGGGAGGAGAAGATCTGTGCGGTGAGGGAGAGATTCAGGGGCTACCACGTCATTGCATCGCCTCTGAATGTCGGGATGCCGGGACCTGGATTAGGTTGAATCCTAAACCCAGACGAAACGTCCTCTCCTTTGATGTGGGCGGATTCAAGACTATCAGGAACGATGGTTGTGTTTAGGCCTGAGATGATATCGCACGCTTGCTCACCTGCAGCCTCAAATTGGGCCATAGCAGTGACATGTATCCAGCCAAGCTTCTGCAATTGTCAACTTGATCTCCGATGCTTGAGAATGTCGCTATGAGGTGCAGTAGCTTCCAACACAGCCGCGTAGATGCATTCTAGACGCCGCAATGGCGCCCAAGAAGAAGACCATCAAAGAGGCGGCCAGACGCTGCCCAATTGACAGCAGCTGTAGTCAGATTCGAAGGCGCAGAGCGTTCCAGTTTCACGATGCGGGACCTGACAGGCTGGCAAAGCCAAGGCCAAGGCCAAGGAGAAGGCCAAGGCGAAGGCCAAGGAGAAGGCAAAGAGCAAGGCGAAGGCGCAGCGGTGAAAGTACTTGTGGCGGTTCCTTTTCAATTTGCAATGCCACGGGCCACATGAACTTCAATCATCGCAGAAGCCTAGATCCAGCATATCAGCATGTCATGCGAAGACTGGTGGCTGCAGCTAACATGCTCCAAAAGATCGTAAACCTTGACGTAGCATGGACAACGTTGATGGTGTTCACACTCATGCCCAAACTGCTGAGATCCTATCGTCAGACACTTCCAACAACTCCCGTTTAGTTTTTGGCTTTTTGAGGGGGTTCAAGACTTCCGTCCGATCCCAGTCACCAAATAAACCCGAAACCCTATAAATCCAACCACCCACACCCAGATCCCCGAAGCTCACGGGAAACTCCGACGTTTCTGCGCTGCCAGGCCGCAGATGCCAGTGCCGCCAGCACGGCGGAGGCAAACGGCTCTTCTTTATGGACTCTTTTTGTAGTTCCTCTTTTGGATGTCCCTCGTGGTGCCTCTTAGAGCACCTTGCTTCGTGGCTCTCTTGTAAGGCGCCTAAGAACGCATGCGTGCTGGGTGACAGGCGACCAGCTTGGCCACGTCCGCGTCTCTCAAGGAGCCAAAGCATCAGCTCTGTCTCCGAGGGCCATTTTGCGACCTGCTCTGGTTCTGGCTCTCTGCTCCAAACGTTCTTTGCGGTTCAAAGCTGTCCACATGTAGTGAAGTGTAGTGGATCTGCGGCCCTCCGAGGCCCTTTGAACTCCGAGGTCCAACGTTTTCTTCAGACAGATGTGACACGTCGCCTAGATGCGTCCAGCTTAGCCATGTCTCCCATGCTCTTCTAGATTTCATGCGCCATGGAAGCGGATGAGCCCAGCTCTTCTCCACATCGTGCTGAGGCTGATAAGTCCCGGGAAGGAATCATCAAACATACTTAAACAGCTGCTGTTACTGGAGAGACAAAGATAGATGAAGGAGGTTCTGAGAGAGAGGAGAGACAGCGAGAGAGCAGGCGAGCGAGTGAGGAGAGAGCGGGAGAGAGCGCTGCAAGGCACCAGCGCGCGGTGGGGAGGCAACTCCCCACCACAGCCCTGGCGAAAGAAAGAGAGCGCTGCAAGCAAGCAGGCAAGAGAGAGAGCGAGAGAGAGAGAGAGACTAACACGGGCGGGCCTAGTGCCCGGGAGGCTTAACTCGCCTTCTAAGCCTGGGAGAAGGAGAGAGAGGGAGAGAGAGAGAGAGACAGACATCCTTCGGGGGAACCCCTTGTCTTATTGGATCAACAGCGAGGACTCACTGAGATCGAACTGAGTGCTTGATTGAGTAGCTTGTCAACCTTGACTTGTAACCTGTCAGAAGACAGAGGGACCTTCCACCAGCAATCTTTACCATTGTCTTTCCTATTGCACGTACGTATATACCGGCAGACTTACGGATGCGGAGATGTGCAATTGTAGAGTTGTCGCATGCAAATGTGTAGCATGTATGGACACGCCGACTCATGGACTGTATTCGTTTCGCGCCCGACGCAGGCGTTGCCGGCCTTCGCTCCATTGACAGCGCTGTGGGTGGGACGCGGCTCAGCGACAAATGAGGGAGCGATTTGGCATCGTTTCTTCGGATCCTGGCATCAGGCTACGCTTCCACAAACCATTCTGTGCTCTTCTTGTGGGTTGACGGCATTGCCAGCATCGGCGCCGGTGCTGGCAAGCCAAAGAAACTCGTCGCCGGCCTGCATATCTGTGCACAGCAGAGCATGGTAGAGTCATGCAAAGCCCATGGTATAGGGCATGAGAGTGACCGGTGACAGAAAGCCCAGGTACTGGTCGTCGTGCAAGCCGCTTGTCATCGAAGTCGGCTGGCCGATCTGTGGACGTGATGTGGCATCTGATATGGCCTTGATTCAAGGACGAACTGAAGCAGCAACCTGCCGTCACCCTACGGCGATCGCGATGGGCTTTGAAGGTTGCCGGGCATGACATGCAGCTTCCTCGTCCTGTCTTGCCTTCAATGATCGACTGCCTGAGCTGGGCCCACTGTAGTAATCGCGCCAAGTTCAGGATAGTCCGTTCTTTGCACCGGGCGATGCACGCCCGTGCCGCCGCCTGGATGCAAAAGAGTGGATCAAGAACGACTCTGCGTGAACACTAGCCAACTGTCATGCCAGTTCAGTCTTCGATTCAACACAATAGGAGTTGGAATGATTTTAGTCTTCGCTGCATACGGCAGAAGTTGTAGCATGTTTCGATGAGCAGACATTCTGTTGGCGTTGCATGGGGTTTGCGTGAGGCGGCGTCTGCACATTCGAAATTCTGCTCGGCGATATCGCCGGGCTTGATTACTGGAATCCACTGCTGGTTGATGCGAGCCGGGTTGTCATCGAGGTTGGCCAACAGTGGTATGACGGACTGCAGCCGCGCTCTTCCGTCTGAGCACTACCATTTCGTTTGCGTGCTAGGCACGTTGCTTGACTCGTCGCTGGTTTCCGGACTTGCGCAGTTGCGGGCAGCACTTCGGTCGACGGCTCAGTTTGGCTTCTGGCATGCCAGTGGCTGGTGCTGCAAAGTTGTAGATCCTTACAGCTTTGGACTTGGGAGGCTGGGATTTGGGGGCGTCTCCGGATGCTGCCCTGTACCGGCCGGCGCCCAGAATGCATTTTGTCGCGATGCTGCCTTGTGCTACTGTGTCATTCGACTCACTGTGAGGTGAAAGGGGAAGTTGGCGTCGAGCTGCCGCAGGTTTACACTGCTATGTCGTTCCATCCCACTGGAGTCTTACACGAAGTGAACATCGCAGAGCTCCTCAACCCTGCTTCCCCTGGGCAGGTTGTCCTACTCACGGAGAACTGCAAGCTGCACACTTCTCCTTCCAAGGCTCCGTTGATGGGCCATGTCAAGCCAGAAGACCTGAGACCTCTTCTGCTTTGTTGCAGGTGGGTCCCAGCTACTGGCAGCCGCGTGCCGAGGAAGCGTCCTTCGCTCGCATCAACGCCGTGGTCCGAGCAGCGGAGCCTCGCTGCGAAGTCTTGCGACGAAGTTTCTCGTGCCTTTGAGCTGAATTCGAAGCATCCTGAACCCGTGCAGTACCTCCGCGAGGAGCGGGTCGTGGGCGGCCCGACATCTCCGCGCCGCAGCTTGGCACCTCGGCTTTCCGAGTGCTCGGAGATGCGGGGAGCTCTGAGATGTTCTGATGTCATGAGAGTCAGTCAATACAGTTCAGAAGCTCCAATTCCTGTTGCGTCAAGAAGCCCGGATCGCTGTGAGGATTTCAGCGGAGGCGACACTTCGCCCATTTCCCAGGCAGTCTGAAGCGCATGGCCATCACGGCGACAGTCAGGGGGAACCTAGTACCGGCTAATGTGCGACAGTATCGATCAATAATTTTCGATTAGATATTCAGGACCATTTCGATGTCGCGTGCATTCCATTCGCAGGTCCATGACGGAGATGGCGGCACGGGAAGCTGTGCTTCGCATCAGGTCGACACCGACTCCTCCGCTCCTCCTCGGCAATTTCCTCCAAACAGTGCAGTACAGGTACTTGTAGCTTGTAATGTCCTGGGAGAAGATCGCTGTTTGCTCGAGGGTCTACCCGCACCCGGCGGTTCCAGGGTGCAGCGCGCATTTTTCTGACCAAACATAGCGTTCTTTCCGCAGTCGGCCACATTCGCCGCAGACGTTGAATGCATCCAGACTCCAATACTTTGGATTGTGTGGAAATCGTGGTCCTGCCACAGTCCCATGCATACATTTGGGTGCGGCTCGTGTTCCTGCCGCTGTACAATGCATGTTCTCGCGTGCCAATCGTGCTTCCGAGACGGAGCAGTTGCGAGCTTGAGGATTGCGGTTCTTGGGCAGCGAGGTGGTACTTCACTGTTCGTGGTAAACGGGTGAACCTGCCGGCACAGCAGTTTCGAGAGTTCGACCCTCTTGCCTTGTAAGCGCATCGCGCATCTGAATAGAAAGCTTTTAGGTTCCCCTGCGAATCGATTTCGATTCTCCAGTGATGCACTGGGCATCACAGTGCGCACCCGCAAGGTCATGGAAGTGCTGTACAATCGCACAGTGGCCAGGTTGCACTTTGCACTTGTGTTTCAAAGGGGCTGGGGGTGGCCCACCTCACGGCCCACACAAGTATAAGAGTACTTTGTAAATTTTCTCTGCGACTCCTTTCTTTTGTGCCCAAGTTGCACTGAGGTGAACTTCCGCTTTGACGATCCATTCTTGCCCTATGTTCTCCGCGAGGCCAAAGTCAAAGTAGCTATCGTGAGCAGGTTGTTACGACTGGAGCTCTGGAGGCCTTTGCAGGGAGAGGCTCCTCTGTGGCCCTCCTTTGTTGGGTTCTGCCAGAAAGACTCTGAGTCCTCTCAAGCCAACACCTGCTGCGTATATGGCCGCCTGCAGGTGATCCATGACCCAGAACACACCCGGCTGCTGCGCTTGTGCGAAGCTGGCATTCCAGCATGGGCTATCGCGGCTGGGCGCTTTCTAGGTTCTAGATTCTAGATGTATCAGTCGTCTTCAGTGGTTGGGAAGGCACTGCTCAGGAGGAAAGCAAATGCACAGCAGGGATAGATTCAGACGCAGAGGCAGACACGACATGGGATCATCATGTGGAACAAGCCGAAGCCGATGAGGTGCTGCCACGATACATTGGGTGCTACCATCGATTCATGCGACACTTTGTGGCTGTGGTGGTGGTCTTCATCTCTTGCCTCTCCATGCTCTTGGGCTTCTACGACTTGCGACTCGACCGAAAGAGCAAAGCAAGGTCTCGGCCTCAGAAGTCGACTTTCAAAGCGAGGTACAAGCGCATCCCGCTCGTCCGCTCGCTGCTGAAGCAGTCGCTTGGGCCGCTGAGCCAACGTCTGGAGGAGTTGGTGGTGGCCACTCGACCGCCTGTCGACGACTCGACCGCCTGTGGGGCCCAGGGCCCAGTGGGGCTTCGTTCTTCGCTTGTGAAGCGAAGGTGCGCCTCTCAGTGCTCTTGGGCTGGTTCCTCCCGTACAGCACGATTCTGCGTCGTGCCCGGGACGCTCTCCATTTCTTCTGCGCTTTGGCAGCGAAACGCATGCTACAGCAACAGCCAGCGGCTTAGACTTCTGCGATTGTCTCGTTGGGTGTCGAGGTTCCGTGTTGGGGGCTTTGGTGGCGGCTTTGGCGTCGCCCTTGTCCTACCTGTGCTCGGCGGCCTCGGCGCCCGTGGGGGCTGCGGCCTCGGCCTGGCGGCAGGGAAGCCCAGCAGGGTTTTTCTCTTGTAGCGGAGAAGAGGGGAGGGTTTCTGAGTCTCTGTGCGTTTCTGCGCGTTCTCGCGCGGGTTCCGAGGTTCCTCGTGCAGGTGTTTGGAGCCGTCGGCCGCATTGGCTCATCCCTGGGTTCGGGCACCTTGGTGCCGAAGTGAGATTCGAGTTTTTTTTTCCAGACATTTTGCCGAAGGAATTGTACTCGTATGGCGGCCTGATTGGCTTCGACCTGCCTCTGAAGATGCTTTTCTGTTGTGTGCTGTCACGTCCGCTCGAGAGTGGGTTCTGCAGGTGCCCAGGGCGGCATCAGCACAGCTCGGCTTCTGAGGGCCGAGTTCAACTTGGCGAGACAGGCCGTCAGGGAATGGTAGTTGCTTCGCCAGGCTTACAGCCCTGTTTGCAGGCTTTCATGAGCGTCTACAATGGCACAAGCTTCCTTGGCGCGACAGTCGCAAAGCACCAGGCTCACGGAACGGCGTTCATGGAGCTGCAGTCCTCGTTCGTGAGCTCTCCTGACTTCATGCAGTTCGGACGTGTCTCAATGCTGTCAGTATCTGCCACACAACAGGCCTCGATCCGCGTGTCATGGTCGCGGTGGCACCACGGACTGCGGCGGCGACTTTCACAACAAAGGCTCCGGAGGCGCGGCACCGGTGTATGCTTGCAAGACGCGTTGCATCTGGCCCCGTCTCGCCTTCAACGGCCTTCGATTCTTCGATGCAGGCCGTTGCTTGCTTTGCTGTCGGGCGTGGCAGTTTGGACTTTCTGGCCCGGCAGAGCCACGGAGCTTGCAGTAACCCGGCCACTGCCTAGATGCAGGCGTAGATTCGCTTCGTTGCTTTTTGGGGTTCTCGTCTTTCGGCCACAGCCAGCTTTTGGCTGTCGTTGAGGCCAGGGAGGCTCTATAGCGACCATGGATATAGGGATGTACAAGATGTAGAATCTACAAGGATTCTTCCGTGGCCCCGCCCGGCCCTCCTCTACTTCTCCATGCACACAATCCTTGGCCTGTTGTAGAAGTTCGGTTCCGTATCATTTCAGCTGCAAGAGTCGCGTGGCTGTAGACTGCCGGGAGATGTCACGAGGTAAGATGCTTCGACATCATGCTTTGGGACTTTGCCGTGGTGTTGACCAGGCCCTGCTGCGATAAAAATAATGTGCGATTCGACAAGATTGCGAACGCGGACTTTGCTCAGTCTCGATGCAGGTGTTTCGACTAGTCCCGGCAGCTGCTCGCGCCTCTCGCATGCATGCGTCAGATTTGGGAAACTGCTCAGCATGTGCTTCTCAGCGGACACACAGCGGCTGTCCAAAGTTCGAGGAGCGTCGCGCGCTGCTTCGCGAACGATTTCAGATGTCCAAAAGAACGACTGGATCCATTGTTGGCACGAGCCAGCCAAGTGACCCCAGCATCTGTGCGAATCAGAAATGGATCCCGTATGATCCCGTTCTAGCCATTTTCAACACAGGCTGGTCTGTTTCAGACAGAAGCTCGAGGCATTCACACCATGGATTTTGCCAGTTGTGTTTCTTGCTGGGAGAAGAGTCCTGGAGCATCCTGGAACCCGCCGTGTAGTGAAGTGTAACCAGCATGACCGAAGCAAAAGAAGCAAGGATGTTTGAAGCAGGCTGGGAGAGCGAATTCAGCCTCTGCAACGTTTGCAGTGCGCCAGTGGCTTCAAGGCCCAACGGCTGCACGCATGTGACCACGGGAGCATGACCAAGTTCAATGAGCATCCTAGCATTGCGGATGGTTGCAGACGGCAGGCAGGTGGTGCTCTCGAGGTTTGTACAGATTGTGCAGTGTTACAGTGTTAGTGCAGCAGATGAGAATGTCCACTGCCGCTGGCACTTCCGAGACACCGGGCTGCAGATGGCAGTGCTGCACTGCGCCGCCGTGGGCTGCATTGCGCAGGGATCACGATCGTTCGAGATTATTTGAGTGGAGTTTGTCGTCCATGCATGTCCATGCAAACCTCTTTGCATATCCAGCACAGTGACCGGGCTCACGTCACACAGCTTCCAGCTGACATGCTGTTGCAGAAGGGCCACGCTTTAGAGGCCTTAAGCCATTTCTTTCTGTGCTAATCGGTCTCGGCTTTCTGCCGAAGTGTCGGCGTCTTCCCTGAGATGAGCCGAGAGGCTGCTCGTGTCCCGTGGATCGCGCTGAGTGCGGATCGATGCGGATCGGATGCGCGGATCGCTTGCCTCAAGAAAAATGCGTCCCGTTCGCCCAGAACCTGCCGGCGGGAGCCTCCCGGGAGCCTCCCGGGCCTTGCACTCCGCCGAAGGAAGGCTACGATGCCCAGGCCAATCAGCCCAGGGCTCGGACACGGCGCTCGATGCTTGGAGCCAGACGCTCAGCTGCACTGCAAGGTTCGGATACGTGAATGTCACCGACATGAAGGCTGGGCTGGGCCGCAGCGGAAAAACTCTGCGAAGCTCTGAAGCAGTAGGTCATGGGCAAGCTCGCAGAGTTCCTTGGCCTAGATGCCGACGTCGTCAGCAAAGAGATGAAGGCCGGGGCCGGAGATGGCCGGAGCCACGAGGATTCCGAGGCTGCAGGGCCTGGGCACATGACGCCCAGGCGCTGGACTTCGACGCCAACAACCTCGTCTCATTTGCCGAGCTTCCTCGCTGCATCGGGACACGGCTTATGAGTTATGAGCTTGTGAGATGTTGTTACTTGTCGGGTTGAGCATGTCTTGTCCGAAGCACAGGTTCGTGCTCTGGGCAGACAAGCACACCATTGGCATCCCGTCGAGAGCTCAAAGAGGGCACGGTCCGGCAAACTTCGCGGGAACAGTGTGCCAGGCTTGGCATAGCCATCCCAGACAAGCGAGAATGGAGGAGCCCGACAGTAGGCCGAGGGACCCGGGCCTCTGCGTCTTGAAACGGCGAGGAAAGGCATGCCAGCCCATTGGACGACGATTCCGCCGCCTAGCCCTGAGGAGGAGGCGCGGCCCAAACACACCGACACCGCCGCACCAGCACCGCACTCAACGCACTCTCCACTCCACCATGCCCGCCTGCCGAGGCTGCTCTGAAAGCATCCACGGCCGGCGTGGCCGTTGGCAAGGCGAAGAAAGCCAAGGCAAAGAAGGCCTGGCCATGCTTAAAGCGATCCCGTTGCAAAGCAGCAACGAGGAGGCTAGCCTTTCTCAACGATCCAAAAACAATCGAAAGACGAAGTGACGCAGTTTGTATTTTTGCCTCAAGTCCTGGTCCAGCCCTCCCTCTGATCCTCAGTCTGGTTGGGTTCGCATGGGTTCGCTGCATTGCTATCTGCGTGAATTTTGCTGAGGGTTCCGGGCGCTGTGTTGTTTCTGTGACGGATCAATCTGCAGTCTCAAAGAAAACTTGTCGATCCTGAGTATATCAGAGTCATCAACATTAGCACGCAGAGCTTTTTCAGATCCTGGACTGCAAGCCGCGTCTTCATGGCACACTATCAGAATCAATCCCTTCTCGCGAAACTGAGAGGCTTCCGTACCGGAAGATCCGGATACGACAGAGTTGGAGGTGCGTGAGCGTCCGTGTTGTGAGACACCTTCCTGTAGCCCAAAAATCGTCACCCCGCCTCTGCTGACTACTCCGTCAGTCATGCACCGTATCTCTGCACCTCACAGGAATCGATCTTGATGCTAATGAGCTAATGCTTCTTGGATCTTAGCGATTCAGACTTCAACCTGCCATAAAATCACTTCAGGACTTCATCGCTGCAGCCAAAGACGCTGAGTGGGAGAAGGTTTGGGAAATTCTGGACAGACATCCGGGGTATGCCAGGAACTAAGCATGAGGCTTCGCATGCTGATGGCAAGAGCGGCGGTGCCGACATCTTGCATCCGCGGAGGTAAATATGCGACCTCCGTACCGTCGCTACGCAGCAATCCACCAGGCGCTGCGCATCGGACCGGCTGCAGCCGAGCTGCCGAGCAGCCATCCGCTGTGTTTGATCGGTACTCTGTTCAGGCGTGCTTTCACGGGGAAGCTGACGTCGTCCGGAAATTCGTCGAGGATGGAGCTCTCCTTGGGCTTGCCGGTTGGCGTTAAGCTGCTGCTAGCATGGGCAGAGTCAGCAGCATGCCGCATGTCAAGACCAAGCAAGTGGCACCGCAGGACTGGAAAGCAGATCCACTGCTCAAGACCAAGGCGGGAGTGGTGCTCTTTAGTGCGCCGACCCTGCGCGCAGAACGCAAGCAGTGCGGAAGTACTGAATCGATTCCAGTTCTCAACTCACGCCTCTGATCGAGACTTGGAGGATTCAGAGACTCCCGAGGATGTTGTGTGTGCCCCAGAGCATCGACGCATCATGTCACCACATGTTTAACTGTGCTTCGGTCGGCTTATGAGCATCCAGCCTGCGGGGTTAGGGCTTGCTAGTGGGGGCTTAGGGGCTGCGGTCTTCGAAGCTCTTCGGCAGGTCGCTTCCTCGCCTCAGGTCTGCCCTTTGGTTCCCCCTGGGCTGGACGGTCCCGAGCCAGATAAGGCCTTCAGTGTCGACCCGTCTTCTTTCTGCATCGGCCTGTGTTGCGGCCTTCTTCTCTTTCCTCTGCTGGATTTGCTTTGCTTAGCGCGCTGGGCTCTGCGGCTTGCGTTGCAGCAAAGGGGAATCTCGGTTAGGCCGGTGGGTTGGTTTAGAGCTTTGGATGGGTAGTGTGGATCAACTTGCACGTACTGTGGACGCCTTACAGGTTCTGCTCACTCATCTTGTGGATCAGGTCAGCCGCCTTGAGGCTCGTGTGGCTCGTTTGGAGAGCTCGGGTACTTCTAGGTCCTCGTCTTGGGACAGGGTCTCGGGGATTACTTCTTCAGGGCAACCTGCCAATCCTCCTTTGACTCCTCCTCGGAGCCCTTACTCATTGCCTTCTCACCCTGCTGCCTCTCAGGCTGCTACCGCTCCCTCGGCCGCACCGGCTGTGACTTCTCCTGCTCGGCCCTCGCCTGCCGAGGCTGCTGCATTTTCGTCTGGGCTTCCTATCGATCCAGACGATCGGGCTGGCCGCCTGGAATTGGCTCGGAGCCTTGGGGCTTTTGTTCTGCGCTCACTCCGTGGGCAACAACTGGGGGATTCAGGCCGTTCACGCTTGAACCTCAAAAGCCGCTTGTACCTGATCTTCGCTGATTACGCTGGGCAGCCCCTGCAACCACCTCGGGTTGTTTACTCTTTTGCGGACGCCGCGGGGATTTGCAAGAGGGGTCGGGATTTGGGTCAGTCTGTGCTGATCGGCACCCCTTCGAAGTGGGAAGCAGTTGAGATTCTGGCAGCCGCGGGGTTCCCTTGGCTGGCCGAGTATGAGCGCTGAGCCTTCTGAAGCTGAGGACGGAGAGGCCTTTGATTCTCTGCGTGACTTTTGTGTGTGGGCCGAGGAGGTTCGCACAGTTGACTCCCTACCTCTCTTGGAGCTTCGCTGCCCGGGTGAGGGTGACACTACTTCTTGTGCCATTGTGCCCATTTGTGAGCACGGTGGTTCTTTGGTTGTGGCGGTGCCTCAATCTGCTTGGAATCGCAGGGCTGCTAGTAGAGTGCTCCCCCGAGGTGCGTTGATCAAGCCGAGGCTGGTTGAAGTCGCTGCAGTTGCCGCGGCCGGCGGTTCTCCGCACCCGGTGTTGTCTGTCAAGGTTTGGGTCGGCTTTCTTGACGCTGGACTGGAGAAGTCTTTTGCTGAAGTCGACTCCCCGGTGGCGCGGCCCTTCCTTGCTGCATCTTCTCAAGTGCCTGCGGATCCCGACCTAGACGGTCTGATTGCTGCCGCCGACAATCTTTTTCAATTCACTTCTGCTGCCTCCGCTCCGGAGGCGATTTTGCATTCTCGAGGTCAGGCCACGCCGCGAGCATGGGAAGAGCGCATGGGCTCCATGGAGCGTGCTCTCTCCGACATTCAGATATCGTTGTCGCAGCTGTCTGGTCCTCGGCTAGGAGCGGCGACTCCGGCCGCTTCTGCGCCGAAGGCTGCTCCTTTGCTCAGCGGGCCTCCTCCAGGCCTTGGCCCTCGCAAGTCCAAGCCTGCCTTAGACCCCGGTCTGGTGTCTGCCGCTCGAGCTTCGGGTGTCTCAGAAGACATTATTCAGCGGATGAGCCAGCTGGCTTCGAACACCGGAACCGTGCTGCCCGACGTGCCGGCCTCTTCCACTGTGGCACGCCCGGTTGCTGGAGGAGCAAACCCTCTCTCGGAGAGCGAAGAAGAGCTCGAAGAGGCCGCTGTGGTTGGCCAGGGTGCGCCTATCGAGCAGGCGGTCCTTCAGTTGACCAAGTTGGTTCGCACAATGGCGGGCGACAAAGCTCGGGGCCGCGATCTGAACAGCATCCTGGATCGGGCCGAGACGGGCGGCGCCGATGGCGGAGCCAACACTGGCGGTCGATCCAAAGCCGCCGCTTACAGAAAGCTCAAGGCATGTCTACAGGAGTCGCCTGCCGTGTTGTTCGAAGCGATCGAAGCTGCTATGAGCGAGGACTTTGCTCTCGTGCGATCTTCTCCTGCATTGGCGGGTCTTCCTGTTTCTTCCCGTGGCTGGGTCGAGCACCGATCTCGCTTGGGGCCATATCCCTCGGCAATTCGGCCGATGTGGATGCTAGCTGCCATCCACGACTGTCTCAAGGATGGCCGTCACGACGAAGCGCGGGCGCGAGCCGCTTTGGGGCTTTGCGCTTACGATCAAGCGGCGGTCGACTCGGGGTCCTGGGTTTTATCTCAGGAGCTGCTCTTAGAGCCGGCGCCGCCTTACCAGGTGTTCTCTCGCAACAGACCGGGTGCCGAAGGAGGGGACGTGATGCACACTCGGCTGGCAGACCCTCGCTGGGTGGAGGTGCTTATGTCCAGGCTTCGAGACCAGGACTCTTACAACGAGGCACGCCAACGCCTGTCTTCGAGGCGCAAGCCCCCGCCGCCCGAGGGCCATCCGCCTCCTGCGGACAGCAGTGCCGATACACCAGCTGGGGGCCGTCCCCCTCGAGGCCGTGGGCGCGGTCAGCCGACCGCGTAAGCTCTGCAGGAAACGGGCCGTGCGCCGGATTTGGAGGCTGCCCTGTGCCCCCTGCCCCTCTTTTAAACCTTAGCTCCGTGCCGGAAGAGCCCTGCGCCAGGATTGAAGGCTGCACTGTGCCTACGGCCAGCGATTCTCTTTCGCCTCCCAGGCGAGCTCCGGCTGCGTTTGAAATTTCTAATCCATCAGCCGATTCATCTGCCTACCGCGGGTTCCCTAACCCTAGGTTTAGTGGCCCGAACCCCCCTAGTGGTTTAGGTGCCGGGCGGCCCGGTTCCCGTGGG
This sequence comes from Symbiodinium sp. CCMP2592, assembly GCA_905221615.1. NCBI lineage: Eukaryota > Dinophyceae > Suessiales > Symbiodiniaceae > Symbiodinium > Symbiodinium sp. CCMP2592. The sequence goes on along the minus strand of CAJNDT010002391.1, from coordinate 62,181 downwards.
GCCGCCCCTGCTTTGCAAGCCGACGTCTTGCGCACTGTGGACGGCCTTCGGGCTGCTGAGCCTGCTGGGTACCCTGCCTCTAGGTTTAGTTCCCTTTCTCCCCCTAGTGGTTTAGGTGCCGGGCGGCTTGGTTCCTGTGACGCCGCTGGTTCCTGCATTTCTCCTGTTCTGAGTTCTCCGGCCAAGGATTGGCGACCTCCTGGTGGCACGGGCGCAGGCGAGCCAGTCAGAGCTCCAGGTGCCCAAGCTCCATCCTTCCATGGTTGCACCCTGTGGTCTACATTTTTCGGGCTGCTGCTTTCTCGGCCATCGCCCCTCAGATCCTTCTTTCACAGCCAGCGCTCTCGTGCAGCTCCCGCTCAGGAAGCTTCTTCTTCTACTTCGATCTGGCCGATGCCTCTTCCTTATCCGGAGGTGTTTGCTAAGCGCGAGGTCCGGCCGGGCCTTGCGACATCTGCAGACCGTGTGGGTCTCAACATGGTGGTCCTGATACTGTCCTTCTTGCACTGCGGCGGCCGATCTGTCGCCCCTGCTTCGATCTGCTGTGGCGCTCGCCCGAGCCCTCGACAGTGGGCTGCTCTTCGGCCTTTCCAGGAAGGTCTCCTTGCTTGGAATGAGTTTGCTGAGGTCACCGCTGAGGACATGGGTCGGAGCGCTGCAAAAATAGAGGGCATTGCTGGGACCTTGCAGGACTTGCTGGAGCAATTTACTCCGGCCGCCGCCGCTCTCCGGTCTTACCGAGGTTTGGCTTCCAGTGGGCCCCCGAAGCCCGGTGTTTGCGGCCATCCAGGTGTTGTTGTCGGCGCTGCCTCGGCCGACGCCCCTCCCCTGGCAAAGAAGCTGGAATCAAGTCGGCTATCATTTCACGGCCGGCCTGCATTTGATCCGGCGCCCTTCCTTGACACTGCCAACCGAGAGTGGTACTTGCGGCCGCTGGACCTGTCGGCTCATCGATATGCCCAGGGTGTCGTTCCTCCTCGGGTTCGCTTCCATTGTGCCAAAGAGGAGCGCATGCGGTTCTTCCGGCTGTTGGATCAGGGCGGTCGCCTCGCCCTTCATCCTGTCTCCGCTGTTCGTGCTGGGTTCGGGGCAGGGGCCTTTGCTATCCCAAAAAGCAGCCGAGCCGACCGCTTGATATTGGACTGCAGACCGGCTAATTGCCTCGAGGAAGATGAGGATAGATGGGTTCGGAGTTTAGGTTCGGTTTTTCAGCTTCGGACGCTTTTCTTGAGATCGGGGTCTAAGCTGATTACGTTTGCCGAGGACATCAGAGATTTCTACTACGGCTTTACCGTGCCTGAGCAGAGGCAGCTCCGCAACTTCTTTGACTGCCCCCTGCCCGGCTCTGCCTTTCGGGGGTTTGACTGCCACCGCCCAGAGCTCGACGCGCAACTAGTCTGCCCTTGTTTGTCCACGATGGCTATGGGTGACAAGCGGGCCGTTGCTGCAGGGCAGGCAGCCCATCTCAGCGTGGCGCTGCGTAGCGGGGCCTTCGAACTTGGTGAATTCCTGACCCTTAAGTCCGGTGTGCCTCGCTCTGGGAACTTTTCAGGTTTGATGATCGACGACTTCATCCACTGTGCTCAAGTGCCTTTCTCCGACGACGGCCGTCCTGCCACTTCGAGCCCTGAACGCAAGCACGCCGAGTCGAAGATCGATGCTCTGCATGCAGCTTATTCTGCTGCCCATCTTCCCAGGCATGAAGGAAAGAGCGTTCGGGGAGCCGACGATGCCGAAGTGTGGGGTGCTGAGCTGCTGGGAAAAATCGGCATCGCCCGACCCAACTTCAAGCGGATCATCCCGGTCGCGGGCCTCTTGTCCCGACTCCTCGCTGTGGGGCACTCTACTGTGCGTCTTCTGGAAGTTGTCGCTGGAGCGTTAGTCTCGGCTTTCCAGTTCCGTCGCAGGCTCATGAGCATTCTCTCCGAGATCTATAGCGCTCAAGCTGGCCGGCATCCCGCCGACATTGTGCGCTTGTCTCCTGAACTCTTCCAAGAGATGCTCGTTGCTGCAGTGCTCTTGCCCTTTGCGCGGATCGATCTGCGTTCGCCTGCTGCTCCCTGCCTGATCGCTTCTGATGCCTCCTCTCGAGCCCGAGCCTCAGTCGTCTGCCCCTTACCCGAATGTGCCTCCGAGGAATTCTTCAGGCATACTCTGCATAAAGGGGTCTGGTCCAGACTGCTGCGGCCTTTGCCTGCCTATCTCCGGGCCCGCGGGCAGCTCCCTTGCGACCAAGAGTTACCCGAGGAGCATTACGCCTCACACCCCATTTGGGAAGAGGTCTGTGCCAGCCGCCAGTTTCGCGTCCTTACCGGCGCTAGGCAAAACCGCGGTTCTCGGCACATTAACGTCCTCGAACTGCAGGCTGCCCTGGAGGCCGAAGGCCGTGTAGGCGAGTTGCACCCGGGTTGTCGTTATGTTCATCTCATCGATTCTCAGGTTGCTCTGGCCACCTTAGTCAAGGGCCGGTCGTCTTCGGAGGGGCTCAATCGCCTTTTGCGAAAGAGCATTGCTAGCCATTTGACTTCTGGCGTAGCTCCCGGCTTTGGCTATATAGCCTCTAAATCCAACCCGGCGGACGACCCGACCAGGTCCGTCTCCATTCGGGCCCCCTCTTGTGAGTGCCCTGCTTGGCTCGCTGATGCATGTGCCGGCCGATTCGAACGTCTCGACCGTTTGCTTGAAGGCCTCGCTCTTGATCGACACAGCACCTCCGAGCTTCCCCATCATTCCGAGCTTGCTCCCGACATTGAGGTTGATCTCCGGACTCGCGCCACCATGCGAGCCGATCGCGGCCGTGCTCGCCGCTCCTTGCCGAGAGCGGTTTGCGAGCCTCCTCCGTCCGTTGCCTTGGATTTTCAGCCTTCTGGTGTTCCTTCTCCGTCCGGTCCTTCGTCCTCTGGTTCGTCTGCTGAGCCTCCTTCTTCTGGAGCCTCTGTTACTACGGCCGATGTCTCCGGCCCCAGCCCTGCACCTGGTGCTTGGGCTTCTCCCCAGCTTGGTGTTGGCCTCTTCGCTTCATTTCGTGCCGACCAGTTCGTCTTTGACAAGTCTCGCTTTGCCTCCTTGCAGGCGGCTTTTGCATCCGGTCCAGGTGGGATTGAGCTCTTTGCTGGAACCCGAAACCTTGGTCGGGCCCTCGTTCGCTATGGCTTCCCTTGGGTGCTTTGCTTCGACATTGCCCACTCGCCTGAGGAGGATCTTCTGTCCAGGGTTGTTCAGGGTTCCGTAGAAGCTTTGATCCGCCATGGCTGCGCCCGCGTGCTAGCTGCTGGACCCGTTTGTGGTTCCTTTTCTCGAGCTGTCACGCCCCCTTGCAGGACGCTCGAACACCCTTCTGGAGTTCCCTGGTGCTCTGAACTGCAGCAGCTCAAGTGCCTGCAAGGCAACATCCTTGGAACCTGGTGTGCGAAGCTTTGCTCTCTCTGTCAGGAACACGGCACCCTCTACATCATTGAGAACCCGGCCACGTCCTGGCTTTGGCGGCAGAGTTGTTGGAGTCTGCCCTCAGGGAGTTGGTCGGACTTTATCGTCGATTACTGCAGGTTTGGGACGAAATGGCGAAAACGCACCCGTTTTAGAACTTCGTGCTCACTCGGGGGCGTCCAGGTTAACTGTCAGTGTCAGCGAGCACATGTGCGGCTCCGTGGTTACAATAAGGCTGAGAAGAAGAGCTGGACTGCTTGTGCACAGGCTTACCCGCGCTCTCTGTGCAACCTGTTGGCCGCTTCGTGCTCTTCGGACTGTGGCCTCCTGGCCGGCCGCCGCAAGCTGGACATTGTCGGTTGTGCCAGATGTATTGGCGCTCGATTCGGCGAAGCTTTGCGCCCAGGTCCTCGACGGCCCACTCGGGCTCGCCAAGGCCGGCTGGATGATGTCCAGCTCGTCGAGCCTGCCACTGCTGCGCTTCGGCTCCGCTTCTGGAGTGCCTTTACGCTTTGGGCCTGCCAGTCCTTTGGTCTCTCAGAGATCACCGAGCTTATGTCGTGCCCTCAGCTTTTTGTTGAAGCCCTTCGACTCTACGCGCAGGTCCTATTCAGTGCTGGGACGTCTTTGCATTATTACAGGCAGCTCGTTGCACACATCTCCAAGGAGTACCCCTCGGTGAAGCCATATATTGGGGCAGCGTGGAGTGCTGTCACACGCTGGGAGAGACTCGAACCTTTGCAGCACCGGCCTCCTCTTCCGGAGCCCGTGCTTAAAGCTATGCTGGCTTTAGCCATCATACGTGGATGGTACCGTTTCGCTGCGGTGACGGCCCTCTGCTTTTACGGAATCTGCAGGGTCGGGGAGACTCTATCAGCAAGCCGGGCTGAGCTCCTCACCCCTGACGACTTGTTGTCCGACAGGCGTTGCGTGTACCTTCAGATCAACAAACCAAAGACACGCAATCGTGGTGCTTCTGTCCAGCATGTTTCGGTGCTCGAGCCCATCGCCATCGCCCTCATTGAGTTTGCGCTGGAGCCGCTACCGCGAGCAGCACAACTTTTTGCGGGATCCCCGAGTTCTTATCGAAGGCGATGGGACCGACTGCTTCACGAGCTTGGCATACCTAAAGGGCTCAGGCTCACTCCTGGTTCTTTACGCGGAGGTGGTGCGGTCACCGCCCACCAACAAGGTCTGCCGATTGCGGATTTGCAGTGGGCTATGCGTTTGCGGCACCAGGTGACGCTGGCTCACTACCTTCAGGAGGTCTCAGCTGCCTCGGTGCTCCCTAGCTTATCAGATGAGGCCAGGAGCGACATCCGAGCCGCTGCTAGGTTTCTGCCTATCCTCCTTTCGTCTCTCACTGCTCAGCGCGCTCTTCGTGCCTGACGGCTACTTTTCGAGCAGCTGACGGGGTGTTGTGGTGCAGCAGCAGCATGCCTCAAAGTGTACAGGTACAGATTCGGCTGCCGCTGCCATTCGTCACGACACTTTGTCACGGCTGGAGTGAGGAAAAGGCGATGCGCAGTTCAACATGTCACCACATGTTTAACTGTGCTTCGGGAGTTTTTCGGCTCCCACCCGCCCGCCCTGAGGGTGGTGCAGCAGCAGCATGCCTCAAAGTGTACAGGTACAGATTCGGCTGCCGCTGCCATTCGTCACGACACTTTGTCACGGCTGGAGTGAGGAAAAGGCGATGCGCAGTTCAACATGTTGGATTTCGGACGTCGTTCTTCTGAAGCCGGTGAAACCTCTCCTGCCTACTTATGCAGCATGCAGGGCTCGAAGCCGCGACAGCAGAAAGTCGTGCGAGACTAGCCGAACAGTCCTAGGACAGCACCTCCGTAGGACGTAAGACGTACGTAACAAAAGTGGACATGGAGGCGCGAAAGCGTAAGTTCTCCGAAGGACAACCAGAGTCAGCCGAGGATGCCAACACTAAGACACGCTTTGCTGGAAAGCGAATCCTGGTGACGGGTGGAGCAAACGGCATTGGACGTCAAATTGCTGAAGAATTTTTACGCGAGGGATCGAATGTGGTGGTCGCAGATCTCGTGCAGCCTACGGGCATGAATGATACGGAGGATGGATCTTTCCAATTTATTCGTTGTGATGCGGCCGTGCCGCAAGAGATCGAAGAATGCTGCAAGAAGGCTGCGCCCATTGACATTTTAATCAACAATGTTTGTGTGCAGCTTGAGGCCCCATGTCACGAGCACAGTCTTGAGGACTGGAACAAGACCCTGGCCGTCGGTCTGACCTCCTATTTTCTTTTCTCCAAATTCTGCCTACCCCACATGTTAGAGCAAGCCCGTGGTGTGATTATCAACATCGCTTCCGTACAGGGAAGCCAATCCCAGCCCCGCGTTCCTGCATATGCCGCTGTCAAAGGGGGTGTCCTTTCGCTCACGAGACAGCTGGGGGTCGAGTACGCTTCTAAAGGTGTACGGGTAAACTCTGTCAGCCCTGGAACGATTGCAACTCCACTAGTGAAGGGTATCCTTGAGCGTGCTGGCACCACCCGCGAAGCAGCCGGGCAGGCATATCCGATGCGGAGGATCGGAGAGCCAAGCGAGGTGGCCAAAGTCGTTCTTTTCCTCGCGTCTGATGATGCCAGCTTCATAACGGCCGAGAATATCACGGTGGACGGAGGCATCATGGGGCTGGGAGGCTGGGCGAGATTCGTGTAAACCTCAGACGGAATCCACCGCGGTCGCAAGAGCCAAAACGAGGCTTCTGCAGAGGGAAGAAACCTACCGGCACACGTGCTGGTACTGCTAGTGCTGCCCTAGATTGCCTGTTAGTTTTCGTTTAGTTTTCGTTTGCGACGCCGGCCCGTCGCTGTAGAGTCCGCCATACGTGCCTACGTTGTCGTCCGCCACACATGCGACGACGGTTCTCCGTTGCTTGCTCCACACGTGAGCATGTCACAGACATTCGTCCAGGAACCTTAATGCTGTTTTGAAGCAGTTTCGCTTGGTTTTGCAGTTAGGGAGGCATGGAAAAACTGCACAGCGAGGCCCAGGAGAACGGCAACGACGAAGTGGTCACTTATCTCCAGGACTGCAGCGACTTAAGAGGCCTGCTTCGAGCGCCTTCTTCGAGAGCCTTCTTCGAGCCGAGGAGAAGCAAGGTGAGGAGCCTGAATCTGACGACGAGCAAGGGCCCAAGCTTGGGCCCGGGGGACGACATGAACTTGTTCCTGTGCCAGCCCCGCAAATGTGTGTTGTTGCCAGCCTCGCAAACCTTATGTGTAAAGGGAAGACGACGAGCCACCCTTGAAGATGATGCGGGGTGGCGCTTGCGAGCTCGTCTGGGGCCTCATCCAGTCGGACATTGGTAGCCCAGCCTGCTGCGCTTCCATCCGTAACAGTGAGACCCAGGATCCTGAAGAGCTCATGGAGAAAGCGAACGAGGCGAAGGGGTTGACTGCAGCGAAAGCAACCTCGAGACTTTGCGACGCCATGCGGGAGGCGATAGAGCATGCAAAGTGGCAGCAGTGGGACGAGATGCTCGCCATCTTCGAGTCCTACCCAGGCAGGCTCAGAGCACGCCTGTCAACATCTCACCACTTCTTCGGGCCCTTTTTCTCTGGCTCCGCGGACACAAATCTCCGCTTTGTTCAGGCTGTCAGAACATGCGCCCCGAGTATCGACGATTTGCTGTCCGCCCCCAAGCTCCTCGGGCCGCTCAACTGTGTTGTAAGCTGTTCGCGGCTGCAGAGGCGATCCATCAGGCCGCCTATGCGGGAGACGCCAAGATCCTGAAGAAGATGGTCGACTGCGGTGCCAATCCAGGCGACTTTGCAACACTTCCCTGGTCGTGCAATACGTGCAGTGGCCACTCTTTGGCCGTAGAGTGGGCTTTGACCGGCCTCGCGAGGCCTGCTGACCCGAGACAAGGCCAGAAGCGGCGCGGCGCCGCGGCTCTGTGGTGTTTGAGCGCTGTTGGCTAACTCACTGGGAGACATCGGCCAGGAGACGCCTCTGCAGATCGCCGAGGCCGAGGGCAACTCGGATGCAGCCGCTTTCCTCGAGTCCTTGGAGGTCGCCCACAAGCACCGCACGATGCTGTTGCTGTATACCTCTCTCTCTCTCTCTCTCTCTCTCTCTCTCAGGTCTCCGCTGAGAGTGCAGCGTTAATCCAGGAGGCGCACAAGGCCGGACCGCCGCATGTTGGCTGTAGTGTATGCAGGAGGTCTAGACCATGCTTCAGCTGAGGTGATTGATGCTGCCAAAGAAGGGAAGTGGGTCCGATCCTGAGGGTGCGAGCATCGCGCAGCTCATGCCCGGAGCATCTCGGAGTGTCTCGGAGTCGCTTTGTGCAGGACAAAACCTTCGAACTCCTCGAAGCCTGCAAACATCCAGATCAAGTCGTGAACTGTCGGCCATCCGTGCGCCAATACGGCGTACTTCATCAAGCTGCATTCCACGGCGATATTGAGGTGCGAGTGCTCCAGATGGGAAGAATTGCTTTAAGCCTCTTTGATTTATGAACACTGCAAGCTGGATTCGTCTGCTCTGAACCCTGCAAACCCTTCAGGAGGATACGGTGTTTGTCGGATTTTCTGGGCAGGTCCTGAGGCGGCTGCTGGAGGATTTCAAAGCCAACGTGAAGCTTCTCACCAAGGACTGTACCAGATCTACAGTGTACACCAGAAAGTTGGAGCATGGGTTTGGGATGATTAGTGCAGGGATTCCCTCTACTCTACCTTGAGGGTATGACAACTTCCTGGCTTTACTGTAATAGGACTATGTATCCTGCACTAGCGATGCTTTTACATGGGTTTTGTGATCCTGTGGCGCGGCTTGTGGCAGTGCAGTTTCACTTCTCTGTTGGCATTGGGGATGAGAATGAAGCAGGACGGGCAAAGCGCGCTGCAGATTGCCCAGAACGGCAGCCAAGAGGCAGTCCACTAGCCCTAAAGGGGAATCTCTCGTAGGATGTCAGCTGTGGCCACGTACGATTCACAGTACAAGAAACGGTAACTCTGCGCATGGTCGAGGCAGCCGCCAAGTATTTGGAGGCCGGAGCATCATGGCAGATGAGCACAGACATGTGGAGAGACTCGGCAAGCTGGAGGCGTGCGTGCCCAGCATCCAGCTCGAGGATGACTTTGTAAAGTATCCGGAGCAGGCAGTTTCGACTCCACTGAGAGAAGCATCGCTTCCTTGTCGTAGCGCCGCGGATCCTTTCAACAGCAGCCGCTGTGGCTCGGGGTCTATAGGAATATGTTGTTCAGGTCTTGAACAAGTCGGGTGATATGCGCAGTCAGCGGAACACGTTGCGACCCACATGAGCGGCTCGGAAAGTGTAGTACCAGCATTTCCTGGTTGCACACTGCACGCTGTCCCCAGACTGTACCAGTTCCCACCAACAGCCTTTGCCACTCCCTTAAGCCCTAGAGCCTTGAGTGTCGATGCCGTAGAGTGACTCCAGCAGCTGGCGGCGCCGCTTTGAGCGCAGCGGTCATGGAAAGGGCAGCTGAGACGCACGTCCAGTTGGTGACACCGGCTGGAACTCTGATCGCCGATGTGGCTCTGCGTCCTGACGATACCCTTCACGATCCTTGGATCGAGCTCGGTCCGTTGATGCTCTTGTGGGAGCATGCCCCGTCCCCCTCTGCGAGAGGAGCAGGTAGCCGGTGATACAAGAAATCTCCGATTCGCGAAGCATCGCGAAGCCAAGGAGCTGTATCGGCTCGGCTGTGCCAACTCGTCCTTTGATTCCACCTGCGTGCTCAGGCACGGAGACAGGGTGACACCAGGGGTTAGCCACCTGCAAAGTGCAAGAGATGTGTGGTTTTTCCGAGGTTCCAGCTACTGGATGCTCATGCGAATCCCTTGCAACATGATGGCCTGGTGCGAGACAACGTCAAGGATGGTCGGGGGCTTGGCCTGATGGGGGCTCTGGGTGTCTGAAGGCTCACAGCCTGATTGCAACTGTTGAGTTGGGATCGGAACGTTGGTTACACTGGCCAGTGCCAATAGTCCGAGGCGATTCCGTGACTTTCGTTGCCATCGCGCGAGACTGGATGGGGGCTGTCAGCACCCTGTGAATCTCTGGTGTTTGTGCCTTGTTACACACCTTCCCCAAGCAATTCCCAGGTCAAGAGGAATCCGGCTACCCTGAGATGTGCTCCGCAATTTGCTCGTGCAGATCCTCTGGTGGTCTTGGAGGCACGGGTGGAGGCACGCATTCGCATTCGCCCTGCGGAGTGCTGATTCGCTTGCAACTGCAGGCTGTCAGGCAACGTGGAGCCGTTCTTGCCTACGCCGCACCAGAGCTCCAAGACAAGCGAGACGTCGTTTTTGCTGCCGTATCGACGGCCGCTTTGCCTGGTAGTATGTGCAGCTTTTTCTTGGTAGATTGTCGGTGCTCTCTTAAGCAAGTTGTGTCCGTGAGGCTTTAATTGAACCAGAGGGTTGCATGTTATGGTGCTCCATTCCTCCCTCGCCCACAATGAGTCACAGCGATGTTGCAGCCCGGCATCTCCGAATTTGCAGCTCATGGAAGCCTACCTTTGTGCCTCTACCTACCACCCTCCTTCCTCTTACTTGGGTGTACCTTGACTGGCTGAGCTCCGAGCTTTGAGGACGGCCGTGCCCTGGAGTTTGCGTCGGCGAAGCTGCGAGATGACAAGGCCGCAATCTGCCATCCGCCTCTGCAGCGTCCCCTGCCTTCCCCTGCCTTCCCCTGCCCCTCTGCCTTCTTCCTCCTATTTCTTCTTCTCTTTTTCTTTTCAGGACATCGTCCTGGCGGCCGTGTGCCACCAGGGCCCGGCCTTGCGCTTCGCCTCGGAGCGGCTGCGCTCCGACCGGGCCACCCGGACTTGGACCCGACCCGTCTACCCGTCCCGGCTTATGGGATGCGTTCGGCTACCGAGGAAGTCGTCACCTGCGCCTGTGTCAATGACGGGTGGCTTCGACTGACAAGAGTATTGAGTCCTATTCACGGGGCCATGGGGCAGTGGCTGGTGCAATGAGTTCAGTTCAAGCCTAGTTCAAGGGTTCACCTGAGACACTGGGTCCGGGTGGCTGATGCTGCATCTGAGGAATTCCTTGGAGTACGCGATGAACTGGCGCAGGGACAAGGCAATGGTCCTTCTGGCCGTGGAACGGCACCAGGCGGGCGGGGCGGGAGTGCGTGCTGGCGTTTCCGGCTTCGCTTCATCAGGCTCTGGACCGGCAGTCGACGCTCGGCAGATGCTTAGTAGCGGCTTATACCGGCGAATTCCCCGGAAAGTCCAGAGAGTCCTTCGACGATCCTTCCGAAGTCCCCCGCATTAGCGCATGCCTGGGGCATGCCTGGGGCATGTCTGTGGATGTCTGGAGAGGCGCAGTCCCATCCAATTTGCTGCTCCTGAGCTGCTGGGGAACTATGACTTCATGCTCCCAGGATGCACGGAAGCCACTGGCCAGGGCTACGAGCTGCATCACGGATCGAATTGAAACGGACACAGAGTAACTCAAGAAGAGCAAGTCAAGGTGGCAAGCGGCACAGCTCGACCGCTGCTGTGTCGATTTTGCTGCTGCTGACATACGTGTGGGCCCCAACTCGTCAGCCCCTTCGCACGCCAAGGACTCTTCGGTGGCCTAGTGCTAAGTCCCAAGTTCTTTCAAGTAGCCCATCAGTTACCGAAGGCTGAGGATGAGTCCGCGCACCTAGCCTATGATTGGTTGCAGGGAGTCGATCGTGAAGCTTGACGGATTTTACGCGGGCTACATGTCATCTCGCCGACAACCGCGACAATTTGATGTGCCCGTAGCCTGACAGGATGTACGGCCTGTGGCTAGCAGATAGAACCGAGTCGCTGCTACTGCCCATGGGATGCCGTGTCTTTGCATGGCAATGCCATGAGCCGGTGCTGGTTCCGCTAAGGTCCGGTTTTGCGGACCACTTTGGAGGAGTGCTGGCGGTTTGCCGGCAGGGCAAGCTTGCCTTGTCGAAATGCTTGTCTCATGTGGCTGTATCGTGTCACCGTGACCCCCAACAACTCTCCACCAATGTGAAAGCCGTAGCTGTGCTGCAAATGGTATCTCGCAGGAAAGTCTGGACAAGGATCACGGTTTCCATCAGGTGAAGGACCGGAGCCTACCTGCAGTTGCTCGGGGCAATGTGCTTCAAAAGGTAGGCCTCCGCGCTTGCTGCAGTGGCGGACAAGGGGGCATCAACACGAGGTGCCGCTGACGGAGTTGAAGTTCCGGTCGGAGCGCAGCACTGCCCCAGGAGCAGAGGACGGCTTGGATTCTTTGATGTGCTTTGCGCTGCCACGCTTCTGCCAGAGTCGGTACACTCGAGGCGGTCATCGTTTGACTGTGAGCAGGACTCAGAGTCGGAGTCAGACGGGGACGGCAGCGTTTACAGCATCTGAGTGGCCTAATACAGCCGCTTCGTATTCTGAAAGTAGTATGCTGCAATGCTTAGGATGCTTAGGTTGTACAGATATGTCCTGACATCATCCATCGTGCTGGAATTCAAAGAACCTCAGCTGCGGCTGATTTGGATACGCCCACACCGCCCATTCGGGACCATTCGGTTCCACAGTCTGCACAATCTTGCCAATGACAGTGTCCATGCTGTCTGCTTGCAGCCTTTTCGGTGTGTGCGTGCATTTCAGGCACTGAGCTTTTGCGTTTGAAGCACGAGATTGGCTAAGTAGTAGCGTCAGCTGCTGGCGGACACAGGTTTCTGCTGCTCTGCTCGTCGAATTTGGCATGGACGCACTCCCCAACGTTGGAGTCAGACCATGCAAGTGCAAGCTTCTCTCGCGAGCTATTCAAAAACGGCATTTGGACACAGCACCTGCTGATGCTCTCTGTGACTTTGGTGTCCTGTTGAGAGGCCTTCGTGAAGGTTGAAGACAAGGCTCTGCTGAAGAGGACTGCTCGGGACAGTCGAGACAAACTGCAGCACAGTTTGAAGCGGGATTTAGCCAAGTATGCATGCCCAGCCTGATTCTATCTGTGTCTGGGCCACCAGGTTCCAGACCCTTCTCGACAAATCGCAGCTTCCCCGGAAAGCATGACCGCTGGTGGACTGCACCTGCAGTGGCATCTCGCTTGCTGCAGGCACAAGAGCACTTGCAATTTCACCCGGGACAGAAACTGGGCCAGCGGTATCTTGGCACACTCTTATAAATTTCAGCAGATGTCGACAAGTGCCGTTCCAACATGTCGTGTCCCAACTCGTGGCATTCCGTGGTCTTGAGAACTTGAGGCGTGTTCGAGAACATGACGCCAGTGCCGACCGGATACGAGCTGGTCACCTGACTGACTGGACACCTGGCGTCGTCTGATCTCCTCTTATCCCAGGTGGGTGCTGTTCGCAACGAAAATGCGGCACTTTGGCGCATCTACCAGGCCGCCTATGAAGCCTTCTGCATGCTCTGTCTCACGACAAGCTTCCGCTTCAAACAGCCGATTTCAAGTGCCTACGTGTGCAGTGCATAGATAAGGCTAGGCCGCATGAATTCCGGCTTGTAACATGCAGGCTTGAGAGCACCTAAGCGGGCTCGGACAGACAGATGCGGAAATCGGGCCTCTGATGGCAGTGTTCTTCTGAAGCCTGTATGCGGAATGCAGAGAAACTGCAGAGTGCTCTTTCCCCATCCTTACGACCTCCTCCTTTCCAGAGGTCTCCAAGGAGGTGACGCGCCTGGACTGCGCGAAGCCTCTGAAGGAGCGGCCGCGGGTACAAGCCTTATTCCTCAACTTGGCGCGGTTCCGTCAACCAAGATTCCGTCAACCGCGCTTCCTTCAACCATGTTCCCCGCTTCCCTCAACTCAGATTGTGCCGATTCTTTCAACCCCCATCGCCCGCTTCCCTCAACCCGGATATTGCCGATTCTGTCAACCCCCATCGCCCGATTCCATCAACGCGTACTGTGCTGATTCCGTCAACTCCGCCCCCCCGGTTAGGGTTGAGTGAGTACTCCTGGTTGGGGTAGCACGCATGTCTGTAGTTGGAGCGACTCTTTCCGTATGGGTTGAACGAAGCAGTTGTTTGGGTTGAAGGAATCATTCCCGGGGCCATGGTTGAGTGAATCTGCGTGCTGGGGTTGAAAGAATCAGGTTGTGTATGGGTTGAACGAAGCAGTTCTTTGGGTTGAAGGAATCATTCCCTTGGACATGGTTGAATGAAGCTGCGTTCTGAGGTTGAAGGAATCAGGTTTTGAGGTTGAAGGCATCCGCGTTTCCGGGTTGACAGAATCCGCGGGCAGTCCGCGCGCGACCAGCGGCCGCGGCGCTTTTTTTCCTCGCAGCGGCGTCGTTGGAGCTGTCTGTGTCGGTGTCGCGTGTCGATGCGTGTCGGTCGCGCGCGCGAGGAGGTGCCCTTCAAGAAGTGGACGCCTTTGACGATGGAGGCTGCGAGCACGGCGAAGCTGCTTTCGTCTCTGAGCGTCTGGCTACAAGTAGTTGCAAATTGGCACAGCTGTGCGATGCAATGCTTCTGCAGACTCCCAGCAGGCTGGCAAGGGCCTTGACTGGAGCGATTTCGACATCTGCGAAGATGCGAATGAATGGTCCTGCGCTTTGGGGGCCATCTGATTGCTGGAATTCGTAGTCGAGTGCTTGCAAGCGGCTGTGCCAGTGGTCATGGCAAGGATTCTCTTCCATGCTTCCATTCCAGAGGCCACCTGACTGTGTTCCTCGTTCGGCATCGCAGTTTGTTCGGAACTGTGAGTCACCGGCTGGAGTCACCAGACACGGCCAGTAAGACAGGCGGAAGTATGGGTCTTTTTTCGTCTGCACTCTGGCACAGTAGCTCGTTAGAGGTCGTTATCGATCAGATTCGTGGTCGCACCAACTCAGCCGGACCCGAACATGATGTAAGCATCTACGACGCAGTGTGATGGCACTGCCGGGATCACTGGGCCCCCGTGCTGCGAGGCGCTCTCTGCAATCTGCCGCAGCTCGGCAGGATTCACTCGCTACAGTACTCGCACAGGAGTCTGCATCGATGCAAAGCGCTCGTAGTCCTGCGATCTGGGAACATCTGGGACATGCTGCAGTTGCATCAGCATTTTGGGCAGTCGCGCTGCCCGAGGCACCGGCTTCACCATGGCCAAACTTGGCTCCGGCGGCACCACGGGCGGCGGCGGCCTGTACGGAGACGGTGGCCCGGTTGCAGCAAGGCGACAGGTGACTCAGTGAATCCACGCTGCAGCAGGAGGTTGCGTGATGAAACGCGTGTGTCTGTGGGGGCTTTGAGAGGCACCTACTTCGCCGACTCGATCACGAAAGCTGATGAGTATGCTCGGCGCAAGGCAGTGGGCAGTAGTGTATGTCAGCATGTCTTTGCACCCACCAGCTGTTGGAACAAGTCATGTGTTCAGGTCAGCTTCCTGAGTTTTTACTGCCGGTTACAAAATTGAAACCTCTGCACACGTGACAGGTGGAGAAGGGCGAATTCGCTGGATGTCGAGTTGCAGCGATCTGCCGAGCCCGCCCTGGCTTGCATCATGCTGGCAGCCTTTCGAAATGGGCAGATGTTTGCTTCGCGACAGGTAGACTTGCGAATGTCAAGTTAGGCTGCGACCGGACAGGTACTAGGCGGCCGGCATTTCTACATGGACAAGGCGACCCATCTGCTCTCCATGCTACCGTGCAGCTGCGCATGGTGCAGACATGTCGAGCTGTTGAGGATGTCATGGAGAAGGACAAGCCTAAGTTTGCCAAGAGAGTAGCAGCCCCGGTGAATACAGGAACACCATCCAGATGGTTCAAGCACCTGCGCCGCTGAGCTAGGTGCTCGAAGGACATTACAACAGCACCGTGGGAGACCGCTTGAAGGTGAAGAACACCTTTAGGCCAGGCAGATGACATCTCTGCCCATCCCACCACCGGTTTGCAGTCCGCTTCGTTTGCATCCGTACCAGTTTCTTTCCTCGAGCCGTGTCAGGGAGTATGTGGCCTACGATGCAGCAGCAACCTATATGGAGACTGGGCTGAGAGCTCTAGGAACGGTCCCACGGTTCAACCAGACCGAAGCTTGGAGCCTGAGGAGTATCTCATTTACTACCGGCGCAAAGGCCTGTGCCTGTGAATGCTCTCTACTCGTCATGCGACTGTTGTGAGCACCTTTGCTGGCGTCAGGTGTGCCGGCAAAGCACGAGTGATGGCAGATGGAGAAGCCCTTATGCTCATAGCGACGCTGTGCAGTGTTGCCGGGGCAAAGAATTAACATCTCTTGCTTCTCCCCAGTGCCGTCAGCCCAGTTCAGCCCCCATCTTGATGTGTACAGTCATCTGTGAGATGTGGGCAAGTAGCTACCGTAGACATGGAGCGGCTGCAAAAGCCACACCTCTATGGAGTGCAATCGTTTACCTCAAGAAAATGGTGGCTCTCTCGCATGTGACTCGGTGCTCTTCAGCAAAGCATAGGACCGTAGGGTTGGAGGAGCTCTGCTTGACCGTTGCCAGGAGGAACTGCCAAGTCCTGTACTGCAACGGCAAGAGCAGGGAGCCCAGGAGTCTTTGGAATCAGGAAGTCGAATGAGACTGGCCGCAGTGAACGGCTTTCGAGCATCAGCGTCCAACACTCTGTGCAGAGTCGCATGCGCAAATGCACGAATGCAATCTGATGCGAGCTCAGGTCTGTGAGCAACCCAACACTCAAACGCAGGCAGGCAGGCAAACGGACCAACCGACAGACAAGCATGCAAGGACATTATTGGCAAAAATTATCCAGAGGTTGAATACATGGACGTTACGAGGCAAGCAGGTCTACAATGATAAACAGCTGGGCGGCAAACGACAAGCTTCACACCGGCCCATGGTTTCCATTGCATGAACGATGCGTTTGATTTGGAAAACAGAGCCCGGTGATTCCGTCGGTAGCACTATCACAAGCATTCAGACGTTCTTGGCCAGAACGTCCCCGGTTATATTACAATATCTGACAGGTTGAGAGCTTCCGTGCAGCAGGCCGACTCAAGTTGCCAGGGCGCAAGCTCACAGCCATTGGTACGCACTATTGTCGGACCTTCCACTCATGCACTCACACGCACGCACACGCAGACATGCACACATACGTTCACGCTTGGGTACTACTTCCTACTTCTGTAGCTTCGCTGCGCTAGAAAAGAATTATGCTCGGGACATGTTTAAACCACACCGAGGCAAAGATTGCACTGTGTGATGAATTTGTGGAAGGGCAGGGGCTTGTAGATGAATGAAGATGCCAAGAATACATGCAACACCGAATCCGAAAACGCGAGACGAACGAAGGATTTGCAACCCAAAGAGAACAAACAGAACCGAAGGCAGAATGTGGCCGAGACTTTGGTGCCTATCCAGTAGCGGACAGACGGAATAGTTACGTATCTCTGTTGCTGCATCTTGAGCCGACGTTAGTCTTTAGCTGATACCTGTTGCAGCTCATGTTTTCTGCCCTATCCGAGCTGAGGCGCGGCCAACTTGACAGCTGGCGAGGCTCAGCTGGCCTTTGTGAACGTGAGGGATCACGCACGGCATCAAGTTAGGACGAGTCGTCAAGCTGGGATAGGTGCTGTTAAACGCAACGTAGCTACTAGTTTGGGTTTCCGTTTGCCTGCATTTGTTGGAGTGGGAAAGCTCTTGTCGCAACTGGGTCGGCTAGTTTAACTTCAGCAGTAGCTGTGTGGCTGGGTCACCTGCCTTCGTTGTCTGTGCCAGGTCTATGCAAGTGGAGTTCACCACTTCTGCCGGTATGACCGAACATTCAGGGAGGCTGGCTTTTTGCATTGGGTCTCATGTGATGGGAGTCCGGGAGTCCTGGAGCGAAAGTGGCACAACACGGTCACTACCGGTTGCAAGAAGCCGTCATGCCGCTTGTGCAAGGCAGACCCAAAGTTTGGTTTGCACGACGACGTCGGGGCCTTTGAATGGTGGAACGGTTGTGGCAAGGTGCTCTAACGTGCCTCAGTCGGCTCGGACAGAATGTTTCTTCCCGTTGCTGCAGGATGCTGGCTGTTCTCACCCGGACTGCTGTGTCCAGGCCCAGTGCCAGCAGAAGCCGGTGCGTCAAGCGCGAAAGAAGACAACACTCGTGTCACGCCACATCATGCTTGCCCGTCAGAAACGTAGCAAACGCGACAGATGAACCTGTGCTTGCCATCTTCACGGAGGAACGAAGCGCTTTCGTTCTGCACTTTGACAGCCCCAGCTTCATGGAATGGCCAGGGGCCCGTCTCGGACTGCCGGCGCGCTGTTTGAGGACGGAGAATCCCAGGCATGACAAGTTCGCCCTGCGCGCAAAAGCCTCAATGACGGAATTGGACGAAGAGGACAGCAGTTTTCGAAGTCGCTGCTGTGCACCTCTCCTTAACTTACTGTGTGCAGCAGAGGAGATGCAGCTCTTCCCTTTCAAGAAGGCACCTGTCGCCGTAGTTGTGCTGTGACTTTTGCATCCATCCTTTTCATCCAACATCCAGAGTCCTCGCTCTACTGCTCTCTTATACTAGTCGTGCTGCTCCTAGCTGCTACGTCAACCGAAGGGCTTGGCAGATGGTACCAAGTGCTTCCGCCAGGCTTCGGTCCAGGCTTTTGCAAAGGCTGAGAAGGCCAGGGCCATGGGCAGAGGGCTCGTTGAGAGGACCAAGGGACCTGGAGTATTCAGAGTCGAAGAGTCCGGAGCACTCCTGGGATCAGCTCTGATAGGGTGACCAGCTTGCAGGCGGCAAAGCAGAAGCAAATCTACCGCCACTGGCGATGCCTGCCTGGACGCAAGGCTCCCTCGACGAGTAGCGTTGCGGCGGTGCAGCATTCGTGCTTCACATACGAGATGGCTGCAAGGAGGAAGAATTTCATCCGAGGCCGCCTGCAGCATCCTGCAGCCACTGGCATGTTGCAGCATGCAGCCATGCGATGCATTACTGGCAGCAGCTTAAGGGCGGATTCGGTTTGAAAGCTCAGCGCACGAGCTGAGTGTCGTGATGCTTCAGAGTCAGAGTTCAGAGCTTGGAGTACTGTGCAACGATGGGAGGATCACCGGCGTTAGCCTCGAGGAAGAGTTCCAGCGCCTGCTTTCCCAGGCGAAGTGCCGTAGGTCCTGCATTTGCTTCTTGCGGGATGTTCTTGGAAGCTCGGACCAGGTGCGCGGGGGCCATTCTTCGTGAGTGCGGACCAGAGCAGCAACGAGCAAGGAAAGAGCCGCACGGTCGCAAGGGTCGAACTGACTCTGCAGGCTTCCTTGAGATGCAAGCAGCAAGCCTTTGCCTTCCCCTGCTGGCTCACGTGATACGGCATTCCACAACGAAGGCGAGTAGCCCTTACATATCTTGCCGCATGTGGCCATAGGAGGGAGGGAGGTTCAGACATCGAGGAAAGATTGGCATTCCACACCGGCCACATCGGAATGGTCACGTAACTGCAAGAGCGTACACAAAACAGAATTCAGAGCTGCTCATTACTTTTCACTCCAAAGCTATACAGAAGTCTACACATCTCTACGCACCGGTGCACCCAGCTTGCGCAGGCTTAGTCTAGGCTATCAGGCGGAGAAAACAAGAGCGGCATTTGGTGCTTCCAAGCCCAGCCCTGCCATGGACGACCGGCTCAGCAGCCGTCAGGCGACAAACGTGCGAACCGAGTCTTAGCGCCACCAGTCCAGGGCGTCCTGAAGATGGTGCTGTCCCTGCACGTTCAGGGGGCTCGACGGTGTTCCTTCCATGGGGCACAGACCTCAGTGAAGCCCTGCGACACATGCACTCTGAAGATGCTCTCCATCGAGCCAGTGCTGTGGGTGCTATGTTTCCCAGTTTCCCTGCAGGTGTGGTCTTTGCACGCCGAAAGCTCATCACTACAAGTCCTCTGCCGTCTCTCCGACTGCGCAAGCTGTCGGGAAGAAGGTGGAAGGGCAGGGGGTGGAATGGTGGTTTGGGGTGGTTTGGATAGTTCGGTTCGAGCAAAGTCTTGAGGCATCTTGAGGCCCGTCAGATCGCACCTGGCACCTGCCAGCTAACGAGTTTGTACGGAGACGGAGCACGGAAGCTGCCGGGCTGAGTGGCATTCACGGGCGCGATGCTGAGAGCTCCTGCCACAGGCCTCCCTCGCAGACGCAGCACCGTCGCAGCAGGATGTGCAGAAGTGATGTAGCGTCGCTGCAGGCAGAGCATACGTCTTTCTGTCAGCTCGCCCCGCATGTGGACGGTCAAGAGTGATGCAAGTGCCGAGTGGGTTGGACAGCCTTGAAAACCGTTGGTTGGCGGTGCAGGATGCCCCACATGCCCTGCCCAGCACTCGGTCACGGCCAGAATCCTGGCGGGCGCGATGCGAAGAGGTGCGACGGGGACTGGTTTTGAGGCGTTCTGCGTTCACTCGACTCGCGTGCAGATCCCTGTGAGGCCAAGCCAGAAGATCCTGCGGAGAGGCCGCCTCACAACATGCTGCGCCTCCCGTCGCTGAGACTTTCGATTGCTCTGGACCAGGTCCGAAGGCCCGCGCGCCGCTGCCGAAGCCGAAGCCTTCGGGTCAGAGGCGCAACGGGATCCGACGGCGGTCAGATGGGGAGCTGGGAAAGGAGGGAGGGGGCTGCAGCGCATGCTGCGCCGTGACGTGCCATGCCTTTCATTGAGGCGCCGGCTTTACCGGGGGTTCTGGTGTCGATGGCCCAGAGGAAACGGCCTGGCTACCTCAGTGCTGAGTCAAGGTTGGCCGGTCTCGCCAAGGCAAGGAACGGCAGAGGTTGCTGTCGCATCGAACGGCGGCGGCGAGGCGCAGGTGCGGCCAAGGGTCCAATAAGTCCACTACTTGAGGCTCAGGTAAAAAAAGATAAAAAGAGTTCATCGGTCTTGCAGCCTGGGCATGCGCAGGAAGGCCCTCTCGTTCTCGAGGGCCGCTCATCCAACGCAAAGCGGCACGAGGCGAGTACTGGAATAGACAGCTGCAGGCTTGTTTGCATTTTGCTGGTAAGGAATCCAAAGCGTGCAATCAATGGACAATGGAACTGGCCAACTAGGACTCCCTCGCAAGATTCGAGAAACACCAGAAACCAAACAGAGAGTCTTCTTCTGCAGAGTTAGGCAGTTTCTTTTTGTTTTTGCAGGCAATTAGGCCTCGGCCGGAGACGGAGACCGCGGAGGCGAAGGAGGCGCTCAGGGAGGTGCGGGGGAGGCTCAGGGAGGCGCCGCTTCGCGCAGGAAGAGAGCCTGGAGTGGGAGATGGAGGCCTCCGCCTCCCTGGGCCCTCGGCCTCTGAGTCAAAAGGTGACAGGTCCTTGGGCGCTCTGCTCTCGAGGCGACGCTGCCGGCGCTTGCTGCCCAGCTCCGGGGCGGGGAGGCTCCCAAGCATACCGTAACAGCAAGACTGTAAAGGCCGAAGAGAGTTCTGAGGATTCCTAAAAAGGCCTGCTTCCGGGGTAGGCCCATCCAACTCGGGATCCCAAATCTCCGGCGGGACTCATGGATTCGTTATGAATTATGATTATACCGCCGCTGTCCCGGGACCGGTGCGGATGTAAGCCTTAAAGCCCTTACTAAACACTCGAATTTCGATTCTCTGTCACTGTCGCGGCTGGGTCGTTGTTGTGTTGTTGGCTGTTGTTGTTCGCCGTTGCATTGTGTTGTTGTTGCTGCTGACAAATCAAGCCTTCTCGCTGGAGGAGTCGCCAATTTGTTACGCCAGGCATGTTTTTCGGCCAGACACATGCTTCGGTCGATGCTCACGCACGCACGCACTCACTCACTCACTGCCACTCTCTCTCTCTCTCTCTCTCTCTCTCTCTCTCTCTCTCTCTCTCTCTCACTCTCCCACTCAGTTACCGTGCGCTGTCAAAAGCTCCTGGTATAACGGGATAACGGTTACCATGTGAGTTTGTGAGTTGTGACGTGCAAGAGCCACGTGGCCAGTTGTGCCGGTTCGGGAAGGCGGCCGCGGCCGGTAGTGCGAGGAGGAAGAAGGCAGCCGTGGCAAGCGCCTTATATTGGGTTGGCCCCAGTGCAAGCCTTTGCAAGCCGTCGAAGCTAGATTTCTTGTGTTGCTTCGGGGCTGCAGGGGCTTGGGGACCTGCTCTGCCTTGCATGAGTTAGGTATGCAGTAGCTATAGCTAGCTCAGGCACCAGAATCCGGTTGGCACGTGGAGGAGGCTGAGGCACTTGGAGAATCCACACGCCCGTGAAGTAGAGAGAGCGAGAGAGCGAGAGAGAGAGAGAGAGGTGCAACATAGCATATCAGGCTCAGGCGTCCTTGCCGGCGCCGCCAGCCTCTCCCGCAGCACAGGCACAAAGCCACATGTCATATGTTATATGAGTTGTATGTACATGACTTCCACATATCAGCCTGCAAGGAGGTCTGGAACATGTCGGCATGTCATGTGTTTTTTTTGCTTTCCATGAAGTGCACACAGCCAATGTGGGGCTAGAACGCTTCCACCGTTCCAATGTGCACTTGGGATTTTCTTGTGCCCAAGAGACATAAGCAGGCTCGCACTCCGGCAGTAGGACATGGCCTCCAGCTGGGAAGTCACAGGTTCAACAAGTGATAATTTCGAGCATTATTGTGTGACTTGGCAGTTTTGCTGGCTTCAATTGTGTTTTGGGGCGTAGCCTCTCTTGCACCTCCATCGAGCCATCTGCTGGTCACATGCGGAAGACGACTGCTCTGAGACTCTTGAAGAGCCTGCACTGAAGTGACTTTGATCGCAGTGCCACAGGCATCTCCTGCATGGCAAACATCAACGAGCGAGGCCCAAGAAGTGGGAAGACTTTTCATGATGCTCGCTGTACCATGGGATCAGGGCTTCGGTTTGGGTGCAGCTTTCTCCATCAGATGCTGCTGGTGCTGATGTGCGCAGGCATCGCTCCATCTGCCGATACCTCACGAGACAGGCTCCTCACAGGCGGTTCCCGTTCCATGCAGAGTTTCAAGTTGTCCCAAGCAGGACCCTTACAGCCTCGCACACCCTACTTCACCGTCCCAGCCTCCAGCCAAGAGAGACCAGCGTACGTCTGGAATCCGTCCTAGGAAGGAACAACAGTTCGATCAAATACAGGAGGTGCTGAGAGCAGACATATAGGCCAGGCGCCTTGATACCGTGTGCTGGAAGATAACTGGAAGCGCAATTCCCTGCATCGTTTCGTTTGTTTGAAGTTTCGTTGAATTTTGTCCGGTTCGGATGTGCTGCGTCTGTCGCAGACCTCACGGTCCACCTGGAAGCTGGAAGAGGTAGCGGGCGGGAATGAAGCGTACACGAGGGTGGTATCATCAAAGCAGTGTCCGGTGATTTTGCACCAGTCCGAGATTTTGGAACCGGCTGCAGGCTGACATCTTCTCTCCACTTTCTCACTTTGAGACCGAGAAGGCGGAAGCATCGGTGTTGCGTGCATTTCCTCGTGTCAGCTGGTCGAAATGCAAAGAGTAGACCGAGTGGCACTTGCGACTTCCACGGCTTACCTTTTCATGGCTGCAGGCAGCAGACGACAATTCGCCCTTGTCAGAGCCGATCGTGCAGACTCTCCCGAAGGCGAGAATCAGAATACCCACTAAGCCCGAATTCGTTTCGCGGTTTTGCTTGGTGCTATCGCGCTTCGGGTTATGTATCGGGGACCGGTTCGCTGATGCTCGTGATTTTTGTGGAAACAAGAGTTTAAGTCGTGACCTGCAAACCCGCGGCAGGCACCGGCCTTCCCGTCAGACGTGGAGGTGTCAACGAGCACGCAGCCACTTGGTTCTCATCCGACATGACCTGGTGCCACTGCACGAGATGAAGCGTCGGCACGCTTGTGAGCCATGGGATGTGAGGCTGATGCTGCTGACTTGGGCCCGATGGGGCCGCAATGCTTGGCGAATCAAGCAGGAAGACCAGATCAAGCAGCTTCAGCACAGGCGCCTCGCACAGCACAGAGAATACACTTGCGAATGCTGGTCTGGGTGGAGGCGCTTTCCTCGCACGCCCGCGCCGCCGCGAGAGCCTTTGTCCCCACAGCCGACACCGCGGTCGACACCGCGGGAGTCGCGGGAGACGGAGACACCAGGCTCCCTGAAATTGGGAAAGGGGGGGGGCTCTGCAGTCGCACGATCGTGCCGTGCCGCAAAGGGTGATGCATCGGTTCCTGGACTTGAAGGCTCGTCTCCCGGGAGTTCCCCTGCCTCGTCCTCGCGGCCGCGGACGGGAGCGGCAGCCTGGAGAGCCGGTGGTGAACTAGGCGTGCGCGCGCGCGCGCGCGCGCCTGTGCACACGCTCGAGGCGCGAGAGTCGTGTTTCCTCTTGTGAGCCTTCTCGGCAGGCATGGGCACCACGGTCCACAGCCGGGAAGGGCGCGAGGTCCGGGAAGGCCGCGACGACCGCGGCTTTGCCTTCGCGGAGTTGCGGGAGGCTTTGGCATCGATGGGTCCTGGCCCTGGCTGTTCCCGCTTGTGAGCTCCGTACTGGCAGGAGCAGCGGGATTCCATGGCTCAGCAGGGTGCCAGGCCAGTGAGCTCCAGAATGTGCCATTCCGTGTTTCTACACAGATCACTGGCCGCGAACGGGAGGACAAAGCTCGTTCGTGCTTTGGGCGGAAGTGCCGCCACTGCTCACAGCACTGGCACCCCTGGCTTTGGTGTCGTACCTTGGTCGCCACAATCTGGTGCTGCGATGTTGAAGATTAGCTTTCAGTGCGGGTTTGAGGCTGTCAGGGCTACGCTCATAGGCACAGCTTTGCCGATCCCTTCTCGAGGACACACCGGGTTTCCCAGGGGCCAGTGGCGCGGCTTCTGCGGATGCATCGGTGGTGAGCAGCGGCGTGGCGAGTCCGGTCAAGGCCACTTGGAATCTCTAGGGTGACGCAGGGGTCCGACACCTGGACTTGTGGTCAAAGGCCTAAAGCCCTAAAGCCTTCGGAGGGATCTCGGCTTGGCCAGGGCGGCCAGATGTCCCCCTGGATCCTGGAGGCCGAGGCTCTCTGTGAGGCGCGGGCGGTGAATGCTCGGAAGAGCCAAGGATAACAGTGCCTGTTCGAAGAAGTGACTTCCTTATTGCAGGAAACCGACGAGGATGTTTCTCCAGGAGGCGGAGGAGGCGCTTTCCCTTGCTTCTTTTGACTCTTTAGGGGCTGGAATCGGGTGGAGTTCTGAAGTTCGAGCGTTGTCTGAGTGGCAGGTTGGCGCCTCGATCCTGGGCTCCCTTCTCAGAGGTTGCTTTGGGAAATCGGGGCGAAGAGATCCCGTGCTTTCACATCGTGAAGCAGAGGTCTGACAACCTGCTCCTCAGCATCGAAGAGGAACTCCGGCAGCCTGGCAAAGCTGAGAAGGTCGCGGAGCCACCGCAGCCCCCGGAGCCAGCGGTGCAGGTGCTCCCATGGGCAGAGCGCATTGCACGGTGATGCGTGTGCAACACGAAGACTCCATAACATGCATCACGGCCACACGAAGACAGGTCTATCATGAATTTCGGTTGCCTCGATCCGACCATACCATGAAGCTTGCACGTTTTACACCGGGTTACTGTGGCTGATATATTGGTAGCGTATCCGCTCATTCCCCACTATAGGCCAACGATGACCATGTCTTGGACGAGGATGAGTTGGAACGGGTGGAGATGTCCGAAGCTCGTCCTTTGCCTTTCGCCGCAGCTTTACGGGATGCAGAAATGCCGAGGTTTGAGGAAAGCCCCAGCAAGAAGTCGGCGCAGGCGCGACCTTTTCCAAAGCTCCGGATTCTGCAAACGATGCTGGTCTGGAGGAGAAGACTTCGCCTCCCCACGATCCTGCCGCAAGAGCTGCTGAGGAGAAGCCGCCCGCCAAGGCCAGAGGAACGGGAAACGGTGCTTCTAATTCCAAGTAGGCGCTTCTTCCCTCAAGCCCGTTGCATCATCTCCAAGAATAGGCCTCCCACGACAGAGTTTACTGGCTGCAGGACGATTCGGCGCATCAGCCCTTCGAGCCACTTGTCGGCAGTCTTGCCGCAGGTCTCGTCATCCTCCAGGTTTGCAGTGGCCCGCCTCTGCTGAGGTACATGGTGGGCGAGAAGGTCTCCTACTATTCCAGCTCTCATGGCGCCTGGATGCCGGCGCGTATCGTGGAGCGAAAGAGCAGGAGCCGTCTGGTCCGAAGACGGCGTCGAAAGCACGAACATGCCGCAGCTGGATTCTTCGGTTCGCTTTCCAGTGCTAGGGCAAGCTGCGGTAAGGGAGTCTTCGATTCCACGCAGGACAATCTATGTCATCGACAAGCAGATGCGCGGCTGCCTGGCGAAGGCCGGACTGACAGCAGCTTCATTCAGCAGTAGCATTTTGGCATGATCCGCCCGACAGGTCCGTGCGTCGGAGCTGGTCTCCGAGAGGGAGGAGGAGAAGAACCCGGTTGGGACCTCGGCTGCAGAGCCTCCGACAGAGTAAACCTACGAGCTCTCTGCAGGTTCTGCGAGCTTTCGATGTCCTGGAAGTCCATGCCCGGGCTCCCTCCAACCGACAGACGAGGCCGACGAGTGCGACGAGGCAGGGAGTCTCTCCGAAAAAGAGATCTAGGGATTCGGGTTTTTGGAGGTTTCGGCGGAATCGTAGCGACAGGAATGGAAAGTCCATACACTCCGCTCGGCTTTTCACACCGCAGGAGTGGCTCGAGTCCGAAAGGTCGCCTGAGCCCCGGCACTGAGGGCGTTGGCTTTGACAATTTGACGATAGGAGTTTTCTGTTGAAGATTCTCTTCTCCTCTAGTGGCCAGCGGTTGGATGCCATAACATGAAAGACATAGAACTGCCGGGGCCGGCTTCTGAGCGTGGCTCTTCAGGGTGAAGAACGAGAGCCGGAGCAGAAGGGTCCCAACTTGGCTTCGAAGCGGCGCTCTGCGGAGGTTCTGGCAGCCCGTCCCCAGCAACACCCACCCGGCTGCCGGGCAACCGAGGCAAAGTCACAAAGCCTGTCGGGCCCCTCTCCATTTCCGTTGATTGCAGGGCGCATCGTGCGAGATGATTTCAGCGATGATTCTGATGACGGCTGAGCAGGAAGTACGTAGATGATAGGTAGCTTGCAGAACCATGCGCCGTCAGTCTGTGGGACAGTATGTGCACCTTCATGTCCATGTAGGCTTGTTCGATGGATGCACCGTAGCCTTGATACAGCTCCAGACATGGCAGGCACTTGCATGAGGCTAGTCAGCTGTTGACACAGCACTTTCAGAATGCGGCTTTACATTGGTCAACGCATCACGACCAGCCCTCGCAGATTTTGCAACTCCCGGGTGGTGGTAGTGGTAGTCAGCACTTGTTGCAATGACTTGACTAGGGTTTGTAGGGAGGTGTGGTGTGGTGAGGATGTGCGGTGAAGGGTGTGGAGGGACAGCAAACGCACCGATTCTCCCAGAATCCATCCGTGCCGCCAAACGGCAATGCTTAGAAGGGTTGGAAGGCCAGCCCCAAACCACAAAATCCATCCGCGAAGCCAAACATTTACCCGACAGGCATCCACAAATACCTCCGCTAACCGAACTGCATCAAACTGCAGCTCCACATGTGCTGTACGTGTGGGCGTCCTCCCAGGGCGCTTGGTATGGCTTTAAACAGCAGCCTCCTTGTCGCATAATTCTTGAGCATGCACACACCTGTACCACAGATGGCATGCAGCTGCCACCACTCTACTTTCAGTATCAGGAGACTTAGTACGTGGGTCAAAGCAGACACCCCCGTTTATGGTGCAGTGCTCATGACCCCATGTTTGACTTGCGTACTAAGCCTCGTGATCCTTAAAGAAGACGCTTCTGCTTTTAATGTCCTTGGAAGGCCAGCCTAGTTGGCCATTTCCATGCAATCAAAGTTGACCCTCGGCTGAGGAACAGGCCAGGATCGCTTTGAAGAATTCAAGGTGCCCTCTCGAGAGCTCCTGCTCCCGGTGTTCCCATAAGGGGTGCTCATTGATGCGTCAATATAACTTATAACTGTGTGCTGTGCAAGTAGGAGTGTGCTTCATAGCTGCTGGAGCTCCATGCAGATCCTTTAGGGATGACTGGCGCTCAGTGAAGGAAAAGCGGGTGCGTCTCAGTGGGCAGGTCGGACTCCATCGCTGCTGCTACTGCTAGGGCTACTGCTGCTGCTGCTGCTACTATTTCTGCTACTACTACTACTACTACTACTACTACTACAACGACTACGGCTAGGTGATGCAATCGGTACAAACGGCACAAGAAGCAGACATCGGGGTGGGGGAGAGCGGGCCCACTTGTGCCACTTGTGTTGCTTGTTCCGCTTGTGCCTACCAGTACCATCAGCATCAGGATTACCATTCTCATGTGGATGATCATCGTCGATGCCATTACCATTAATTACCAATCCGATTAAGATTGCGATTGCTATCACGATCACTGTGACTATTAATTACTATTTCTGTGAGTATGGCCATGACTATGACTATGATACTACTGGTCCTTCTCTTACTACGACGACGACTACTGCTAGTACATACTACATACTACATACTACATACTACATACTACATACTATCAGCTACTGCTGCTGCCACTACTACTACTACTACTACTACTACTACTACTACTACTACTACTACTACTACTACTACTACTACTACTACTACTACTACTACTACTACTACTAGTACTACTAGTACTAGTACTAGTACTAGTACTAGTACTAGTACTAGTACTAGTACTAGTACTAGTACTAGTACTACTACTACTACTACTACTACTACTACTACTACTACTGCTACTACTACTACTACGACGACTACTGCTACTACGTACTACATAGTACATACTACACACTACTAAGACTACTACTACTACTACTACTACTACTACTACTACTACTACTACTACTACTACTACTTCTACTACTACTATTTCTACTACTCCTATTACTTCTACTAATACTACTACTCCTACTCCTTCTACGCTCACAACCATCGGTGCGCCCAGCAAATGTCCCGGGGTCACTCCTTTTGGGGTTTGAGGGTTTCGCAGCCACTCAGTTCTTTTAGGGTTTAGGGTTTCGCACCCACCCGGAGCAGGTGTGCGGGCGAAAGCACAAGCAAAACTGCAAACAGCGCGCACTCAGAATCCTCGAGACAGTTGTCATTTGTCATTTTCAGACGCGAGCTGCTCGTCTGTGAAACTGGGGCGTCAATCACCGTCCTCCGAGCATTTGCCGAATGATACACGCCTGCCAGCAAAACGAGGCCATGCCCGGCTCCGAAGCAGGTGTGCAGGCAAACGGACAGTTCTGCGGTACGACGACGACTTCTACCGCTACTGTTGCTACTGCTACTGCTACTTTCTACTTCTACGTCTACTTCTACTTCCTACTTCCTACTGCTACTTCTACTTCTACTAATTCTACTACTGCTACTGCTTGTGTGTGATGGGTGGGTGGGTGGGTGGGTGGGCGGGCGGGCAGGCGGGCGGGTGGGTGGGTGGGTGGGTGGGTGGGTGGGTGGGTGGGGCGGGTTCAAACAATCGTTCATTGGTCCCTGAACCACTCCTTCGTGTGAGTCCCTGACACACGGGTTAGGTTTTGCGACGTGTGAGAACGCCTTGTATGAGTCGATATTCAGCAGCCAGGCTTCTCAATCTTCATGTCGCACGCGAAGCTTCAAACGTCGTCCATATTAACGGCGTTTCTGCATCTGGCTGTGGGTTCAAGCAGCCGCCGAGCCGCCGCTGCCGATGACATGCTGACGCCAAGGTTCGTGCAGGGACAGTGTGGCAGAGTTTTTCGCCAAAGACTGGTTGAGGCCGCTTCAGCCGGCACTGCGGAAGCGTCTCCTTTGGCTTCCCGATTCCGTCAGGGGCACAGCATGACAGCACACTAGCTTGCTGTTTGTCCACGGTTCCTTAGTTACTCGGCGAATTGATGAGTTAGTGCTCATCGTTATGAGTCCATCAGGATGACGACGTGGAGATCCTCGGCGTCAAGGGGCCGCGAATCGAGATAGTTGCCTGGCCGCAGACCACAGCCACACTTCTTGCCGACACATAGGTGATCTGGGATACACAGACGCTTGTCCCGGAAAGTGTCTGATGGCAACTTGAAGCTCGAGCCTTTCCGCTGCGGCAGATTCCCACGAAGCCCGAAGAAAAGTCCAGGACCTGGTGACGCCTCCACGCCGTGCGGTTGTGCATGCGCCCCCTCCGGCTGCGCCGGAAGCGTCTGGGCAGCAGATGGCCAGGGTCAGGGCTGCCAGAGAAGTTCGTGCACTGCGGGCTGGCATGGGGTTCATGACCGTGGCATCCTGTGTCTCCGGCCAATATCTGCAACGCAGGATCCCGAACAACGTGTGCCACATGTCATCATGTTCCGCAAAGATTCATGCCAGGTCGGGGCAGCCGTCAGCCTGAGCCCACAGGCTTGCAAGCCCGTGTATTTTCAAGTCCAGCAGAGGGTTCTCCCACCCAAGCGTCCCCATTCGAGAGTACTGTAATTGGGGAGACTCGGGCACGTCTGGCTCTACTCAGCCTGCTCGACCAAACAGGCATGCAGGGACTTTTGGAGTCCGTTTGCCAGTTTTAGTCTCCGCGCGAGATTTTGCAACAATGCATTGCGGCCGGATGACCTCAATTGCCACTACCGTCGCAGGTGAAGGCAGAGAAGCCGGAGGAGGTGGAGCTTCCTGGTGTGAAGCGGGAAGTGACTCAGCCTGCACGGAGCCTGAAACGACGATAACGAGTCGTAAACAATGTGAGAAAGGGCAGCTGTCTTTGCGCAGTTTTCTCTTCTTTTCGGAGTTGGCTGTTGGATCTTGCTAGCTGCCAGAAGCTTGAAAGATGCCCGAGACTTCTGCTCTTGCAGTTGCTTTTGGCATGCTCTGAGGTTGACAGCCCGCCGTGCACGCCACCCCGCAAAGTGCCTGTGAGCTTGGCCATGTTCCCCTTCAGGACCCGGCCGGGTCGTTCTGGGTTTGCTTGAGGCCCGGGCAAGGGAGCGAGGGAGCGTGCGTTGGAAGGACGCCGCCACGCCTGCGACGCGGCTTTCAGCTCCGCGGCTACCTTCAGGCCGGGCAGGTTCAGTCGAAACAAGAACCAAGGAACAGGGGGTCTTAACTCGGTGAGTCGACACATCCCGTCTGCTCAAGTCCTGCACGTGCGATCCTCCGGACTTTCTGTGACGAGGTCCGCACATGCGATCTCCAGATGCGTGAGCGCTTGCGGACGTGTCGCCCCAAGGTGTCTTGCGGGGGAGGGAGTTGCGTGAGGTGAGTGAGTGAGTTGAGTGAGGTGACGTGGATGAGGTGAGGTGAGATGCATGAGGTGAGTGAAGGGAAGCTTTTGTTGATATGACATCACGTTTCTGAGAACTGCGTTGTTCTTCCTGCATGTCCACGTGCTAGAGATCCGCCGTGGGGCTTGAGTGAAGCATTGGTGACCTGTAGACTGTAGTGTGTAGTTCTTCGGCCTTGCCCATCATGTCCTGCTGCAGCGGGCTATGGTGCTGGTTCCATTCTGACCTCGACAACCAGGTGGGCACCCTAATTTTTCGAAGCGTCATGATGGAGAGTGAGCTCAATCTTTGCTTGCATCGATGATGTACTGTGTTCGCTGTTGCAGTGGAGGATTCAGTCAAGGTGATTCAAGCAAGCAAAGGCTGTGAGCGAACAGCTTCTAGTCGCTGTGAAAGAAAAGGCGTACCCCTACAGTACGACTTCACAGACCCCCAACGTCAGCCCTTGGCAGAGTGACAGGGCGTGCACAAAGCGAAGCCAAGGCCCCTTCGTCATCAGATCGCCAGCGTCAAGACTCAGGTGCCTTTGCCGGCTCTGAGTGTCCTGTGGTCTGCATGTGTACGTGTGCCTAATTGCGAAGAGTGTGCACTCGTACTCTGAGCGTTTGCCCAAGCCTGGAGAACAACGGGAGTTTGCAAGTTGACGTGTCGAGGTCGCGTCCGAGCACTGCCTCTGCTCTGAGGAGCCGTTGCAGTGACGCTTTTGACACATTCAGAAAGCCATCTAAAGTCTTCTTAGAATGGGTTCCAGGCGAATACGTCTTGACGATGTGTGTTGATATTCGGTCTGCTGAGGTTTTGATTGTCACAGACATAGTCTGCTGCCCGTTTGCCCGTCCTTCATTTGCGAGGCCGTCGCTGCGTCCTGCTGGGCAACCACAAGGCAAGCTGCCGGCACATGGACGTTGAAAGTGGGTCAGCGGAGTTCGGATAGAACGATTTTGACAGTTATGGGTGGGCTATGGCAGTGCGGGCCAAGGATTTGCTCTTTTGCCCTCCACCTCTCCCGGATTTTCTACCTTCAGCGCTCCTGCCGTCGCGCATACGCTCGAGTACGCTTTAGTTCGCTGGAGTATGCTCGAGTACGCTCGCTCGAGGTGCACGATCCGTGCGTACACCTGCGATCGGCACAAACACGAATTCCCTGACGGTCCGAGGGCGGTTCTTACAACAGGCGCTTGACAAAAGAGGTTTCAGAAACAGGCGTTTCGTGATTCACGGTGGGGGCGGTTTCTTTAGAACATAACATCAACAAGCTGGCCATCGAAAGAATAAGCACACAAAAGATTCAGATGGTGTTAAAGCTGTCTCAGCACGAGCGCCTTTGCACTCAGTTGTTGAGATTCATTTGTGCACGAAACTACAAAATGCTCACATCCGCCGCCCGACATGTGCACGGACAAATGTGCTGGTGCCCGTTACATATCTTCGCATTGTCCTCTTCGTCTTTCATATTCATGTTGTTCGCGTGTACAGTTACGTTCTTGTATGTGCGATGGTAGTCTTGTTGTTCTTGTCATTTGGAACGCCGCTTTGACACATAAAGCTGTGCTCGACGCGCGTGGCATTCTTTGCTTGCCGGGAACCCGTTGCGACGTAAGCGATTCTTGCAGTTCATTGGATTTTTGTAAACAGTTGTGAGCACAATTTCCTGGCTGTTTCACAGGGTGTATGCAGCCGGACACAAATTGAAAAGCTGCGCGAACAGAAACTGATTTGTGCATGAGCTCGATATTGAAACGAACAAGCGTAGCAGAGAATGCTACACAAATCTGTGCACATAAGCGCTGCTCCGGGAAGTGATATGCTGGAACTACAACTGCAACTACAAGTGCATGAGTAATGATCTTGTCTTTAGCGTGATCATTCATGAGTACAAGGTGACTCTGATGACGGTATGATGGTGACAATCTAGGCCGTTGATGATGATGATGCAGCTGCTGATGATGCTCATAACGATGTTGTCGCTGGTTCTTGGTTCTCTCCCAATTAGCATTGCTATAATTATGACATCGCTCTGTCATTAAAAACGATTCTTGTCAACATGATGACTGTTGCGGCCGATGTCTGCAGCTGTATCTTCAGTAACCATCCCCACGTTCACCACGATCTTGATCGTATGTTCACTTGTTCGTTCGTGCTGCGACTACCAGTCGTAGAGGTCATGTGTGTTGTTGTTGTTGTCAAAATGCAGAAGCATACCCTACATCTCACATGCATCAGCATTCGTATTTGTGCCATGGTTGCTGGTGGTGTTACTGTTGTTGCTTGTGTCGCTTTTGATATCACTAATGTTGCAAGGAGCACTATATGTTTGCAGTACTCCGGCTTCTTCAGTACGGTAGATCTGCAGATACGCAGAATGTATATGTCCATATATTTATACAGGCACACAGGCACTTCCATATTTGCACAGATTATCGTTGCTGTGTGGATTGTCGTTTGCTTACGTTGCTGTGGTCCCGCAGGCTGTGCGCTGACAATGTCGTCATTGAGATATTTCGCTGTCATGCTTGATATCACCTGACGTTGCGGCTGGAGTTTCTCATTACTTCATATACCCTCCATTGTTAAATATAGTATATGTTTCTGTTGTACTGAAGTTCATTGATATTCTAATCATGGTTTGACGTTGTTGTGCTTTTGAATTGTTTGCCATCAATATTCCTGTTTCGCATCTTATGGCCCCATAACTATAGTTCCCAGACTATACTGCCTTTACGAAGTTCAAAGCTCTTTAGCGATCAGGCCGGCTCAGCCAGTAACGCGGTATGTGAACCTCTTTACGCGGAACACGTCTGGTTGTCGATTCTTTGCATATGGCATGCCTTGGTTTTTTCCTGAAAGCAGCACCGTGATTCACTCTGTTGTTCGCCTGTGTCTCTTCGAGGCTCAAAAAGTCATCTCGGGGGCAAAATCAAAATCCCGAAACAGGCACTCACGAATCTAAACCGGTTTGCACGGATCTATTTCGGTTTTCACGGTCATTTCACGCGTGATTCCCGGTGTTTCACGGCGGTTTTGTGCAAAAGACACACTGACGAGCTACGCTCGGTTGTCGACCGACGCAACCAAACTAGTATATGTCATGCGTTTCTGGGTCGTGAATCACGGCTTATTTGCTTGTGCATCGCCTGAACCCAAACCCCCTTGACGGGCCGAAAGTGGGAGGTTGGTTCCCCAGGCTTACCTAAAATTGCGGAGCTCCGGAGCCGTTAAGTCCCGCATACTTGGTGTTCCTATGATGCCATGGCCGGCCCATTCATGTCCCAGCCGTTTGTTAGGCCGGTTGTTCGTGATCGGCCATATAGCACAGAGCAAGTTTATCATGCATGTTCTGTTGTTATCATTGGCACCAGTACATCTCCTCTTGTAACTACTCAGGTTAAGCTGTTGCTGGTTGGAGTTGTACTGGTGATATTACTGTTAGTTTCATGGCTTGATATGACATAGCTTTGTATTGACTGTTGTAGTCGTCAGGCTTTGTTGTCATTCATTCTTGCGAATTTGATGTTTCCTTTTGAACCTTGAAGGTTGTCAAAGTTAACACCATGTCTGTGCATACCATCATCACTACCACCAACCTCACCGTCATCATGGTCGTCAGTATGGGCACCATGACTTGGGTCATCACCCATGCCATCAGTATTGGCCATCCTGTTTGCATATATATATATATATATATCTTGATGTGGTGCTGATGGTGTTGTGCTTGCATGTGTGTATGTGTGTGTGCCGTTTCGACGGTTGTTGCTTCTGGTATCATCAAGATGACTACGATGGTTACAATCACAACTTTGTACAGATGACATCATGACCCTTTTGTACTGACCGCTCTTCTTGTCTTACTGCAATGGCCGAAATCCAGTTGCATAATGTTGTGGTTCTTGGTCATCTTGATCGCTGTTGTAATTGGAAGTATGGGTGTTAGAAGAAAGTAGCACCAACGTTGTACACACCTGTATTATTTCATTGGTACCAGTATGTGTACCAGTATGTACAGCAGTGCTTATTAATGCGTTATGAGTTTAATTGCAGGCTCAAGACGGTTCCTAGTATATCGTGCGTATATATGTATATATACGCACACTAACTGTTAATGCAGAGCAACACGAGTTCGTGCATACACAGCCTGTGTGATGCTTTTCATTGTCGCGTTACATCGGTTTTCCTTACAGTGCACACACACACACACGCACACACACTAGACAACAGATAAAAGACACTTGCACCCTCTTATCGCAAGTTGCATATGTATATGTGAAGCCACATCTAATTGCGCACTCGCTCATTCATACACGGACCTATGCATGCCTGCATACAAAGGTCTTACAGTATAGCAAACTTCTTAGTCACGAATACATGATTACATACATGCACCGCATACGTCCTTGCCAATCAAGTTGCATGTCTTCTGCATTGCATACTTATTGCCTTTGGATTTTGCACCTTCTGCGAATCTAGAACCTCGTACTTGAGACTACACTACATTGCGTTCCATTGCATTGTTTGTTTTCACTGTAGCAATTTTGCGCTGCTTCGTGTTATGCTCAGGGATGTTTTGTGACAACAGACTGCCATGTGACCTTTCCATGCTGTTTCTTGATCAGACAGCATACGAAACTGTTGTGATCAGGCATAGCACCAGACTGTATCGTAGAGGCGACATTGGACGCTTTGATGGCAAACCAGGCGATGACATAATAAGTACGCGCTGCCTTGAGTATGCAGTTGTCAATGGGCACTGCTTTCGAACCCCTGCCCCGCCCCGCCGATATTCTATGGACGGTTTCTTTCGCTCGACCGTTTCTAAAACAGGCGCGGACGCGCAGGGCTACATGCTCGCCGCTCACCCGCTGTTCACTTCATCTCGTTACTCGGGCGTGCTCGCCGCCGCTCGTGCCTACTCGGGCCTGAACGCATCTACTCGCCAAAACCAGCAAATGCCCGCGCATGCCCGTCCATACCCGCGCATACACGGGCATACGCGCGCATATACCCGCGCATACTTGCGCATACTTGCGCATACTCGCGCATACTCGCGCATACTCGCGTACACTCGCGCACACCCGCGCACACTCGCGCACACCCGCGCACACCCGCGCACACACGCGCACACTCGCGCACACTCACGCACACTCGCGCATACTCGCGCATACTCGCGCACACTGGCGCATACGTGCGCATACCCGGCGCTCCCCAAGCCCTACGCCCGCAGTCGCGCTTCGCCACAGTGATAAAAAGAAGCAACATCGTGGGCGTTGTTTCTCTTTCTTTGGTCACCTCACGCTTACTTTTCTCTTCATTGTTATCAACAACAAGGAGCAAAGGATAAGAGTGCTCGATCACATGCACGACCAAGCATTCCCCACTGTCCACAGAGGCCCAGCAGCAGCTTGCCGACCCCGAGAAGGTTCGGACCTAGCGCAGCTGCAATTAACTAGGCTCAGGCATGTGATCCTGGATAGACTGCTGCATTGCTTAAACAACATGCATGTTTTCGTTACATCACCAAAGAGCCTAAGGAACCCCCCAAGAATCCGAACACGCAGCTTAAATATCAAGGTCAATTGTTAAACTATAAGCATTACCAAAACCGATGGCAAACCAGCGGTTAGACAGCCATAACTCGAAATAAAATGCCGAAGCATCCAAAACAAGTCCAACGATAAAGTGTCGAATAACAATTATTGCCAACCCAGAAGTCCCTGCTTCTCGATCAAACAATGATCACATTAACCACACTGAAGCATTGTGCGAACGCTGTTTGACCCAAAGCCATGCACCCCACACGCTCAAGTTCCCTAATCCTTCACCTTTTGGGCGTACTGGGCGACTGCACGTCCCTTTCCTCTCACTGGCTGCAGAGCAGGAAATCAACAGACTGTTAGTCTGCTTGCGGCAGGCCGGCGCACCTGTCGCTGGCAACAAGGGCTTTCGCCTTGCGATACGGGCTTTGGCACTCCGCGAGGCGCGTGTGTCGATCAGAGTTTGAGAGGACACTTCAGATACACGACAGTTGGGCCTGTCAGAAGCAGCTCGCGCAGCTGTCCGACGAGCTGCGGCCGCTCTGTCTTGAAACATGCGGAAACTTGCTACTGCAGGCCGTAGGTAGGTTGAGTTTTTGCGGTCTCCTGCCCATGAGCACTAGCTGAAAACCCTCAGGGCACCAGCAACCAAAATTAAACAGAATAGTACATTGTGGAGGCCTACGTTTTGTGGGTTTATGTAACAGATGTAATTTACGTCTTGCATGCTCTCCAGATCAATGTCATGCATGTGTTGATGTATTTTCGTCTTGCGTGCTCTCCAAGTCAACGTCATTCATGTGTTGCGTGCTGCTGTGCTAGCGTTCTTGTTCATGCATCGAGTTTGGCAGGCTTGGGTGTGCATGTATCATTTTTGAGGAACCTTGTAGCCGCTCTAATTTTGGCTTAAGCTGCAGCTAGAGCCGAATCTGGCAAGCTGGTATTCTGTTCTCATTCTGGAGAGTGACTCCAGCATAGGCAATGAATGTGGCCACACGTGTTGGCCCTTTGTCTACACGGAGTCCAGCGTGCTGTCGGCTGAGAACATGTTTGCCTTTATTAGGTACATGGCCGAGTTCCGCAGCACAGGGGACTCTGAGCGCTTTTGGTATGTATGGAACCAGGTCTGTGAAGTGCTCCACTACCCAGCTGTCATCGATGTCGTGCCCAACCTTAGGATCGATGGCAGGTTTGTCCCGCTTCGTAGGCTGCCTTGCGTCGCCCAGCCGTGTGCTGGTTGGGGCCCTGGGCAGTTCGAGCAACGGTTGTGCTGGATGGGTGGCACCCTGACGATGCGAGGGCCAGGTTCCATGATTGTGAGGTCCTCTTTTCTCCTGATGAAATGGTAACGTACGGTTCCGACATCACGCTTCGTGACATGTTGTCGGCCACAATGGCCCGTGTCCTCTACATGGCCGAGATCAATTCCTTGCACGACTTGCCGGGAGCTTCAATTGCATCGGTACTTGATACCTGGCGTCAGTGGCAGCAAGGAGAAAGGCGGTGGCGCGACCCAGGTCCTGGTCAAGAGGAGATGCGCCGAGGCCTTTGCAGATCCTCTGGTTCGACACCGTCGTGCCCTCATCTTCTGCCTTTTCCATGCAAGCAACCCTGAGCACGACCCAGGCAACCTCCGAGCTATAGGAACACTCGGATGCAAGCAATTGCCTGTCGCCAGTGCCGCCGCCTCTTGTTTCGGCTACACGGGGCTACGGTCAACAGGTCTCCAGCTCATCTTCTTCCGACTGAGTGGCCACGCGCCACAGGCTCGGTGGTTGGGCGTGGCAGGGCCTTTGGTGTGCGGCTCGCTGGAGGCCGGAGCAATGCTGTCGGAGTGCCGGTGTTCTCCCGGGGGGTTGGGCGAGGTATGCCCAGGCAGCTGTCAGGAGGGAGCTCCTTATATAGACGGATGGGCTGGGAGCTGCAGGTGGCGACCCTGCAACATAAGCTCGGCCCGTCTGTCAGGCCTTCGATGCTTCAACTTCTTCTTCGAGCCCTCTTCGGTGGAAGCTCCCGGCGGCCTGATGTTGCTGACCCCGCACCCAGGACTGAGGGTCTCTTCGGTACACGAGGGCAGTTCTCGTCTGAGCGCGTTGGTTTCAGAAGTTGCGGGTGCGTCTCTAGCTTTGGGCTCCAGCTCGGCAACTTGGGCGTGTATGCAGCGGAGCCGCTGTCGGCGGCTTCAGCACCGGAGAGTGCCTACACGGCGCTCGGGGAGATGTCTCGGCAGCGAGCCGGGCAGTGGCGCGAGCAGGGGGCTTCCTGAAACTCCGACTTTGCTTTCGCTCTACGAGGGCTATGGTGCAAGCTGGTACCTTGGTTGCTGAAGAATGGGCCGCGGTTCGGTCCAATGCTTCCTCAGGGCTACAGGGTGCAGTGGCTTCTGCTTTGGATGCGCCAGCTCCCGGGGGCATGAGACGGCCTGCATCTTTTATGCTCAGAGTGGCTGTTAAGGGGGGTGTGGTTCGTAAGGCCAAGGCTGCAGAGTCTACTGCGGCGGGGTCGCGGCCCTGGGAGGACCAGTGGAAGCCCTCGCTGATCTCACAGTGGGCCTAGCGCGAGAACGGAGGGCAGCACTGCATGGCAAGGTGGAGGCCAAGGTCTGGGACGCAGACTCTGCTACGGTGCTCGCCTGATTTTTTCAGAATTGCAGGTGCACATGTCTGATAGAGGGAGCTGACAGCGTGGACCTTGACGCGTTCCTCTTCGGCGGTACAGCTGCGCAAGTGACGATTTCCGTGGCCAGCCGAATCGGGAGCCCCAGCAGGCTAGTGTGGCGGAGCCACCCATGCTGGCTCTTGGAGACCCAGATCGAGCAGCTCCACAACGCCAGGAACCTCCAGTGGAGGGCGCTGCAGGGGCTCTGGGCGTGTGGCTTTGGAGTCTTACGTCTGGCCCGCGCAGGCTCTCTCGCTCCACGTTCCACTTTCGCTGTGGCCGAACGGGAACTGTGCGATCCCGGGCCACTTTATGTCAGGATGGGATTGGTCTTCTCGATGGTTGGAGGACTGGCGTGCGTTGCTGGCAGTGCCCAGACCTTGGAGCATTGCCACCCCTACTCCACTCCCCAAACCCTGAAGTTGGCTCAGGATGTGTATACACCTATGTTGGGTACAGGCGCTTCCGCTGTCACCACCTATTCGTTCAGACGGATCGGCCCAACATATTCGACCTTAAGTGGACGCCGCAGCAGCAATTGTGGCCTTATAGGCGACTGGCAAGAGAAATCCCGCATCCGCCAGGAAGGAAACGCGATGCCGTTGAGGTATAGCACAGTGCCAGGTATATACCTCATCGGTCCGCCGCAAACACCTTCTCAGGTCTATCCAGAAGGACCACCGCGCAGTATGGCAGGGCCAGGTCACCGACGGCGAGGTCCAACCCAGGTTTCGCCTCCCGGCTGTGGTTCCTTTGCTGCTGTCCGCCTCTCAGACTATGATGCCACGCCAGATTGGGGGCAGTTCGTGCGAGCTCCACTGGACGATGGAGTACTTCTACAGGCTATAAGCGTTCAGCGTGCCAGATCCAGGCCCCGAAGCGCCTGGCTTGGCTTCAGCGCACCAAGACACTCGGCTCCGTGGTTTGCGAGGGCGCGATGCGCGTTGGATACTTATGCAAACTAGCGCATCCGCGGAGCCCCTGTCGGCCTCTCCGGCACACCTGCGCACCCAGGGGGGCCGCCGCCGCAGCTTCTTCCTTTCAGTTGCAACCATGGGTCGCTCGGTGAACGAAAGAAGAAGGAGAAGGTAGTTTGCAGGGTCATGAAGGACGGCAAGCGCTTGAGCCAGGAGTTCCAGGAGGGCCGATGCAACAAAAGCAACCAATGTCCCGATCAGCATCGGTGTGGAGTCGTTCTCAAGGGCGAGAGGGGTGTGTGGTTCAACGAAGCACGGGGCGGCTTCTTGCAAGCAGAAGGTGAAGGCTTGAAGGGGCCCCGCAGAGGGGGAGGCGACCCCCTCCCTAGGGTCGGACGAGTGTTCGTCTCAATCCTCGGCTCCAGGGATCCCACGCGCCCCTTTCCAAGGCCTTTCTCTTTTGTGGTTGGCGTTGTCTCCCCGTGGATCTGCAGATTGACTCGTCCCATGACCTGGCAAGCCCGATTAGGCAGGAAAGCTTGCTCAACTTCGGCAGTCGACTTCATTGCTGCAGCTCCACCAAGAGCAGGGCCGAGAGATCCCGATGGGCATTGATGATGGACGTCCGCCCCCAAAACCCCTTCGCTCGACCGCCCATCCAACTCCTTGCAACCATTCTTCAGGAAAAAGCTTGCGAACCGCCATGCGAGGACGCATCCACCAACGGTGCCACCACGAGGCCCTTAAAGCCCTAAAAAAGAAGCCGGGCGCGCCCGCACTCGCTGCCAGGCTGCCGGGGAGCAGGTAACGCCTGCTCTTGCTCCGACAACGCCTCGAACACCAGCCCGGCCAAGGCATCGCCCACTCCGGCAACTGGTCGAACAGGTTGTCCCTGATGTGCTGGATGTACCTCGGGAGGACCTCGTCGAATGAATGGGCAATCGTGCCCATTTTGTCCACGGAATCATCGGTGGGAATGGTGCCCCTGGCCTTTTTTTGACGGCGTCAGGCGGCAGGGTTCCATCATTCCATCCGGAATAAACCCGCCTCAGCCTCGCAATTTAAGGTGCGTCAAGACCGAGCGATAACGCCAATTGTGGAGGGAGCATATACGAGGGACCGCAACCCAAACTGCCCACTATGAAGCTGACACCACACAATGGCAAAGGCTAGTGGGGCTGTGTATAGTCGGCCTCTTCGCGCGATGAGTACCACCGCCCCTCAGCGAGAACTTTCGGATCCCACTCGTCTTTGGCGTGTGTGTGGTGGCATTGTAGTGGTGGCCAATCCGCGATCGTAGCGAGCACCTCCCCAGCAGCATGCATCATAATGCATATCCTGCTATAGGCCCTCCAGTCCCTCCCCATTCGTGGAAGACTTGGTCAATGCCCCGCCGTTCGATGTGTACACACGCTGGCTTCGTGACACAGGCTCTGACTGGTTGGGGCCGTGCGGGCCGGCATTGGCTCCCCAATCGGTTCGAATCCTCCAGCGAGCCTTAACTGCTCCTCTCCTTGGGCCTCTCGGATGAGGAACACTTCGCACAGGCTGCTGCGCGTTTGCGCGATCCTGTGGCGACGGAACAGGCGCCAGTGCTGGATGCCATAAGGCATGTGACGTGTCGACGCAGCGTTGCGGCGATTTCAGGCGCCAGCCCTCCGCCGGGTGACGGCGGCTCGGGACATAGGCCTGGTTGCACTCTGCTCGTCGTGCTTTCTCTTGGCCGGACACAGCTGTCGAATATTCGCGTTGGTGGTCGGTGTGCCGGCTGTGGGTTTCGCGCCATGTTACGGCGTGTTCCCCTACCGGCTGCATGAGCCTATTTCCTTCAACGTTATGGGCGACTGGCGGGCGCACAATGCTCGCATCCTCACGCGCATCGGCCCATCCAAGGATGATACTTTCTTTCTGCAGCAGTCAACCAAGGACTTTGAAGCGGGCTTCTGCTCCCCACGTTTGACTAAGGAGGCGATCTTGGGACAGCTCAAAGGGAGACCGTATCGACTCATCCCGAGGTGCATCATCACCCAGTCGTCCGGGAAGCAGAGGATCATTGACAACGCTGATGTGGGTGGCCAATCGGAGACCTCTCATGACTCCAACAAGCTGGTCCTGTGCAATGCGCTTCGACCCAGGCCCTCGTGTCTCGCGTCCCTCCCGAGGACCTCCCGCTGGCCGAGGAGAGTGACTCTTTGGAGTCAGGGTGAAGGCTGGCCGGATGCTTACAGGCACTGTCCTATGAACGAGGAAGAATCGTTGGCATGCCTTGTGGTTTGGTGGCATCACGTAGCGCAGCTCGAATTGAGCATGGTCTTCTTCGCCCTCGTTTCCAGACCCAGCTCTTTCAGATCCAGGCGGGGTGTCTGGTAGATCGACAATACCGCGGCGCTTGTGTGCCTCATACGCGGTCGTTCGGACAATCCCGACTTGTCTGGTCCTGCCCAGCTGATGCACCTTTGTTTTTCCTGCTTCCAGACATGGGTCTACTGGGAATGGTTTCACTCCAAGTCCAATTGGAGTGGTGCCATTGGCCGCGAGGGCGCGGATGACGAGTGGCATCAGGCACACCGGTTTTCCACTTTTGAAGCTCATTTCCCACACGAGCTTTGGGCTTTCCCACTGGAGGCGGCGGTCTGCATCTTTGAGTATATCTAGCGTAGTGCATTGGGGAAGTGCTTTGGGAACGGTTGGGTCGGATTCATGCAGCTGAAGTTGTATCGAATCGTGACTAACGTTTCTATCGAGGACCCGGGTGTTTCCCGGTTTTTCCAATGCATTACCCTCTGTGTTCCAGAGGCTTGCTAGGAATACTCGAGACTTCGCCCGCAGTGTGAATGGAAAACAGTGTGTGCGAGTCGCGTCGGCTTTGAGTGCGGTCCTCTGAAATGTCTTCATGCATCGAGTTTGGCAGGCTTGGGTGTGCATGTATCATTTTTGAGGAACGTGTACCTGCTTGCTAATTGTGGCTTAAGCTGCAGCTAGAGCCAAATCTGGCAAGCTGGTATTCTTTTCTCCCACCCGCTCGCCCTGGGACACCGACCTCCGGTTCAGTTGTCCGTGGTCCAGGTTAGTACCGTTCTTCCCCTTTTCAAGGTACTGGGGCAGTATGTGTGACATACGTCCTGTATGGGAACGGTTGGGTCGGATTCATACAGCTGAAGTTGTATCGAATCGTAACTAACGTTTCTATCGAGGACCCGGGTGTTTCCCGGTTTTACCAATGCATTACCCTCCGTGTTCCAGAGGCTTGCTAGGAGTACTCGAGACTTCGCCCGCAGTGTGAATGGAAAACAGTGTGTGCGAGTCCCGTTATGCTTGAGCGCGGTCCTCTGAAATGAATAAAGACACAGAACAGGGATACGGGAGACCTCGTACGTCAAACGAAAAACCCCCCGTGACGCTTTCTGTCTTGCTGTTGCCCTGCTTCCGGCCTAGGCAAGCCCAGTCCGAAGTCAGACTGTGGCAGCACGAAGCGCAGGCATTGGCATGGCAGCTTCAAGCTGTCCGCCCCTTCGTCAGATTAGGCTTCACGCACCCTATTGCCTCACGATTCGCAAACTGAACATGGTTTGCATTGAGGAAGAGAATTGGCAGCCAAGAAAGCCGAGTTCCAGGCAGTTTCTGTCTGAGTGAAAACAGCTGCCAGTCGTTGATCAAGGTCGCAGTTTTCGGACGCGTTGCATAC
This sequence comes from Symbiodinium sp. CCMP2592, assembly GCA_905221615.1. Taxonomy (NCBI): domain Eukaryota; class Dinophyceae; order Suessiales; family Symbiodiniaceae; genus Symbiodinium; species Symbiodinium sp. CCMP2592. Next base: position 18,843 of record CAJNDT010002391.1, on the reverse strand, counting down.
AGAGGGAGCAGCAGAACATTAAGTATAAAAGCTTGACTATCCCACTGCGGTACTTCCTCGAAACTTCCAGGATCAAACTGTGCTCTTGTGACTGTTGTGTCTGATTTTTGCGTGCCGCTCGCTTGCCAGGCAAGCGTGGCGGAGGACAGGCCTCGAGATGAGCGCGGTCTTCCTGCACATGTGCAAGCAGAAGCACGCATGAAGGTCCCCGGCTCCTTCTTCGAACATTAAGTCTAAAATCTTACATATCCCACTGCGGTACCTCCTCGACGTTTCGATGATCAAACTGTGCTCATGTGTTTGCTTCTTGCATGCCGCTCGTTTGCCGGGCAAGCGTGGCGGAGGACACGCCTCGAGATGAGCGCGGTCTTCCTGCACATGTGCAACCAGAAGAAGCACAGACGAAGGTCCCCGGCTCCTTCTTCGAACATTAAGTCTAAAATCTTACATATCCCACTTTTGTACTTCCTCGACGCTTGGAGGATCAAACTGTGCCCTTGTGTCTGCTTCTTGCGTGCCGCTAGTTGCCAAGCAAGCGTGGCGGAGGACACGCCTCGAGATGAGCGCGGTCTTCCTGCACATGTGCAACCAGAAGAAGCACAGATGAAGGTCCCCGGCTCCTTCTTCGAACATTAAGTCTAAAATCTTACACATCCCACTGCGGTACTTCCTCGACGCTTCGAGGATCAAACTGTGCCCTTGTGTCTGCTTCTTGCCTGCCGCTCGCTTGCCAGGCAAACGTGGCGGAGCACACGCCTCGAGATGAGCGCGGTCTTCCTGCACATGTGCAACCAGAAGAAGCAAAGATGAAGGTCCCCGGCTCCTTCTTCGAACATTATGTCTAAAATCGTGCATGTTCCACTGCGGTACTTCCTCGAATCTTCGAGGATCAAGCTGTGCTCTTGTGTCTGCTTCTTGCGTGCCGCTCGCTTGCCAGGCAAACGTGGCGGAGGACACGCCTCGAGATGAGCGCGGTCTTCCTGCACACGTGCAACCAGAAGAAGCAAAGATGAAGGTCCCCGGCTCCTTCTTCGAACATTAAGTCTAAAATCGTGCATGTTCCACTGCGGTACTTCCTCGAATCTTCGAGGATCAAACTGTGCTCTTGTGTCTGCTTCTTGCGTGCCGCTCGCTTGCCAGGCAAACGTGGCGGAGGACACGCCTCGCGATGAGCGCGGTCTTCCTGCACATGTGCAACCAGAAGAAGCAAAGATGAAGGTCCCCGGCTCCTTCTTCGAACATTAAGTCTAAAATCGTGCATGTTCCACTGCGGTACTTCCTCGAATCTTCGAGGATCAAAATGTGCTCTTGTGTCTGCTTCTTGCGTGCCGCTCGCTTGCCAGGCAAGCGTGGCGGAGGACACGCCTCGAGATGAGCGCGGTCTTCCTGCACATGTGCAACCAGAAGAAGCAAAGATGAAGGTCCCCGGCTCCTTCTTCGAACATTAAGTCTAAAATCGTGCATGTTCCACTGCGGTACTTCCTCGAATCTTCGAGGATCAAACTGTGCTCTTGTGTCTGCTTCTTGCGTGCCGCTCGCTTGCCAGGCAAACGTGGCGGAGGACAAGCCTCGAGATGAGCGCGGTCTTCCTGTACATGTGCAACCAGAAGAAGCAAAGATGAAGGTCCCCGGGCTCCTTCTTCGAACATTAAGTCTAAAATCGCGCATGTTCCACTGCGGTACTTCCTCGAATCTTCGAGGATCAAACTGTGCTCTTGTGTCTGCTTCTTGCGTGCCGCTCGCTTGCCAGGCAAACGTGGCGGAGGACACGCCTCGCGATGAGCGCGGTCTTCCTGCACATGTGCAACCAGAAGAAGCAAAGATGAAGGTCCCCGGCTCCTTCTTCGAACATTAAGTCTAAAATCGCGCATGTTCCACTGCGGTACTTCCTCGAATCTTCGAGGATCAAACTGTGCTCTTGTGTCTGCTTCTTGCGTGCCGCTCGCTTGCCAGGCAAACGTGGCGGAGGACAAGCCTCGAGATGAGGGCGGTCTTCCTGCACATGTGCAACCAGAAGCACAGATGAAGTTCCGTGATGAAAATCTGGCCCGCTCCAATCCATGGATGTTGGAGCAAAGCTCAGCAAGAACCATGCCTATGGCTCCCGCGACCGCTCGCTTTCTGAGCGCACAGCTGCAGAAACCCACAACTCCAACAGTGCTCTCCGGTCCGTCTGCGTCTCCGGTGCTTAGCACAGTGCCTGTGTGGTTTACACCACGTGTGTCCGTTGCCAGGATGTCTCAGGTCCTGCCCACAGGTGCTGCCGTCATCATTGATGGTCTGATGCTGTGCCCGACCTTGAATGGTTGGATTGGCAACGTCAACTCTTATGACGCATTGACCAACCGCTACAACGTGCAGTTGCCCTTGACGGACAGAACTCGAACTTTGGTCCGTGCTGTGTCATGACACGTAGTGTTTGCAATGATTGTGCCACTGGCATCCTTTGTTGAGGACAACGGTGTCAACCAGATTGCCAAGATCAGACCCGAGAACCTGAAGATCCACCGAAGTCCTCGGTGCCAGTGATTTGCTTGCTCTGTGGTTTGCACGACGGACTTCTTACGCATAAATTCGCCAACTTTGCATGCTGCCTGCTCTATCCTGCAGCCAAACGTCGCTGCTGGCAGAGCCCGATGAATAGTTTGGTTTCGATTTTTCAGCGCTCGTGGCAAAGAATGCTCCATACCACTGCGTGGCATGCGTGGCCCCTCATGTCCGGCACCGTCGCCCGGGGATCTGCTTTGGCAAGCGGATCAAGGAGCAGGGTTCCTGTACCGCACAGGTTTCCTGCAGCCGCTCCTGAATTGTAACCGGCACGCGTAAACAGTGAGTCCCATGTTTACGTGGTGCTTTGGGACCTTGGCCCTAGCTGCTGTCTGCGACTTGGTCTCACAAGTATGCCGTTCTTGTCGTAAAGGCTGCTACACGTAAACATCATTTTCTTCCTCTCGCCTGGCTGGGGTCAATGCCCACACCCGTAAAGACTGGGAACCGGCTGACTACTGTCTGCCAACACATGAGTACCTTTGCGGTCGATCTCATGCTGCAAGTTTTGTTTTATCTGATTAGGAGCCTGATTTACAGATGGCATATTTACAACAGCAGTTTGTTCTCAACGGTTCTTAACTTCGACCCGAGCTTTAGCTGTTTCAAATCAAGTTGCACCCGTAGCTGTGCTTCACCCTGCCCGAGTGCCACGGCGTTGCAGGAGGCACTTGATTGTGGATTCTGACCACAGTGGCTTCTGGCTCCATGTTCAGGGATATGTTTGTGTCAGGTGGATGTTTGTTCTGATCACTGCAGCATTGCTTAAAAGTGCACGAAAGCTGGTTCTTAAATCTTGTGGGTTGCTCGACAGCTGTCTGCCGTTTTTGTTTACCACAACTGATACTGAGGCTGCTGTGTCGTGGCTGGCCGAGTTCGAGTCCCCTTGCTGCGTTGGGATTGTTTGTTTTAAAGGCTTTCGGTTTCTTCTGGTGGTCGGGTAGGACCCGTGCCGGATGTCGCAAACGACTTTCAACTCCAGCGCGCTGCTCGCAGCTCCGGTTGATTCCGTTCGAAGGTCCCAGCGAGGGCGCAACGCGCGATTCCATCTCCGAGCTTCTGGGCCCGACGCCTTACACTCTCTAGATCCCGGTTGTACACAGGGGAGCTGTTGAAGCTCGAAGTCTTCTACAACGAAATTTGGTTGGACAGTGTATTGTCAGGAACGTCTCAGCAGTTGGCTTTGTATTCCTGCCTGCCTTGGTCGAAAGTCGAACGTCGATCCACCAGAAGTTCTCATGCCTCTAGTAGTTCTACTTGGCTCTGGTTCGCCATTAGTTTCCAGACTCTCCTGAGGGTCAACTTTGCACTGCGGCACCCATCGATATAGCCCAAAGGCTCCCTAGACATCCGAATCCGAGGCCTTTGCCCATCCACGGGCAAGCCTGGCGCCGTGAAGGCAGGGACGGGACCTGATGAATGCGGAGCCTGCTAGCTGTCTCCTCGCTTTGCCCGAGGCCACCACCTACCTGGCCTGGGCACTGCCAGTAGCGGCCCCAGGCCGAGCACCAGACGAGCTGTTTTACCGTGTGCCTGAGGGATGCGCAGACGGCTGCCTTCCCTTAGAGTGCGTCATTGCTTCCGGCGCAGCCGAAGAGCTCGGAGCACACAGGGCAGCTGAAGCGCTCAGCGCCATCGGCCGAGGCCGACGGCCGACGGGCGGGGGCGCTCGTCGGAGCGGCGGTCCTGAGTGTCTACAGGCAGGGCGATCAGGGTGAGACACGGTGCTGTTTCGCCAGCTTTCTCTCTGTCTCTCTCTCTTTCTCCCTCACGTCGCAAAACGTTGCAAGAGTCTTTGAAGCTTTGAATCTGGCGGTTTCGTCAGTGCGATTGCGTTTTTGCTGCAGCATTGACGCCAGACAGACGCAGCTCCTCGCAGACGTAGCTGTTTCACCTCGGAGGTTGCAAGCCTTTCGCAAAGACGCTCCATAGCCCGTAGCTATCACCTCCACACTCGCTAGCAGATTCATTAAATAGGACCTGGGCCACCAAGACGAGAACAATCGCCATGGCAGACGAAGACCGTCCGGCCACAGCTGAAGAGGCGCTGCAAGGGAATGATCTTCGACACTCGCCATCATGCAACGTTCCAGGAGCCTGCAGAATGGCACTTCAAAGCCCCGGCTCTGGACGCTTGGCAACGTCTTATCAATCAGCTTTGAGGTGTCCCTTTCGACCCTCTTTTGCAAACCAAGGAGGCTGAACTGGCGAAGCTTCGTGCCCAGCGCGAGGCGCTGCGACAGGAGGAAAAGAGCAGGGAGCTTTGACAACTGCGCGAATGATGAATGACGTCCCCAAAACTGAAGCGAAGATTGCTTGTGCACTGCTTGCTCTGAGCGTGTCTTCGGAAATCTGTGGAGGGCATCAGTGCTTTGGAAAACATGGCATGTTTTTGATGTCGCATGCCTTAGTCTTCGCAGGTCCGGCTGCCATCACCAACCGGAATCATGAAGTGCAGTGCAGAGATGTGCAGAGGAGATCGCTGCCATCCGCCGGCGCGACGAGACAACTGCGGAGGGGAACCGGCCAGGGGCTCGGCCGGCGCGGATCCCTGCTTCTCGCGGCAGGGGCTTTCGCCAAGGCGTGAGCAGGAGCTGCTCGATGGGGCCGCCAAGGCCGAGGCACACTGCAGACTGCCAACAGACTGCCAGTAGACCACGGAGCTTCTGATTGCCACATCTGCGCCTGACGTGCCGAAGCCTCGGTGTCACTGCAGGGCGCTCGGGTCGCCGAGTTCGCCGCGCTCCGGGAGCGGATGGGCGAGGCCCTGGCACTTCGCAGAGTTCCGAAGACAAGCGTAGCGATGGGCACGAACGGCAGGTGAAGGACCAGGTGGAGGACTCACCCTGATTTGGGTCCAGCCCAGACCCAAATTTAAAAATCGTAGGAAGTGTTGAGCGACTCCGTCCCTCAAGGACACCTTGGCGGAAGCCGTGACGACCTCAGTTGAACCCGTTTAAGAACGCCCCTCCGTCACAGCAGATCGGCGGCACTTCTGAGCATGATGTCAGGAAGAGAAGGAGCTCGCCCTAGCAGAGGCCCGCACCAGAGCTTCAGGGACTTTGGGGGGCCGACGGCCGACGAATGCACCGAAGGTGTTCCGATCACCGGTGGTCTTGAGCTCAGTTGTGCTCAGGAATGTCGCGGTCTGCGCGCCGAGCGCATCGAAACGGAGAAGGGGCTTCGCGAGGCGGCGCCGGTACATGCCGCAATGACAGACTCAGAACTCAGCAGAACGGAATCTCTTGGGCAAAAGGAAGCCGCGAAGCTCCGGGCAGTGACACGGCGTACGGAGGAGCTCGAGGCATCGCGCCTGTTCTTCTGGAAGGTAGCTTTGGTCTCATAGAGCACGATGGCGCACGTCATGTTATTCTGGGTGTAAGTGGAACTGTAAGGCAAATTCTTGCCCGGCCTGTGGCGTCCTCTGGTCGAAGCACCTCTCCCGTTCATTGTCTTGGTCTGGAGGACGCTGAGCGAGAGGAGCTTCAGCGCATGGCTGCGGCGCACGCGGCTGTTCGCGAGGCCGAGATGCTACCGAGCCGTATTGGTACGGAGGATGTGCTATGATGTGCCCGCTGCACCCCAGCATTGTGGCCTTGTCGAGGCAGCTCGGAAGAGGAGCAAGGAGCTGCAGGCCGAGAGGGAGACGGGCTCGTTTGGAAATGAGTGGCGGGTCACAGCGAATTCCGCAGGGCTGCGAGGTTTTTTGCGAATTTTGGCAGACACCTCCCGCAAGGAACAGACGGAGAAGAAAGCCAGGGAGATGAGGACCCGTGAAATCCGCAAGTGACTTCTACAATACTCACTCTATACACTCCCAGGACTGTGCAAAAACAGATGCTTGCAGGAATGACCTGGTGGTAGAACTAGAGAAAGTCCATGCCGAACTCAAGAAGGCCGGCTGCTATGCGGCTTCGCTCGTGTGCACAACTTCACTGTGGCTTCCATGTAACCTTCAGAGGTTTGGGGCTTTCTGGCTTGAATCCTTGAAAGCCGCTCCCAAGTCTGGGTTCGCCCAAGATTTCTGTACCTTTTTTGGTTCTGAATGGATGTAGGATGATGTAGGAGAGTAGGAGAGGGATTTCGGCTCCTCACCTCACCGTGGTGGCTTGGCTGAGAGTGGGCGAAAGCTGAAGGCCAAGGAGGGCATCTACGAAGGTGTCCAGGCGGAGGTCGTCCGTCGGCAGCAGGCCCGTGCCAGGTCCAGGGAGCTTAGGGAGCCCAGGGGCAGAGCCCACATGGCGCCAGGTGGTGCTGACGGTAGACGACGAGATCAAGAGCATCGATAGAGCCGCGCGCTTTGAACATGCCTCGCTTTGCTGACCTTGCTCATTTGTGGAAAAAAAGCCTCGAGGTGGTGAACGAGAACTTGGAGGAGGCCAAAGACCGCGCTCGCCACTTGGAGGCGGGAAGCTGCCGGCCGTGGCGGATGAAGCCCAGGGCATAAATCTACTTCGCAGGACCGCACGCATCGGCTTATCCTGGAGACACAGGCGCGATGAAGGATGTCCGGACCCGGAGTGCTGTTACCAGTATCACTTCGGGAATCTTGCATTCCTTTTGCGGGGCCAATTGCAGGCAAGAGACTTCGCTTTGGAAACGAAGCTTTGTGACCATGTTGCCCGAGCAGCCGGGAGCTTCAGACGCGGTTTCGACCACATCCTTTGTCTTGTTAATGGAGCTTTTCTTGAGGGGCAATTAGCTACATGCAGCGGCATGGCCTCAGCAGTTTTTCGTAGAATCCCAGTGGTGTCTTCAAGTCAGGTCGCTGCCCTGGAAGTGGCCTCAACGGTCAAGGCTGCTGAACTAAAATTCCCATCTGCCCGAATCCACTTGACCGCTTAAGGCTTAAGTAGTCAGTCGGGCCCCATGTCATCCGAGTCGATTCTTCCATGCTGAGCCCCTGCTTCCATCCGAATCAACAGCGCCGGTCGGTTCGATTTCGGTGAGCCCCTGGCTGAAGATCCACTGTGCATCGTGTGAAAGGCCGCAGGAAGCGGGGTTTTCAAGACTGCCAGTTCGATGCTTCAGAAACCCAGTCTCCGAAGTCATGAAGTTCTGTCTGACACGCGAGGCGGGGGCTGCCGTGGAGCACAAGGACGAAAGCGTGGCACACACCGGAATCTCTGAGTCGCAGTCGCGCATTGAGTCTACAGGGAGGTACCGTTGCCGGTTGGGTTTTCCGGCATTCCTGTGCTGCTTCGGTGGCAGAGTCTGCGCCTGCTGATTCCAGTAACGTAACACATTATGCACTATGCACACGTTTTCCTGAAGGATGCAGAGCGGCGGCGGCGCGGAACTGCCAAGGCGGCGGCCGTGCTGACGGATGTGACTCAAGTGCCAGCTGTTTCGACTCAATGTTGGCACTTGGCAATTAGCAGAACTTCGCCGGCTGTCAAAGACCATCAAGCAGTGGTTTTGTGACCATCCACAAGTCCTCAGCCTGCTTCCTGCGCAGGCTCTTGGAGACGTGTTTCCAAGAAGCGGCTTGACTTTTCTCGGCAAGGGCGTAGATCGCTTCGACGTCGCTTCGTGTGGCCTGAGGTACCAACTTCAACCTCGTGGGCATGCACACGGCAAAGCCGTCTGTTGGCCCGCTCCCTCTCAGCGTGGATGCTGTCCCGAATGCCTGATCAAGGACCTCCAAGTGCAGTAGCCAGACTTTGCCACATTTGGAGAGCTTGCGGAGAGGTTCCTTGAGGAGGCTGTTTTAGCTGGCAGCGTTGGAGGAAAAATGAAAGATGGGGCAGCTCGCTGTGCACAAATAGCAAGCTGCAGTGGATCCAAGCTTTCAACATGAGGGGCGGCTTTTCACATACTGTACACGAAGCTTCAAGCAGCAGACTTAGCGCAGCCTCGCATCTTGCTAAGTAAGCATCGCACATCTTTCTCTTGTTTTGGGGCCGTCATGGGCCGTCTGGACAGGTATCGTGGCCGTAGGCGCTGTGGATGCCTGGAGTTGCGGCCTCGGCGAGAGCTTCGTGTGGAATCTGCAGATTGTGGTAATTGAAGTACATAGAACCTGCACGGCACAAATTGTGTTTCAAGCAGGAGGGCTGGGGCCTTGCGCGCAAAGGGAAATCCCAAAGCCCGTTCATGGCGTCCAGTTCCAGTTTCATCACAATGTTTGTCATCTGCCGGCAGTGGTCAGCATCAACAACACCGGACCCTACCATGTTCTACTGGAATGGCACGAGCTCTTTCTTTGTGTGTCTATGTAACCATCGCTCCCTCGCCCTCCCGCCGGCTCTCACTCTGACGCTGCCACGGTTTCTTCCACTGCGACGAAGGTTCATCACCTCCCGGCGGAGCGGCGCTGGGGCTGCGTTGCCTCCTCCCCGGAGAGCCGAGCGTTTCTGCCACACTTCGATGTTTCTCGATGGCCTGGAAGCTTTCCTGGAAGTCGTCCGTCTGTCCCAGTGCGTATACTAGATTATGCAGCAGTTTGCTAGTTCCGCGGGCTCTTGCCCAGGCTTCGGTTGGCCACCCGCTTCCTGCAGGCTCAGCAGACCTCTCCGAGCGGACTGTGCATCGGTTTTCAAAAGCACGCAACCTGGGATGCCGTCCTCCGATTCTCCCGCCTTGTTCTCTTAGCACTGCTCGGCAGGCTCAGCAGATCGACCGACTCTATTCAGGCGGGGTGGGGGGCAGCTTGAGTGAACGTGTCGCAATATGTCGCAACTTTGCAGCATGCAATAGCTGCAGCTGTCGGGCTTGCGCACTTGAGGTGTGGACCTCTCAAGGCCCAATGCCTTCGCCACTCGGCAAGTTTAATGGGCGATCTGCGGGATGTTCTCAAAATAAGCGCGAACCACGAATATGTTAGGGAGCCGCTTGTGGCTCAGGCTTCAGCGACACCAGCACAGAATAGAATTATGTGACTGATGTCTCAACGCGAAGACCGTACGGTCAGAACTGACGGTACAAGATCATGATCATTCAGTGGAGTGTCCACCGGAGAGTCCCGCTCTTGGAGGCTATGATCATGATGTGCAGCGGTTGGAAAGAACTCACAACAACAATACCAAAGCGTATGCACCTGACAATCGGCCAACAGGGCAGGATGTGCTCGAGAGCTTGCGAACATCGCAGGATTGCATGACGCATTGCAACAACGCAGTGGATTCTCTTAAATGGGCGACACAAGAGATTGCATGGCAGTGCCAAAACGATGTGTCCGACAAAGCATGGCTGAGTCGTCGGACATGACCTGCAGAAGTCAGAAGCCTTCGCTGGTGAAGAAGTGGTTGGGGACGCAAGCGCGACGAAGAAACCACAGCTCAAGATCTCATTGAATTGATTTCGAAGTTCATTGAGCATCATACCGAGTGGACCGACAGGATCGATACGTCCATCATCAAGGCAATCGAGCCGGCAGCAGCACAGCACAGTGGGAATGACATCAACAATCCGAGTATGCTACACAGGGGCAGGGATAAAGATAACTTATGATAGGTTCATGGGCGGCTGGCAGCCAAAATAGTCTAAGAGATTTCCTGCATGATACAGGCAGTGCATGCAAGCTCATAGGCGATAAGTAGTTCAAATAGTGTTGAATGCAGGAATTCGCGGTGTAGTAATGGGCAGTGCAGCAATGTGCAGTGCAGCAGTGTGAAGCGCAGCAGGTGTGCACTGCTTCTGTAACAATGGAGTTAGGCTCAGCTCGTACCTGGTTTCAGTTTTCGGGTAGCAGGCCATGATTGTGCACTGAGTGGTGCTGCTTGTTTTTCTTGCCTCTGTCTCTCTCATGCTCTCCTCGCCCTGGCTCACACTCGTGGTCCAAATATTCACGGCCTCTAGTTGACTCCAGCTTTTCGTCAAAGTTGAGCGTATACCACATAGCCATATTAACAAGTTCATGGCATGGCATGCTGGTCCTCCCATACCCGGATGAGCAGACATGACCGCAGCCACAACCCATCAGACAAGGAAGACGAGACGAAAGGGGGGAGAGATAGAACGAACGACGAAGAATGGCAGAGCTGTGCCGAACCTCGTACCACGGCATGCCAGGAGGCTCATCGGCGCTGGGGATTTCGTGTCGTCGAGGAGCAGGCGGGAAGGGTTCTTTCAAGATCACTCGTCCACAGACAGCGAGTCCTAGCGGTTCCGGTGTCGTGTGTTGAAGACCAGACACGGACAAAGGAGTGGGCACACGCGGGCCTTGCATTCTATCGTCAAGGCGATGTGCCGGGTGCCCGGTGTGGCCTTGAGTTGAACAGCCATGAAATCCAGTATGGCACAAGCAGAAGGACGTAGCGTACAGTACTTGTCTTCCGAAGTTCAGAGCGTTCTCACGTGGCTCCTAAGGAGGTATATGCTTCTGGATCTGTCCGCAGACCCAGGCCGAATGTGTAGAAAGCTCTGTTGTTTCTATGGCAGATTCTGCGCCATGTGAGTGCATGAATGGCACGGACAGTTATAGGCCCAGGAAAGTTGGGCCCTTCACATTCTCATGGCCTCACGCTTGAAGCGTTAAGCTTAGAATTGGGCTGAATATCGACCCGGTGTTGGATTGAACCTGAACTCGGGCCTCAGGCCCGACTGAAGCCCACGTTGGAGTTCAGCCAATCAGCTACTGGGAAACTCAAGCACATGATTGCGAAGCTTCGTGCCTGGCTTGTCGAGACTGCACATGTTGCAGGCCAAGAAGCAGTTGGAGTGTAGCTGCCGCCAGCTGTTGCGCCCTTACACCGTATGTTTTGTGCGTAGGGAGTGCTTTTCTCTTGCCAGCAGCAGAGTGTGGACAAGTGAAGGTGAACAGAAATAAAGCCCGAGGCCACCCCACACTGTTCGAAAGAGGTTCGACTCATTCCTACGTTGTAGAATGAGGCCATGGAAGCCCACGAGATCCAAAAGAAACGAGTAGTTTTGCGTACCCTCTCAGGGGAAGCGGACATGTACCAGACACAGTGGTCAAAGAAGCATGGAACTGTCGCGAAGTCCTGACATCACACGTTCCGTGCGGCCTGGCTCAAGACTTTCACCACGTAGGCGGGCGCCATCATGCCAGAGGTGGCGCACATCCGGGTGTCACACGTCAGACTCGTCAGACACATTCCACCAAACGACCGGAGCTTCGGGAGCCGCTGGCCTTAAGATCGGAACTGCCCGAGATCATGAGCCTCGAATCCGGGAGTCGCCGCCAGTCGGCCACGAAGTTACCCCGCAAACGCCTCAAAAGAGTTCAATCATGACGGGATCCTCTGCAGAAATGCGAGCTTAGAGCCATGGCAGAGGCTACGGTGGAGGCTTCCTGTGGAAGCGCCCTCCAAGAGCTTGGCTTGGATTTAGCGTTGCGGTGACTGTGTGTTCAGGATGTGCTGATGGCCCAGGGCGGCAGCCTCACCGCGCTTCCGGCACGGCATCTCGTGAAGCCGCTTGGATCGGACCGTCCGATGCTTCGTGCGTTTTGGCCGAAGCCTGTCTCCTCCGAGGGCCGGCAAGAGCCCAAGCGTGAAGCTCCCATCGCTGCATCGGTCAGCGTCGGACTCTGCTGTGCGCTTGGGACTGAAAGATCCGAGTATATATTCCGGTTGAAATCCTCCTTTACAGCAGCTGTGACACTGACACTATTGCTGCGATGCGGACGGCGTCCGCTGACTGTGTCTTCGTGTGTCTTCAGTGGGTACATGTTCCGCTCGTGACATCTGCTGCAGTCAACGAACAGCGTCGATCATGGGTTTTGTGTTGACGAGATGTTGGTATTGGTGTGGACCAGTGATCACGGAGCGTATTGTAGCGTGAACTATTGCCAAGGACAGCTGTGAAGAAGCTTTCCCCAGCAGTTTATGGGAAGCGCTGGGCGAGCGATACTTGGATGCACCAGACTCAGACCAGACGAGTCCGTCGAGGTGAGGGTGGGAGAAGAGCCCAGCCAAGGAAAACAAGCGCTTCCTCCATAAGCGCCAGCAGCGACGATGCTCGGACTGCGGCCCCAAGATGAGAGAACCCATGCATACCGATGCCTGTAGTTCAGTCACGGACATGACTTGTCTGTCAGTCTGTCTTGTCGCTCTGGCATGTGGCCCCCCAAAGGCTGGCTCGAGCAGACCCAGCGAACGCGCTTCGTAGACTTCACGGCCGAGGAACGCGTGCTTGGGCTAAGTCAAGAGACAAAGTGGGCGGGCAAGTGCAACATTTCACTTTGCCTGCTCAAAGCCTTAACCTGACCAAGCCAGACTTTGATTAGTACTTGTCACCTGGCCAGAATTCCAAGGCCGAGTTTCGGAACTACTTCGATCACCTGAAAGGACTTGCAGTGTGGGGCTGCAGAGCATTCTGGGCTCATGCTGAGTTCGCAGGCTACAGTTACGGAGTTATTGTTCGCTTGGTCGCTTGCCTCTCTTGCGGCGCAAAGAGCAAAAAGGGACCCAAACCCGCAACTGAGAGCTTAAATGAGAGTAAAGCACACAATAACAATCCCGTATACCCGAACGCCACAAGATTGCCTTTCCGAGGGGCAAGATGCACACCCCATCAGTGCCCTGGAGACAGAAACGGAGAAAGACCTGTTGCTGGTGAAATTGTGATGGCTTGCTCCTGTGCAGCCGGTCTAGGAGAAGCAACAAGTAGAGAAGCACGGGACCAAGAGAACAACTCAACAAGGTTATCATCCCGTCAGGGTGTGCATGTCAATTTGCGTTCGTGTTTGTATTCCAGTTCTGACCCACCATCTTTTTCGGCGTGGCTAGACACACTAACGGACAGCTGTCGACAGATGAAGGCTGATTATGGACATTCCAATGCCACGCGCAGACAGTGAGCAGCGCTTTCAGGATGGCAATCGTGTGCACACGGGGCTTCGTCGGAGCAATGCGGTGCCGATCAAACGAACAAGCACTCCACACGAATGGACTTGAGAAGCATCGGCTCGCTGTATGGTACTGTTTGGTGAACAATGCCTCGAGTAGCTTCTTGGTTGCTGAAACTTTCGCTTGATCATCGACTGATGTCTGCCTACCACGACTTGGGAGTGGTCGGCCGAGTGGGTGGATAGTTCAGGATCAGGGATAATTAGCCGATGTAGCTGGCAGGACGCAACGGTCTGCTTCTCGACTGCACTCCTCGAACGAAGTGGTGAGGGGGCTGTGAGATTTCTTTGCGCAGGTCCCTAGTTATCTGCCAGGGATGGTAAATTTGCGTTTCATGTTCCGTGATCACGGAGCATGCCATGATGGATGCCTACCCGAGGATTCGTGGTGAGGTGATCGAGGACATGCTTATCGCCCTGGGAGTTGTCAACACGCAGGACTAGACCAGAAGAGTCTCAGGGAGACGGCTGACGTTGCAGCAACATTGCATCCTTGTCTGGTGGAGGTTGCAAGCAAGGAGGAGCCACTTCGGCTCGGCCTGAATTCGAAATTCAGGTCTGCTCCAGACCAGAGCCCTAGAGTAACTACTGTGGCAGTAGCTCCGTTTTCGTGTGCAGCAGGACGAAGTCTCCGGGTAGCTGAACTGCACCGAAGTTATGGCTAAAATATATGGTTAGACTGAAGCCGCCGCCATTCTTTCGCAGTGCAGCCGTCGCAGGCAGACTCCCCGGAGAGAGCAAGCTGGTGAAGCCTAATCAGCCCATTGACACATCTGAAGGCACCCAAACTTCTTTCAACACGAGATTCGAAACGTGAGTGCATTTTTCAGCAACCTCAGCCTCGAGCCTCGGACTCGCAGCGCATCCCTGAGTGCCCATCCTGGCCTTGTGCAGCTGAGGCTCATAGACAAGATCGACGCGCCTGTGGCAGCTTTAGTGGGTTCCTTCGAGCGATCACAAGAATCTCTAGTTGGCCGGGTCCAAGCGGTTCATGGCAGCTCCGCTTCTGGGCATCATGCGACAGCCGGGGTTCGAGACGGAGTGTCCACGCAAGGATCAGAAGACCCGCGAACTGGACTTCGAACAGTTTCTGGAGCTGATCACCGTCCGAAATGACTCCAAGACCATCCGAGTGAGCCTCGTCTGCTTTAGTTTCACCAACTCAAGCCTCTGGCAGCCTGGCCCAATCCACTTTGATTCGTGTTTCCAGCGTGATGGAAGGCGCTCTGAGGCCTGAGGACTTGGGGTGGTCTTCAGTGGTGGCAGAATGCTACAGAAGAGATTTTGGGTGGCATCCGCTTTTCAGCTCAACTGGATAATCCACGCGCCCCGATGCAGGTTCAGAGAGATGCTGGAGGCACGCTGCCTGAGCCATGGTGTGAATCCTCTTACGGTTGAGGTCCATGAGCCGGGTCTGGGATCAAGATCGCTCACCGTGGGTTTGTTGCCATGCAGGGAAAGCTCGGTGACCGGAACCTGAACTTCCAGACAGCCTCCTGGCCTGCAGTCAGGATATGTCGGGGTGGGGACATCGCCCAGCCTTGAGGGCCTTGAGGGCTTAACAGCAAAGGCATGCTCGTCAGAGAACCGAAACTCTCCACTTTTCAACCCGAGCTTTGAAAAGTGGGAATCGTGCGAGTGAAGCCAGCCGCTGTGAGGTCTTGTCGCAGTATCGTCGACAGCGACTCCTCGACGGTTCTGCAGCCAGCATTGGTACAAGTAGGGCTGCCAAGCAGCATCGTGTCTTTGTCCGTGTGAAGACCCTGAAAGTCTTTGCAGGTTCCGGTTGCATGGAGCGCTGCTCGCCGGAGCAGAGGGAGCTAGGGTGCAAGGCGCAGCTTGGCGCGTGCTTTGCACGTGCAGTTTGCCTCCTCGTATTATGTAAACTTGGCCTTCTGCAGGTCTTGAAGAACTTCACAGCTGCTTGGACCGGTAGTGGCGGTAGAGGCGGTAAGCCCTGCACATAAGGCCAACGCTTCTTTAAGCCACATTCTGTGGGTTCCTGGTTCCGGAAACTGGGTGCCCAGGCCCGACAGAGCGCATCCATTGATGATCTGCAGCAGGCATACTCAAGCTAAACTTACACGCGCCCAGGAGCTGACTCGCAATCGCAACCGCAGAAGGAGCCGCTGGCGATGCTGGAGAGCATTTTGCGTCGTAGCTTTGTCCCAGTGCACATTTCGTGTCAAACACCACCCCCCCACGCTTTGGGACGGATGACGTCTCATCAGATCAATCGGTTCAAGCTTTGTACTGTAAGGACTCTATCTCAGGCTGCAGCGGTTGTACTGTTTCTGTTACGTGCGATGGATGTGGTTTCTTGTGGCTACTGTAGGAACCCCCGGGACGAAGTGCTGGAGCTTCTCGACGAAGAGGAGAAGGAGGAGGCCTGTGTCAGAACTGGGGTGCAAGAGATTGTTTCTAGAATTGTTAGCTTCAAGTCGCATACAGTCCATCAGCCTTCAGTATTTCGGAAGTCGGTTGTCGGGGAAGGACCTGCCAGTATGGATCGGACTTAAAGACCCTCCTCGCACAGAGCTGCTGAGTCGCCCGCTCCATTGTGCTTCTTGGCCTAGGCGCCCTTGGGAGGAATGAAAACGCTGTGGCGAGGCTCCGTGGGATGTAGGATGATGTACTGTAGGTGACAGGGTCGTAGTTCAAGCTTGGAATGACTTCACTGGCCTCACCCGGATACCGCAGCAGCCGAGTGTCTACCGGGCACTCTTGCAACTGTCCCGCTGGCCTCTAGAGCAGCAACCGTTGACTAGGCCTCTGCACAGAGCACAACTTGACGCCCTCGCGGCCCACATCGAGATCCCGGGCCGCTTGGAGATTCCCATATACTCCAAGCTGGACCTCACTCCTTTCTTGTGAGGGCAGCCATGGGCCGTGGCTGTGACGAGGTACTGGAGAGGCCGAAGTCGCCCACAGAGATTATGGTGCCATGGCTCGGTACAAAGATGTCTTAGACGGCCGGCAGCTGCTGAGTTTCGCTTGGTTTCCAGCCTTTTTCTTTCTTACCCGTTGCATCCGGTTGGCTTTTGCGACTCACGAGAGTCGGACACATGGCGTTTTATCTGCATCCGGGACATGCGTCCACCGTTACGCACGTGTGCCACGCATGCAGCAAAAGCGAAGTGACAATGGCGGGAGGTGCGACAGTAGCCTTTCCATGGTCTTGTGGTTCGCTCAGATGCGGCAGGGAATGCCACAGGCGCCATTTATGCGCTCGCCGGATTTTAACGTCAATCTTCCTGGCGCTGTGCAGATTTGTCACTGAAGCTCATGATGCCTCCGCCCGTGCCGGACCTTCCACTGATTCATTTTCTGGGAAAGGTTCTCCTCCTGGAAAGTTCGCTTTGCAGAGAAAGCATCGGGCACTGTCTTGCGGAGACCCAAGCTCAAAGTTTCAAGGGCCCCTGCCCTCCTCTGAGGCGCAGTTTCATGAGGCCGATCAAGCGGGGGAGCCCGGCATCTCGCGGGGCTTCGGCTCCTTGCAGCTTTCTACATCTTGGCACATGTTTGTGTCATGTCCTCCGAGGCCTCCAGGAAGCGCCACACCACAACCCAGACGGCCCCTTGGCTCCAGTCGACGGAAGCTTCAAAGCGGACGAGCTCGATGCAACAAGCCAAGCGCTCCCAGCCCCGCAGCTGAACCCACTTTGAAACCGTCAAGATTTGCGTTCCCCTGCAGATCGTCGTGATGGCGCCAGCGCTGCAAGACGGATCTGCGCGAGGTCTCGAGCCAGACATGGACAATGGAGTCTTGTTTTAGGGTTTTTGGGGCATTGCGGCATGACAGAGAACAAGGTGGTGTGCCTTCGTGTTTGAAATATGCCAGGTGCGTAGGTCCTCGGGCCTCGCTCAAGGCGGGCCACGGGGGGCCCCACGGCACCAGACAGGAGAGCGTCCTGAGATTGCTAATGCTGCAAGTGTCATTGCTACTTGTATTCGTGCTTTCTCCCTCCTGGCCCCTGGCAGGAGCCGACTTGCATCCTTGACGCGGATTCGACTCTACTGACTTTATTACTTGTGTGCCGTATGGTCATGTAGTAATAACTTGATATACTGATTATAATGCCTTGTCTGTACATTGCCATTCAGGATCCGTGCCAGTGCCTGGCATGTTTAAGGCCTCTCACAGCCAGTCTGGAAAGGTGTCTGTGAGAATTGAAAGCTTCTGGGCGGGTGTGGAGCAGTGGCAACTCGAGTACCAGGCTAACGAGACCTGCCAGACTCAGACAGTTACGAGATGCCATGCCTTACTGAACCAAGAAGATGCCTTGCCTCCACACCCCTCAGCCCATTGCACAGGTTTCCCGCGGACCGTGGGCTCGAAGCCCCCGTCCCCGACATTAGCAGAAGGCGCACTGGGCACTAAACCCTAAGGGTCCCGTCCCTACAGCCATAGAAAAAAGCGCCTCGTCAAGCCCCGTCCTGGGCCCTGGGGGCGGATATGCGCTCACACGGGCGCACGGGCAAGGCGGCATGGCTATGCGGCTATGCAGAGCTGATGCGAGTGAATGCGAGAGTCGCGTGCGAGTGCACTCGCGACTTCATGAATCGTGCCCTGCTTTCTGATAAGGCTGGCGAGCTGGCTCCAGGGGTGAGTGAGCTGGCCCGCCGTGAGGGGCAGTGCCAAAGCTGCGGTATGTGTTCACGAGCTGTCCATGACTGAGGTGACACAGGGAAATCGATTCACACTGAATGCTTTGCCATCATGGGGCCCTGAATCTCTCTAAAGCGTGCTCGATCCGTACCGAAGTCTGACAGTCCTCAGAGCTCCGACACAAGAGCATGCTGAGCTCCCTCTTGCTGTTGGTTCCTCTGGTGCAGCAAGGAGAAGGTGTCGCTCCGAACTGGATCCGCCTAAAAAAACATGTGCTGACAGAGCCTGCCTTCGACGACAGCGAGACCAACATGACCTTAAGGGCTTTCTTACGACTCCCATGATCGCTGCCAGCTCTGCTGTTGGCATATAATACCACCACAGCTTCTTCACCCGACCCAGACTTGAACTTCACCGTGCTTCTTTTCGTCGCAGCTTTCGGCCCAGACGAAGTTTGAAACTCTGGTACTTCGCGACGAAGCCATGCCTTCCAAGGGTTGTGCAATTGCTCTTGCCGGCGTGGGCGCCTACGCCGCCGCCCAGGCTTTCGTGGCCCCGACTGCCCCCCAGGTGCAGGAGCAGCGCGAGGTGCGCCAGTTGAGGCAGCAGGCCGCCGCAAGCGTGACCTCCACCACTTCCTCAGCGGCTGCCCTTGCTCTGGGCGCAGCTGGTGTCGCAGCTGCTACCGCACAGGCTGGCAAGCGAACCCAGCGCCGATGCCAGGTCGTCCGCCAGGCCACGGCGGTGGCTGAGAAGACCTTCACCAAAATGCCTGCATCCGTGAAGCCCGGCGTCGTCACCGGTCAGGCCCTGGTGGACCTGCTCAACTATGCCAAGGAGAACGAGTTCGCCATTCCGGGAGTGAACGTGGTGA